>OY390732.1:51573638-52048638 GCA_959613385.1 Geotrupes spiniger | reverse complement strand
ATCATCATCATCATCATCATCATCATCATCATCATCATCATCATCATCATCATCATCATCATCATCATCATCATCATCATCATCATCATCATCATCATCATCATCATCATCATCATCATCATCATCATCATCATCATCATCATCATCATCATCATCATCATCATCATCATCATCATCATCATCATCATCATCATCATCATCATCATCATCATCATCATCATCATCATCATCATCATCATCATCATCATCATCATCATCATCATCATCATCATCATCATCATCATCATCATCATCATCATCATCATCATCATCATCATCATCATCATCATCATCATCATCATCATCATCATCATCATCATCATCATCATCATCATCATCATCATCATCATCATCATCATCATCATCATCATCATCATCATCATCATCATCATCATCATCATCATCATCATCATCATCATCATCATCATCATCATCATCATCATCATCATCATCATCATCATCATCATCATCATCATCATCATCATCATCATCATCATCATCATCATCATCATCATCATCATCATCATCATCATCATCATCATCATCATCATCATCATCATCATCATCATCATCATCATCATCATCATCATCATCATCATCATCATCATCATCATCATCATCATCATCATCATCATCATCATCATCATCATCATCATCATCATCATCATCATCATCATCATCATCATCATCATCATCATCATCATCATCATCATCATCATCATCATCATCATCATCATCATCATCATCATCATCATCATCATCATCATCATCATCATCATCATCATCATCATCATCATCATCATCATCATCATCATCATCATCATCATCATCATCATCATCATCATCATCATCATCATCATCATCATCATCATCATCATCATCATCATCATCATCATCATCATCATCATCATCATCATCATCATCATCATCATCATCATCATCATCATCATCATCATCATCATCATCATCATCATCATCATCATCATCATCATCATCATCATCATCATCATCATCATCATCATCATCATCATCATCATCATCATCATCATCATCATCATCATCATCATCATCATCATCATCATCATCATCATCATCATCATCATCATCATCATCATCATCATCATCATCATCATCATCATCATCATCATCATCATCATCATCATCATCATCATCATCATCATCATCATCATCATCATCATCATCATCATCATCATCATCATCATCATCATCATCATCATCATCATCATCATCATCATCATCATCATCATCATCATCATCATCATCATCATCATCATCATCATCATCATCATCATCATCATCATCATCATCATCATCATCATCATCATCATCATCATCATCATCATCATCATCATCATCATCATCATCATCATCATCATCATCATCATCATCATCATCATCATCATCATCATCATCATGATGATGATTATTATTATTATTATTATTATTATTATTATTATTATTATTATTATTATTATTATTATTATTATTATTATTATTATTATTATTATTATTATTATTATTATTATTATTATTATTATTATTATTATTATTATTATTATTATTATTATTATTATTATTATTATTATTATTATTATTATTATTATTATTATTATTATTATTATTATTATTATTATTATTATTATTATTATTATTATTATTATTATTATTATTATTATTATTATTATTATTATTATTATTATTATTATTATTATTATTATTATTATTATTATTATTATTATTATTATTATTATTATTATTATTATTATTATTATTATTATTATTATTATTATTATTATTATTATTATTATTATTATTATTATTATTATTATTATTATTATTATTATTATTATTATTATTATTATTATTATTATTATTATTATTATTATTATTATTATTATTATTATTATTATTATTATTATTATTATTATTATTATTATTATTATTATTATTATTATTATTATTATTATTATTATTATTATTATTATTATTATTATTATTATTATTATTATTATTATTATTATTATTATTATTATTATTATTATTATTATTATTATTATTATTATTTTTGGCTTTCAGAGGTAACTCGATTTAAGTAAGTTGCACCGGTTTTAGTAACAAGGTACAATTACTGCTATTAAATACATATATATTGTTTCAGGTTATTGGAAAACTTCTTGTCCCAGAGCCTTCCGAACTATGCTGCAGGTATTTATTATTACGATTTTCTGCAGAAGTATGTACGTGTTCCTTTTTATTTTCAGGTTATCCAGGCTTTCGAAGAGAGATTTGGGGATTTCTCCTGTGGCGCCAATGATTACCGGTACGATGGTGACTCGGTTTTGCTTCCACATGTCTTGGATTTCTGTGGCCAAAGGTAAGTATTTCGTTATTTTTTCCCCGTGTTTTTTATTTACGTTGGCTGCCAATGGGATCGAGATATCGATGATAAATGTGTGTTTCTTCGCGTGGTCGACGACTATAATGTCTGGCACGTTGTGTTGAATATACTTGTCGGTGATGACTTGCCAGTTCCAGTATATTGTACACTCTTTATTTTCTACTACACTTTTTGGTTGGTATATGTAGTATGGTTCTAGTGTTTCTAAGGCGGAGTAATTGCGGCATATTTGCTGGTGTATTACTTTGCATACGTTATTGTGACGGTCCGTGTAGTCAGTTGGTGCAAGTGTTGTACAACCGCTGATGATGTGGTCTATTGTCTCGCTCTTTGCCTTGCATAGCCTACATTTATCGTTGTTGCCTAGTTGGGCCTATAATTTGATGGGTTGTCGGTATACGAGCTGGTCTTTGGAATGAGGTAAGTTATTCCCTCCGTCATGAATGGTGGTAGTGTGTCTGGATTAGCGATAATTGATGTGAAGAAGCGCGCAAGCGGAGCGTGGATGGAGGTAAACCGTTTCAACCAGAAATTTTGTATTTTGTCCTTTCCTGGCCCTTTCCAATTCTGTGTTTTTCTGATTGCGGCCTCTACTTCACTTTGACTGACTTCGTACGATGCCATAGTTTTTGTTTCGCGTACTGTTTGCTTCTCTTTCTGTATCCAACTTGCCTGACGGTGACATGCTGGCTTGGACCAGAGCTCATTCCAAAAGGTGAATATATTTTCAGCTGCTGGAGTTTTCTCATCTCCTTCAGGTGTTTTTGTCGCTGCATGCTCAATCGTTTGGTAAAATAATTTCTCATTGTTGTTGAAGAGCCTATTTTCCTGTCGACGTTGGTGACTTTTTTTGTAGCGGCGCAACCGTTTGGCCGTGGCGAGCAGCTTTTGCTTGAGGTAGTGCAGTACTTCATCGTTATTTTGAAGTTTCTCGGTTTTATATTTTAAGAGTATCCTTTCAGCGGCTCTTTGGGTCTTCCTGCTTGTGTCTCCACGTATAGATTGTGAAAGCTGTCCGATGCATTTTCTCAAATTATTTATCAGCCTGTTGTATCTCATTTCCCAAGGTGGGAGTACACTATCAGGTTTTGTATTTGTACGACTGAGTTCTTGTTTGTGCATCTCGAGTGTGGCATAAGCTCCAGCATATATACGGGTATGCAGTTCCTCGAATGTGGTGGTTTGAGTTAACGATTGGTGTATGGCTTCGTTGACTGCCATTATAATACTGCGCGTGTCGTTATTTTCTTTAAGTTTCGGCAATTTTGGCCGCAGGTCCGGATTAATACCGTTGTACAGCATGTATGCTCTTTCAAAGCATATCTGGGCTTCTGTTGGTTGCTGTACAGCTTCGGGTGGAGTTTGTTCGTCTGCTAGTTCTGCTGTAACTTGTTCAATTATCGGTGTCTCTTCAGTTTCCATCCCCAGTTGTATTGCCACTTCTCTCTTGATGGTTTTCAGTACTTCTGCACCTATTCTATTGTTCATCATGAGCGACCTTCTTTGATCGAGAATATTCTGCATCGTTTTGTTCCTCAGTTCGGGGTATTTTTCTATAGTTTGTCTATGGAGCTCTCTTCCGTAGGGCATTTCTTCGCTTTCCAATTTTGTTATAGTGTAGTAGCATCGGACGATGTGCTCGTTCATTTCTTTACTCCATTTCGTCCTCTGCCTTCTATGAACGGCTGTAATGGGCGGGGGTTCGATGTCCCTCGCAACATTCTCAGTCGCTGAAGTACCCGGTAGGGGTGAAACATTCCTAGTCCGTGTGCTTCTATTGTTAGTTGCCGCGGTGGTATCATTGCGCAGAGTGGTGCCACCAGTCTCACCTCTCTCTACGGCAGGCTGGACATCACGACGGCTCCGTTGGGGGGCAGCCTGCACCCCGCCACCGCCTTGGCTTGTTTTGCTTCGCGTATTCATAGCAACATATTTACTGTGCAAGGGTTGCTAGCCCATACACAACTACCAGAGCCCAGTTAACTATTTTACCGCCTTTGGGACGTAGGGTTGGAATTTGTAAAATAGCTTGGTGAGGGTGTTCCACCCTATGATTTCAGCCGCCCCTCTGGAGTCAGACGCTGTTCGCAGCCGCCCAATATGGGTACAGACACCGCATCCTCATTTGGTCCGCGGGCACATTTCTGTGCCTACCCTGTATATCTACAGGGCGTTCCCCTATCCGCCACCCGGGGACGCGACGTGTTGGGGTTGAGGATCCCCACCCTGGTTAACACATGCGGTTTGTGTTGCTCCCTACTTAATTCAGAAGCAACCCGCATGCGCTTACGCAGGCACGTTTATTATTATTATTATTATTATTATTATTATTATTATTATTATTATTATTATTATTATTATTATTATTTTTGGCTTTCAGAGGTAACTCGATTTAAGTAAGTTGCACCGGTTTTAGTAACAAGGTACAATTACTGCTATTAAATACATATATATTGTTTCAGGTTATTGGAAAACTTCTTGTCCCAGAGCCTTCCGAACTATGCTGCAGGTATTTATTATTACGATTTTCTGCAGAAGTATGTACGTGTTCCTTTTTATTTTCAGGTTATCCAGGCTTTCGAAGAGAGATTTGGGGATTTCTCCTGTGGCGCCAATGATTACCGGTACGATGGTGACTCGGTTTTGCTTCCACATGTCTTGGATTTCTGTGGCCAAAGGTAAGTATTTCGTTATTTTTTCCCCGTGTTTTTTATTTACGTTGGCTGCCAATGGGATCGAGATATCGATGATAAATGTGTGTTTCTTCGCGTGGTCGACGACTATAATGTCTGGCACGTTGTGTTGAATATACTTGTCGGTGATGACTTGCCAGTTCCAGTATATTGTACACTCTTTATTTTCTACTACACTTTTTGGTTGGTATATGTAGTATGGTTCTAGTGTTTCTAAGGCGGAGTAATTGCGGCATATTTGCTGGTGTATTACTTTGCATACGTTATTGTGACGGTCCGTGTAGTCAGTTGGTGCAAGTGTTGTACAACCGCTGATGATGTGGTCTATTGTCTCGCTCTTTGCCTTGCATAGCCTACATTTATCGTTGTTGCCTAGTTGGGCCTATAATTTGATGGGTTGTCGGTATACGAGCTGGTCTTTGGAATGAGGTAAGTTATTCCCTCCGTCATGAATGGTGGTAGTGTGTCTGGATTAGCGATAATTGATGTGAAGAAGCGCGCAAGCGGAGCGTGGATGGAGGTAAACCGTTTCAACCAGAAATTTTGTATTTTGTCCTTTCCTGGCCCTTTCCAATTCTGTGTTTTTCTGATTGCGGCCTCTACTTCACTTTGACTGACTTCGTACGATGCCATAGTTTTTGTTTCGCGTACTGTTTGCTTCTCTTTCTGTATCCAACTTGCCTGACGGTGACATGCTGGCTTGGACCAGAGCTCATTCCAAAAGGTGAATATATTTTCAGCTGCTGGAGTTTTCTCATCTCCTTCAGGTGTTTTTGTCGCTGCATGCTCAATCGTTTGGTAAAATAATTTCTCATTGTTGTTGAAGAGCCTATTTTCCTGTCGACGTTGGTGACTTTTTTTGTAGCGGCGCAACCGTTTGGCCGTGGCGAGCAGCTTTTGCTTGAGGTAGTGCAGTACTTCATCGTTATTTTGAAGTTTCTCGGTTTTATATTTTAAGAGTATCCTTTCAGCGGCTCTTTGGGTCTTCCTGCTTGTGTCTCCACGTATAGATTGTGAAAGCTGTCCGATGCATTTTCTCAAATTATTTATCAGCCTGTTGTATCTCATTTCCCAAGGTGGGAGTACACTATCAGGTTTTGTATTTGTACGACTGAGTTCTTGTTTGTGCATCTCGAGTGTGGCATAAGCTCCAGCATATATACGGGTATGCAGTTCCTCGAATGTGGTGGTTTGAGTTAACGATTGGTGTATGGCTTCGTTGACTGCCATTATAATACTGCGCGTGTCGTTATTTTCTTTAAGTTTCGGCAATTTTGGCCGCAGGTCCGGATTAATACCGTTGTACAGCATGTATGCTCTTTCAAAGCATATCTGGGCTTCTGTTGGTTGCTGTACAGCTTCGGGTGGAGTTTGTTCGTCTGCTAGTTCTGCTGTAACTTGTTCAATTATCGGTGTCTCTTCAGTTTCCATCCCCAGTTGTATTGCCACTTCTCTCTTGATGGTTTTCAGTACTTCTGCACCTATTCTATTGTTCATCATGAGCGACCTTCTTTGATCGAGAATATTCTGCATCGTTTTGTTCCTCAGTTCGGGGTATTTTTCTATAGTTTGTCTATGGAGCTCTCTTCCGTAGGGCATTTCTTCGCTTTCCAATTTTGTTATAGTGTAGTAGCATCGGACGATGTGCTCGTTCATTTCTTTACTCCATTTCGTCCTCTGCCTTCTATGAACGGCTGTAATGGGCGGGGGTTCGATGTCCCTCGCAACATTCTCAGTCGCTGAAGTACCCGGTAGGGGTGAAACATTCCTAGTCCGTGTGCTTCTATTGTTAGTTGCCGCGGTGGTATCATTGCGCAGAGTGGTGCCACCAGTCTCACCTCTCTCTACGGCAGGCTGGACATCACGACGGCTCCGTTGGGGGGCAGCCTGCACCACGCCACCGCCTTGGCTTGTTTTGCTTCGCGTATTCATAGCAACATATTTACTGTGCAAGGGTTGCTAGCCCATACACAACTACCAGAGCCCAGTTAACTATTTTACCGCCTTTGGGACGTAGGGTTGGAATTTGTAAAATAGCTTGGTGAGGGTGTTCCACCCTATGATTTCAGCCGCCCCTCTGGAGTCAGACGCTGTTCGCAGCCGCCCAATATGGGTACAGACACCGCATCCTCATTTGGTCCGCGGGCACATTTCTGTGCCTACCCTGTATATCTACAGGGCGTTCCCCTATCCGCCACCCGGGGACGCGACGTGTTGGGGTTGAGGATCCCCACCCTGGTTAACACATGCGGTTTGTGTTGCTCCCTACTTAATTCAGAAGCAACCCGCATGCGCTTACGCAGGCACGTTTATTATTATTATTATTATTATTATTATTATCATCATCATCATCATCATCATCATCATCATCATCATCATCATCATCATCATCATCATCATCATCATCATCATCATCATCATCATCATCATCATCATCATCATCATCATCATCATCATCATCATCATCATCATCATCATCATCATCATCATCATCATCATCATCATCATCATCATCATCATCATCATCATCATCATCATCATCATCATCATCATCATCATCATCATCATCATCATCATCATCATCATCATCATCATCATCATCATCATCATCATCATCATCATCATCATCATCATCATCATCATCATCATCATCATCATCATCATCATCATCATCATCATCATCATCATCATCATCATCATCATCATCATCATCATCATCATCATCATCATCATCATCATCATCATCATCATCATCATCATCATCATCATCATCATCATCATCATCATCATCATCATCATCATCATCATCATCATCATCATCATCATCATCATCATCATCATCATCATCATCATCATCATCATCATCATCATCATCATCATCATCATCATCATCATCATCATCATCATCATCATCATCATCATCATCATCATCATCATCATCATCATCATCATCATCATCATCATCATCATCATCATCATCATCATCATCATCATCATCATCATCATCATCATCATCATCATCATCATCATCATCATCATCATCATCATCATCATCATCATCATCATCATCATCATCATCATCATCATCATCATCATCATCATCATCATCATCATCATCATCATCATCATCATCATCATCATCATCATCATCATCATCATCATCATCATCATCATCATCATCATCATCATCATCATCATCATCATCATCATCATCATCATCATCATCATCATCATCATCATCATCATCATCATCATCATCATCATCATCATCATCATCATCATCATCATCATCATCATCATCATCATCATCATCATCATCATCATCATCATCATCATCATCATCATCATCATCATCATCATCATCATCATCATCATCATCATCATCATCATCACCATCACCATCACCATCACCATCACCATCACCATCACCATCACCATCACCATCACCATCACCATCACCATCACCATCACCATCACCATCACCATCACCATCACCATCACCATCACCATCACCATCACCATCACCATCACCATCACCATCACCATCACCATCACCATCACCATCACCATCACCATCACCATCACCATCACCATCACCATCACCATCACCATCACCATCACCATCACCATCACCATCACCATCACCATCACCATCACCATCACCATCACCATCACCATCACCATCACCATCACCATCACCATCACCATCACCATCACCATCACCATCACCATCACCATCACCATCACCATCACCATCACCATCACCATCACCATCACCATCACCATCACCATCACCATCACCATCACCATCACCATCACCATCACCATCACCATCACCATCACCATCACCATCACCATCACCATCACCATCACCATCACCATCACCATCACCATCACCATCACCATCACCATCACCATCACCATCACCATCACCATCACCATCACCATCACCATCACCATCACCATCACCATCACCATCACCATCACCATCACCATCACCATCACCATCACCATCACCATCACCATCACCATCACCATCACCATCACCATCACCATCACCATCACCATCACCATCACCATCACCATCACCATCACCATCACCATCACCATCACCATCACCATCACCATCACCATCACCATCACCATCACCATCATCATCATCATCATCATCATCATCATCATCATCATCATCATCATCATCATCATCATCATCATCATCATCATCATCATCATCATCATCATCATCATCATCATCATCATCATCATCATCATCATCATCATCATCATCATCATCATCATCATCATCATCATCATCATCATCATCATCATCATCATCATCATCATCATCATCATCATCATCATCATCATCATCATCATCATCATCATCATCATCATCATCATCATCATCATCATCATCATCATCATCATCATCATCATCATCATCATCATCATCATCATCATCATCATCATCATCATCATCATCATCATCATCATCATCATCATCATCATCATCATCATCATCATCATCATCATCATCATCATCATCATCATCATCATCATCATCATCATCATCATCATCATCATCATCATCATCATCATCATCATCATCATCATCATCATCATCATCATCATCATCATCATCATCATCATCATCATCATCATCATCATCATCATCATCATCATCATCATCATCATCATCATCATCATCATCATCATCATCATCATCATCATCATCATCATCATCATCATCATCATCATCATCATCATCATCATCATCATCATCATCATCATCATCATCATCATCATCATCATCATCATCATCATCATCATCATCATCATCATCATCATCATCATCATCATCATCATCATCATCATCATCATCATCATCATCATCATCATCATCATCATCATCATCATCATCATCATCATCATCATCATCATCATCATCATCATCATCATCATCATCATCATCATCATCATCATCATCATCATCATCATCATCATCATCATCATCATCATCATCATCATCATCATCATCATCATCATCATCATCATCATCATCATCATCATCATCATCATCATCATCATCATCATCATCATCATCATCATCATCATCATCATCATCATCATCATCATCATCATCATCATCATCATCATCATCATCATCATCATCATCATCATCATCATCATCATCATCATCATCATCATCATCATCATCATCATCATCATCATCATCATCATCATCATCATCATCATCATCATCATCATCATCATCATCATCATCATCATCATCATCATCATCATCATCATCATCATCATCATCATCATCATCATCATCATCATCATCATCATCATCATCATCATCATCATCATCATCATCATCATCATCATCATCATCATCATCATCATCATCATCATCATCATCATCATCATCATCATCATCATCATCATCATCATCATCATCATCATCATCATCATCATCATCATCATCATCATCATCATCATCATCATCATCATCATCATCATCATCATCATCATCATCATCATCATCATCATCATCATCATCATCATCATCATCATCATCATCATCATCATCATCATCATCATCATCATCATCATCATCATCATCATCATCATCATCATCATCATCATCATCATCATCATCATCATCATCATCATCATCATCATCATCATCATCATCATCATCATCATCATCATCATCATCATCATCATCATCATCATCATCATCATCATCATCATCATCATCATCATCATCATCATCATCATCATCATCATCATCATCATCATCATCATCATCATCATCATCATCATCATCATCATCATCATCATCATCATCATCATCATCATCATCATCATCATCATCATCATCATCATCATCATCATCATCATCATCATCATCATCATCATCATCATCATCATCATCATCATCATCATCATCATCATCATCATCATCATCATCATCATCATCATCATCATCATCATCATCATCATCATCATCATCATCATCATCATCATCATCATCATCATCATCATCATCATCATCATCATCATCATCATCATCATCATCATCATCATCATCATCATCATCATCATCATCATCATCATCATCATCATCATCATCATCATCATCATCATCATCATCATCATCATCATCATCATCATCATCATCATCATGATGATTATTATTATTATTATTATTTTATTTATTCACAGGAAGGCTTTTCTTAATCCTGGTGTTTAAGCATTAGCTCATCGGTCTTTTCAGACAAGATGGCATGCTTCAGGTAAGTATTAGGTTTAAGACTCGCCGAGCACCCTTCGTACTATGGCGCAAGTGTCTAAGATGGCCGACTTTTGCAGATGTAAGTACATGTTTTCATCCAGTTGTAAGATTTGGAGACTGTTTTTTAATTTTTCAGGTATTTCACCGGTCGCACCAACGACAATAGGGACCACTACAACACGTTCCATATTCCACATGGCACGTATCTCATCGGCTAGCGGTAAGTACTTTGTAATTTTCTCCGCCCAAGTTTTGTGGATGTTGTTGGGCAAAGGCACAGCAATATCTATGATGTACGTCGTTTTCTCTTCCTTTAGAGTGAGCACTATGTCCGGGATGTTGTTGGGTATTGGTTTGTCGGTGACGATCTTCCTGTTCCAGTACATTTTTACCTTGTCTTCATCTATGACGGGTGGGGGTATATACTGGTAATACGGTGTGACGTCTGCGTACTTCGTGTACTTTTCCCGCAAACGTTTATGAATGATGTTTGCCACCCTGTTGTGTCTCTCTAGGTATGATTTTGGGGCCATTACCGAGCATCCTGCCATTAGGTGGTCTAGAGTTTCCTCCTTTTCCCCGCACATTCGGCATTTCACATTTTCGACATTCTCTTTCATTATTCGCCTTCTATACGCCCTCGTGGGTATCACCTGATCCTGTATGGCGATTAGGAAACCCTCTGTTTCCACGAAGAGGCTTCCCGTGTTCAGCCACGCCTGTGAGTCACTGGCGTTTATATGTTCGCCGTCAATTGTCGAGGGGTATTTTCCGTGCAGCGGCTTGCCTTTCCACTGGTTTCGGATGCGCGCTATACTAGTGATCTTAGCGCCCGGATCGTAATCTGCATTCGCCAACTTAAGTGGCGTAAGGTGTTTGTCTAGTTTGGCAACCGCGTGATGTAATTCACTAGTTTTAGCCTTCTCCAGAAAATACTCTCGCAAATTTTCCACTTGATTGTAGTGTGCCTCACAAGCGCTTTTGATACCTCTTCCCCCTTGCTTCCGAGGTAGATGGAATCTTTCGATGGAGCTGTGAGGGTGATGCGCTCTGTGCTTTCTGAACTCTACTCGCGTTTTGATGTCGAGATCAGCAAGGTCGGTGTCAGTCCACGCAACAACTCCAAAGCTGTACGTCAGTACAGACGAGGCGTACGCGTTCATCGCCTTCGTCATTATTATTATTATTATTATTATTATTATTATTATTATTATTATTATTATTATTATTATTATTATTATTATTATTATTATTATTATTATTATTATTATTATTATTATTATTATTATTATTATTATTATTATTATTATTATTATTATTATTATTATTATTATTATTATTATTATTATTATTATTATTCATTCGTTGTTATTATTATTATTATTATTCATTCGTTGTCTAGATACAAAGTGAGAAGGTCGTTTTCAGTAGTGCTCTCTGCCTATTTAATCAGTTTGTGTTGTGCAAATCAAGTTTATCGGATTGAATCTGGTATCATTGTGCAGCCGATAATTTTCGCGAGGATTGGTTTTCAGGCCCAGAAGAATCGGACTAGAAGGGCGGTAGTTATAAATTTTTGAATTTAATATTTAATAATTTATTACTGCATTATTCTGTTTTTACGAACTCGTGTCCGAGGTTAATCCTTCGGCTCGACCGTCCGCTTTTTGTTCTCCCGCGATTTTTTGTCGGTGCGGCCGAAGCAAATATACAAAATTGAAGCATATTCGATCGTAAAATTGCAAATTGTGTTTTTTACTTTTGCCGACATATAAATAAAGAATTTTGACGTATTTATTTGCGTACTAAGAAATAAGCAAATTTCGGTGGATGTACATGCTAAACATTGTTCTCCGAATTTAAAGAATCTCTTTTTGGTTGCATTATTTTCATACAACTAATTTTGTCACGCTCAATTTCAATCTAAACTTTTTATCAGCATGAGTGACTCTAAAAAAAACATTTGTGCGAGATGCAATGAACAGTTGCCGAATGACGGCAGTTATATTTTGTGCAAGGGGTGTAGGGGAAATTATCATTTTGGCAAGTGTTCTATAAAAGAGTCAACTTACGATAGTAAGGGAAAAGCGGATAAAGATAGATGGCGGTGTGAGTCGTGCAGAGGTGTGAAAAGAAATGTCGATGAAGAGCCGAAAAATGTCGAAAAAAATACGGTAGCTGCCGACATTACGGAAATGAAAGAGATGATTGCGAGCGTTGTTGAGCAATTAAAAGAAAATACGAAAAGTCAGAATTTTGTTGCTGATCAGTACGATGATATTAAAAAAGGTCAGCAGGGACTTAGCGAGCAGGTTAAGAATTTAGAAAAAAGAATTATTGATTTGGTTGCATCGTGTGCTGAAAAAGACAGGAAAATTCATTCTTTACAGAACAGGATTGGTGAATTAGAACATCAAATGTTTGAAAAAAATTTCGAGGTGCACGGTGTTATGGAAACCGAAAAGGAAGACGTTAAAATATTGACAGGAAAAATTATTCGGAAAATGGGTGTGGAATTAGAAGATAAGGAAATAGTTGCGGCATATCGTAACGAAAGGAAAAAGGATGAGAAAGCTGGACGTATAAGACCAATAATTGTTAATATGAGTACAAAGAATAGCAAGGATGAAGTGATGTCTAGGAGGAGGGTGACGGTATTGAACAGTGAATTGTTTAGTGTTGCGGCTACTGGAAAAATTTATATCGTGGAGCAATTATCGGCGTTCAACAAGAGTTTGCTTTGGGAATCGAAATCAATGGCGAAGGAGAAACATTGGAGGTTTGTGTGGGTGCAAAATGGAAACATTTTGGCACGGAAGGAAGAGGGTTCACGAATCCTCAACATAAAGGATTTTGAAGACATTCAAAAAATTAATTAAATTCCTAATGCACGGTTACTACTAAAACTATAAATATGGATCTCACGTACATTGACACAGATTTTCAAAAATTTTCAAAGTGTGAAGTTGATAAGCCGATTAACGATTGGATAAAATCCATTTCCAAAGGCTCGATGATAGCAGTTCATTTGAACATTCGTTCAATCAAAGCTCACTTTGATGAACTGATCATTTACTTAAAAGATACACTTGATGATATTAGTATTCTGATTTTAACGGAAATTAATATCAGTAATGATGAATTGTCATTGACACAAAGTCGTTTTGAGTTGGAGGATTTCGTGGCACATTTTCAATGTAGAGAAGGTAAATCTGGGGGTGGGATCGCCATATATGTTAGGAAGCAGTTATATCACAACAGCTTGATCACAAATTTTGATTTCTTTGAATCATTGTTGATCAATATCGGAAAAGAAAATAAGACTGTTATCTTGGCGATCTATAGACCTCCTAACCTGAATGCAAAAAATTTCACCGACGAATTGGACGCATTTCTGTCTAAAAATAAAGAAAAGTCTTTCGTCGTAATAGGTGATATTAACATTGACATTCTATGTGATTCTTACACGGCTATGACTTACGGTAACATGTTGACCTCGCACGGATTTGATTGCTACATAAACGAATATACAAGAGAAGAGTTTAGGAGTAACGTCTTATCTCAATCGTGCCTGGATCATATTTACTCAAGACGTCAAGTAGGCATAACTCAGAGCGCAATAATTAAGACTAAAATTTCTGACCATTACATGACCGCTTGTACGTGGGTGAGTAGTTGCAAGATAAAGGTAGATAGAGATATAAAAGTATTTCCCAGGACGGACAAACAATTGCTGGCTGAACTGCTGAAGCAATCATTAGAAACACATGAGATGACGAGTGATCTTGATGAGATGTATGACCACATTGTTTCTCTATACAACGATGCTTTCTCAGAAGCTACTACAATGCAGGTCCGAACCGGACGTCGTCCAAAAAAGCCATGGATCACGCAATTAATCTGCGATGAAATTTTAAATAGGGACAGAATTTTCCAAGCATGGAAGAATTATCAGGGAAACGATACAAATAAGGCTCGTATACGATCTATGTATAACAACAGACGAAATTACGTAAATCAAATTATAAAACAAGCTAAAATAACTTATTATAAGAAGTTATTGGTTAATACAAGGAAGGATTTGAGGAAAACCTGGTCTACCATCAACGAAATAATAGGCAGAAAAAAACAAAGTCAGGGAGACGACTTCCTAATCAAAAACTTTAGAAAACCTGAGAACGTGATTGCGGACGACTTCGCTGATGTTTTCATTAATCAGGTGGAGGACATTGTTCATCATTGTCCACAAACTCTATCACTGGTTGACAATAGGAGACAGGTGCAGTCGATGGTGATTGGGGACATTTCCCTGGATGAAGTTGCTGACATCGTTAGGGGAATGAGTGATAAGAAATCAGCAGGGATTGATGGTATAAGACCATCTGATATTAAAGATTCTCTCGAATGGTTCGGTCCGCTGATGGTTAATGTTATAAATTTGGCGTTGGGCTTGGGCAGAGTGCCCAAGAATATGAAGACAGCCATCATTAGACCTATATACAAGCATGGAATGCATAAGGAATATTCTAATTATAGACCGATCTCCTTATTACCGGTGCTGGAAAAAATTATGGAAAGCTACGTGGCAAAGAAAACCTGGTCATATCTCGAACAATTTAAGATTGTGGACCCAAACCAGCATGGGTTCCAGAAGAGGAAGGGCACAATTACGCTCTTGGAAGGTTTTACGCACACTCTCAATTCTAAACTTAACGAGAGAAAGCACGTTATTTGTATGTTCGTCGACCTATCCAAGGCGTTCGATACCATAAACCACGACAAGCTCCTAAAGGTTCTGGAGAGATACGGAGTGAGGGGAAATGTTCTTAATTGGTATGAGGACTATTTAAAAAATAGGTCCTTTGCGGTGAAAATCGGATCGACTGTTGGAAAGAAGGTGGGCATGAAGAGAGGTGTACCGCAGGGTAGCATCCTGGGTCCCATGCTCTTCTTACTATACGTCAATGATGTTGGCACTTGTTTCGACCTTTGCAGGTATTGGCTGTACGCAGATGATTTTGCGATTGTTGCAATACACAAAGACCTGGATGCAGCTGAAAAAATCATACAGAGTGAATTCATCAGATTCCAGTTGTGGGCACACGACAAAGAATTGGTGATAAACGGTAGCAAAACAAAACTTCTACATGTCTCGCCGCCAAAATTATCGAACAACAGACCCTTACAAATAGTGTTCCATTCATCGAAATGTCTACACGACAAGAAATCTGTTATCGGAATTAATTGCGGCTGCTGTACGATGATCGAAGAGGTGAAGAATCACAAATATCTTGGGGTCATCATTGATAATCATTTGCAATGGAATCAACATATAAACACCCTGGTAAAAAGGTTAAGTCTCCTTGCCGGGCGATTTTATTATCTGAGGGAGATAATACCTGCAGAATTTTTAAAGATTGTGTACTACGCTCTTGTAGAATCTATTACGGGCTACGCCATTTCGGTCTGGGGTTCTGCTTCAAATTATCTAATAGAGCGAATACAAGCTCAGCAGAATAGAATCGTAAAATTTATGGTGCCGGAAGTTGTGAGTGCAGAAGACGCGTTTACAAGTCTAAATATTTTAAAAGTCAAAAACTTGTATGTGTACAGGGTTGTTCTAAACAATTTTTATTCAAATGAGTTCAAAATTGACTTAAACCATGCTTATACTACCAGGGCAAAGGTTGCTGGACTATATAAGGAACAAGGAACTCTTAACAAATATGGTAGCAGAACTTTATCTTCGGTTATACCGAAAATCTTCAATGAAATTCCTCAGGATATTAGAGACCTAGATAAGTTTCATAAAGTCAAAGTTCACCTGAAAAACTGGCTGATCTATAAAGATGGCTAAGGACGATGTATTTTAGCCTGATTTGACAACGAATCAAGCATTATTTTGCCACTGATAAGCTTTGGCTTAGTGGCGCATTATTAATTGTATTCGATTTCTTTTTTGCATTGTATAAACTTTTCTGAATCATTCTTAATTTCTTTCAAACTTCTTTTAATTTTTAGTTCATGGGCATGGTATATTTTGTTATTTTTTTGCATTTATATTTTTTGTATTTATTTTAGTTATTTGATACTTATTTGTTGTATTAATAAAATAATAACAATAATAAGAGGTTAGTCTTCCTCCTTAGTGGCTCTGCAGCTCATGGGGTGTGGAGTGACTGAGGGGAAACAAGGAGTGAAGGAGGAGATGGGGCAAAAAAAAAAAAAAAAAAAAAAAAAAAAAAAAAAAAAAAAAAAAAAAAAAAAAAAAAAAAAAAAAAAAAAAAAAAAAAAAAAAAAAAAAAAAAAAAAAAAAAAAAATTATTATTATTATTATTATTATTATTATTATTATTATTATTATTATTATTATTATTATTATTATTATTATTATTATTATTATTATTATTATTATTATTATTATTATTATTATTATTATTATTATTATTATTATTATTATTATTATTATTATTATTATTATTATTATTATTATTATTATTATTATTATTATTATTATTATTATTATTATTATTATTATTATTATTATTATTATTATTATTATTATTATTATTATTATTATTATTATTATTATTATTATTATTATTATTATTATTATTATTATTATTATTATTATTATTATTATTATTATTATTATTATTATTATTATTATTATTATTATTATTATTATTATTATTATTATTATTATTATTATTATTATTATTATTATTATTATTATTATTATTATTATTATTATTATTATTATTATTATTATTATTATTATTATTATTATTATTATTATTATTATTATTATTATTATTATTATTATTATTATTATTATTATTATTATTATTATTATTATTATTATTATTATTATTATTATTATTATTATTATTATTATTATTATTATTATTATTATTATTATTATTATTATTATTATTATTATTATTATTATTATTATTATTATTATTATTATTATTATTATTATTATTATTATTATTATTATTATTATTATTATTATTATTATTATTATTATTATTATTATTATTATTATTATTATTATTATTATTATTATTATTATTATTATTATTATTATTATTATTATTATTATTATTATTATTATTATTATTATTATTATTATTATTATTATTATTATTATTATTATTATTATTATTATTATTATTATTATTATTATTATTATTATTATTATTATTATTATTATTATTATTATTATTATTATTATTATTATTATTATTATTATTATTATTATTATTATTATTATTATTATTATTATTATTATTATTATTATTATTATTATTATTATTATTATTATTATTATTATTATTATTATTATTATTATTATTATTATTATTATTATTATTATTATTATTATTATTATTATTATTATTATTATTATTATTATTATTATTATTATTATTATTATTATTATTATTATTATTATTATTATTATTATTATTATTATTATTATTATTATTATTATTATTATTATTATTATTATTATTATTACACCAAAACATATAGTGAGGTAGCATCGAGTAACAATAAGAACAAGAATGTAATTATACTTAAACCTAACAACAAAGAAGAAATCTCCACAATATCAGAAACACGAAAGGACATAAGAGAAACAATTGACCCCTCTAAATTAAAAGTTGGTGTGAAAATGGGCAAGCAAACGAGAAGTGGTGGCGTCGTTCTGCAATGTGATAGTAATGAGGCAGTCGCTACATTGACGCAGAATATTGAAACAAATTTTAAAAATAAATATTCGATTGAGCGACCTAAAGGCATTAAACCACGTATTAAAGTTGTTGGCATCTATGAGGATGTCGAAAATGATTTATTAGAGAGCTTAATAAATCAGAATAATTTAATGGCAACACCGGATGAAATCAAAATTATTTACAAGACAAAGGTATACAATAAGAAATTCAATGTTATCTTAGAATGCAACAACAAATTGAGAAGTACATTATTGTCTCGAGAAAGAGTATTTGTAGGATGGTCGAGTTGCAAAATATACGAGGATTTAAATATCAAAAGATGTTTCAATTGCCAGAAATACGGGCACCTCGCCCGCGATTGTAAATCCGATATCACGTGTCCGATATGTGCCGACAAGCATACGTTGAAAGAATGCGCCAGCGAAAATGAAAAAAGATGCATAAATTGTACAGAGGTAAATAAGAAATTTAATCTAAAAATAGAAACGGATCACACGGCATGGGACGAAGATTGCCACTGTTTGAACAGAATAAAAAACAGCCAGCGGCAAAAAATAGAAACAGATGCATAGCCACCAAAATTGTCGAGTGAAAAACACGAAAACATGCAAAAAATTAAAGTAATGCATATTAACATACAGGGACTTTATGATAAAAACCTAAAACTAGAAATCATTGCCGAACAAAATTACGTCGATATAATATGCATAACCGAACATTGGATGCAATCACATGAGATCGATAGTATGGTAATTAGCGGATTCCATCTCGTTGCCTATTTCGCCAGGCGGAAATACATAAGAGGAGGCGTTTGTATTTACGCTAGAGATAAATTAGACGTACAAAAAATTGGATATAAAAACAGTATTGAAAAAGAATTTGAAATCGCAATCGCCAAATTAAAATGGAATAAGAAAACTATTTTTATAAATTGTATATATAGATCGCCCAATTCCGACATGACGATATTTGATAAAATAGAGTATTTATTAATAAACCAGTACAAAGAGGACGGATGTGAAATAATCGTCTGTGGTGATGTTAATATAGATTTATTAAGAGAAGGGGTGTCACAAAGAAAATTTACCAACAACTTGATGCAATATAATCTGACAAATAGAATAACTGTCCCAACGAGAATTACATTAAATACTCAGTCTAGTATTGACGTGTTTTTCACAAATATAACTGAGTGTGAAGTTATTATTTCCGACAATTACATATCGGACCACACTTATCAGATTGCCGAAATAATGCTGACCAAGATAGTTGAAGAGCGATACACGAAAAAAAGATACTATACGAAAAGTAATATCCAAAAATTCCACTCATTGATGAATCGGGATCTTACCAGTGTGGATTGGGAATCTGAAAATGAAAGCGTGAACACATTATACTCGTCTCTTGATGACTTACTGAAAAGAAACTTCAACTATGCCTTCCCATTGGAAACAAAAAAACTTGATATCAAAGAATGTAAAACATGGAAGAGTCAGAAAATAAGAAACTTCTCCATACTTTTATGTGAAATGGCGGCGATAAATAAACGCATAAACAGCAGAATGTACAACGAACGATTTATATCATTGCGCAAGTTCTACAATAAAATCATAAAGAACTCAAAAAAGAGCTACAACGATAATAGAATTTTAACGTCCACAAACATTAACAAAACGTGCTGGAATATTATCAACGAAGAAAGAAACTTATACAGACCAAAGACGATTAAAATAACAAACGGAGACATTGCGATACCGGCCGAGGAAATTCCAGACGCTTTTAACAAACACTTTGCAGATATCGCCACAGGTTGCCCTGCACCACAAATGCACCATGCGAAAAATGACGAGTTAACAAACAGCATATATATACGTAATGTTACACCTACAGAAATTGAAAGAGCCATACAGAAGTGCTGCAAGAAAAACTCATCTGGAATTGACGAAATACCGGGAACAGTATTGTCGTCAATAAAGGACATCTTGAGCGGACCACTATGCTCAATAATTAATAGGTCATTCGAAACCGGAATATACCCCGACAAACTCAAACAATCAAAGACAATCCCTGTGATGAAAAACAAAGATAGCCCACATGATGTTTCAAACTATAGGCCTATCTCACTGCAAAACCAATGTTCCAAAATTTTTGAAAGTTGTTTCCAAACCCGATTGTATTCATTTTTGGAAAAATTTCAACAACTGAGCCCAACACAACATGGATTTAGAAAAGGCAGATCAACAATTACTGCAATTCATCAGACTATTAAGACTATTTGTGAAGCGGTAGATAGGAAAGACATGATCATTGGCTTATTCTTTGATTTATCGAGAGCCTTCGATTCGGTTGATCACCCCCTGCTGTTAGAAAAATTGTCTAAGAAAGGCATAAGGGGAACTGCATTGAAATGGATTCGCTCGTACCTCTCTGGAAGATCACAGCGTGTCTGGGTTAACAACATGATGTCAGAGGTTCGTCAAATGAATAGGGGTGTGCCACAGGGTTCCATCCTAGGGCCGTTGCTGTTTATCATTATGATCGACGACCTGAATGCGAATTGCCCCACCGCATCGGCGACTAATATATACGCAGATGATACGACTAAATTAATAGTTCAACCAACAATAGAGCTACTGGTGGCCTCTGCCGAAAGCGCAATTTATGAAATGCAATCATGGTGTAATGCGAATGGAATTGTATTAAATGTTGGTAAAACACAGATAATACAATTCGGCGCAATAAACGAAAAAATTGACAAAAATGTGTTAATAAGATTGAACAAAAAGTCAGGTGTTATTCAACAAACTGCTAAATATCTGGGAGTTATAATGGACAGAAAAATAACTTGGGAGGAGCACATAACGAAGCTAACAAGTAAATTGAGCAAGACCGTGTTCCTAATCCGATCTATACGCGGAACAGTTTCCAAGGCGGTGTTGCGACAAGTATACTTCGGAATGGTGCAATCTCTAATAGCGTATGGACTAATTTTCTGGGGAAGCTCACATTACACAAAAGGTGTACTAGTGATTCAAAAGAAAATTTTACGAGTGATCGAAGGAGTGCATCCAGAAACAAGCTGTGTGAGTCTATTTATAAAACACCGCATCATGACTGTATACTCGCTATACGCGTATAAATTAGCGCTTCATAATTTCGCCCATAACAGTGCACGAAATAAATACATTCATAGTCATGATACAAGAGGGCAAAACCTAGCGCGAGTGAACTTCTGCAGAACAAGTGTTGCGCAGCATTCGGCAGACTATATGGGTGCTCAGTGTTTTAATAAACTGCCAAGTACTATCAGAGACGAAGAAAACCCAAACAAATTCAAACAACTCTGCTCTCAATTTTTCACAGATAATCCATATTACTCAATTCACGACTTCATAAATATTTTGAAATAATTATATGTATTGTTATTATAATAATGAACACATGATCCACGATGGCTTTAGTCACATGACGATTCACATAATGTTATGTATATATTTTTATATATGTATCGCATTAATTTGAAAATAAAAATATCTATCTATCTATCTATGATTATTATTATTATTATTATTATTATTATTATTATTATTATTATTATTATTATTATTATTATTATTATTATTATTATTATTATTATTATTATTATTATTATTATTATTATTATTATTATTATTATTATTATTATTATTATTATTATTATTATTATTATTATTATTATTATTATTATTATTATTATTATTATTATTATTATTATTATTATTATTATTATTATTATTATTATTATTATTATTATTATTATTATTATTATTATTATTATTATTATTATTATTATTATTATTATTATTATTATTATTATTATTATTATTATTATTATTATTATTATTATTATTATTATTATTATTATTATTATTATTATTATTATTATTATTATTATTATTATTATTATTATTATTATTATTATTATTATTATTATTATTATTATTATTATTATTATTATTATTATTATTATTATTATTATTATTATTATTATTATTATTATTATTATTATTATTATTATTATTATTATTATTATTATTATTATTATTATTATTATTATTATTATTATTATTATTATTATTATTATTATTATTATTATTATTATTATTATTATTATTATTATTATTATTATTATTATTATTATTATTATTATTATTATTATTATTATTATTATTATTATTATTATTATTATTATTATTATTATTATTATTATTATTATTACATTCGTTGTTGTGATTTCGGACGGTAAAGTCGTGCGAAGTGTGCTCCTGCTCGGTTTATGGTTTGGACATTCGTTTGTGATTGTTACGCCAGTGAAAATTATACGGTAACGTAGACAATAATTTTTTGGTTTGAATGTAATTTATTACAACAAAATCGGTGCAGTCGTTTATGAACAATAAAGGTTTAAAGATTTTAAACTGTGAAAATCGCCATCCGAAGATATTTTTTGGTGATAACGTACTTTTTCCGATTTAAGCCGTTCGGACGGGGCTACGTGCACGTGCCGGTCTTTTTCTTACTGGACCGGGAAAATTTGTTGTTTACAAAAGAGACAATATTTTACGACTTTAAACTATTATAAGTTGTTATATTGTTTAATTTAATTTGTGCAGTCTCGTATAAGAGAAAATTTTCTGTTTATTAAATGGGATCAGCGTATATTTCGGTGTGGTAAAATACAAACTGTACGGTCATAATTTGTACATAAAAAACATCTGTGCGTCGACAAATAAAGTTGCATTTACATTTTGTTTATTTTTTACGCAACAAACGTTGTGTAATAGATAATTATGAGCGATACGTGTGCCAAATGCGAAGACGATCTACCTACCGATGGTGGTTTCGTTTTGTGTCGGGGGTGTAATGGAAATTACCATTATAAGTGCTCGATTAAAGCGGCCACTTATGAAAGTAAAGGCAGAGCTGATAAATTGTGTGAAAAATGTAGAATGGGTGGTAAAAGATTCCAGGATGAGGAATCTACTCCCATTGCAAAGCAAACTGATTTGAGTCAATTAGCTCTAGAAATAGCTAAAATGGCGGAACAAATTAAAGAGAACACAAAAAGCCAGAAATTTGTCGCTGATCAATATGACGAAATAAGAAAGGGCCAGCTAGAGATAGGGGACTATATTAAGAAATTGGAGAAGCAAATTGCACACTTGGTGGAGTCTTGTGCGGAAAAAGATAGGAAAATCAGTTCGCTTCAAACTAGAATAAATGAAATGGAACAAAGGCAATTTGAAAAGAACTTTGAGGTACATGGAGTTACCGAAATAGAACAAGAGGATGAAAAAAGCATAGTCTGCCGTGTCACGAAAAAAATGGGTATTGATTTAAATGTAGAGGACATCGAAACAGCATCAAGATCGGATAAAAAGAAAAGAGACGATAAAATATTGCGAAACAGGCCAATTATTGTGATGTTAAAATCGAAAACAAAACGAGACGAAATAATACAACGACGAAGGATTACGGTACTTAATAGCGAGATAGTTAATAAGAAGGAGTTGGGAAAGATATACGTAGTAGAGCAATTGTCTTCCTATAATAAAAGTCTGCTCTGGGAGGCTAAAAATAAGGCCAGAGAAAAGGAATGGAAATTTGTCTGGGTACAAAACGGAAAAGTTTTGGCTCGAAAAGAAGAAGGATCACGTATAATTAACTTGAATGATTTGGATGATTTACATAAAATTAAATAAACCAAGCTTACACACATATTTACAAATTTACTTAATAATGGACTTGTCATTCATAGATAAAGACATTCAACAAGATTTGACGTTTCAAGTAACTGACTCGGTAGATGACTGGACAAAATCTGTGCGCGAAAATTATTCGATATTATTACATTTAAATATACGTTCACTAAAAGCACATTTCGATGAATTTGTTTCATACATTAGTGATTGTGTAAAAGACTTAAGTATTATAGTGCTAACAGAGATTGGAATCACTCAGGAAGAAATGAATAGATCATGGAGACGATTTGAAATTGATAATTATAATATGCATTATAAATGCAGAAACGATAGAACGGGAGGAGGAATATTAATATACACACGGGCTACATTAAATGTCACCGTCATCGACTCAACTTTCAATTCGTTCGAATCAATTATGATTTCGATGGTAACATCTAGGGATTCGTACACGACCATATTGACGATATATCGACCGCCATGCAACAGCATGAGAGTTTTCATTGATGAACTTGAATCCTTCTTTTCTGAAAATAGAGATAAACGGATGATATTTGTGGGAGATGCCAACATCGACATACTGAGTGACTCGAACGTAGCTTCGGAATATGACAATTTACTAACATCGTATGGCCTTGAAAACAAGATACATAGCTATACAAGAGAAGAATACAGGAACGACTTGTTGGTGCGCTCTTGTCTTGACCACATGTATATAAAGACTTCATTGGGAATCACTCAAACCGCAATAGTGAGGAGTAAAATTTCTGACCACTATTTGATTACTTGTGCGTGGAAAGAGATAAGTGACAAAACAATTGATAAGACATGTGGTGCAAAATCAAAAATAGACAGAAATTTATATGCGGAAGAATTAGGAAGATCTTTGAATCCGGATAACATGAACGATAAATTTGACGCAGAAGATATTCACAGTACATTAACAATGGCAAATAAGGCAGCGTACGAGTTTGCAACAAAGATGCATGACAAGACTAGACATAGACGAAATCCGAAGCCATGGGTCACGCGAGACATAAGAGATAAAATAATAGAAAGGGACAAGCTTTTCCAAACATGGAAAAAATATCGCGAAAATGACGAACATAAACGAATGCTAAGACGCTATTACAATAATTCGCGAAATTTGATCACAAATAACATAAAAATGGCAAAAAAGCAATATTATTGTGAATTGATGGAAGCGTCTAGAAAAGATATGAAAAGGACATGGGAGAACATAAACAAAATATTAGGTAGGGCAAAGAATAAAGCCGGAGATGATAAAATCAAGAACCAATTCAAGTTAACAGAAGAACTAATCGCAAACAACTTCGCGGATGTCATCAGTACACAGGTTGAGGACATAGTTCATACTTGTGATGAAAAACTATTTAAGAATACAATGACATCTCAGGCTCAATCTATGGTAATGGATGAAGTAACAATTGAAAAAGTGCGAGACATCATTCGAGGATTGGACGAAAAAAAATCGGCGGGTATAGATGGTATATACGTGAGAGATATAAAAGAATGTGAAGAACTTTTTTCCACGCCGATACAACGTATAATAAACTTATCCATGCAATCGCGACGTATTCCTGTGGGCATGAAAAGGGCATTGGTGAAACCAATTTATAAAAGTGGGAGGCAAAATGATTACACGAACTACAGGCCGATTTCGCTTTTGCCTGTAATTGAAAAAATTATGGAGAGGCACATTTCTGAAGAAATATGGGATTATTTATGGAAATTCAAAATACTGGATAAAAACCAATACGGATATCAGAAAGGTAAGGGGACGATAATGCTGTTGGAAGATTTTGCTCATACCATTAACGAAGCTCTGAATAAAAGAATGCACGTTCTATGCTTATTTGTGGACTTCTCCAAAGCCTTCGATATTATTAATCATGATAAATTACTGGAAATATTGGAGAAGTACGGAGTAAGGGGACATGTGAAAGAATGGTTCGATAACTATCTAAAAGATCGAGAATTTGCTGTAAAGATAGGAGATGTTGTTGGAAAGTTCATGAAAGTGTTGAGGGGTGTCCCACAGGGAAGCATATTGGGACCTATGCTGTACCTCCTTTATGTGAACGATGTTGGCCAGTGCTTCACTAGATGTAAGTATTGGCTTTATGCAGACGATACTGTTATAGTATCGATACACAAGGATTTAAGTATCGCTGAGAAAAATTTACAGGAAGAGTTTAGAAAATTCCAGTGCTGGGCGCACGATAAAGAATTAGTCATTAACTGTAAAAAAACGAAGTTATTACATGTGTCACCCCCAAAGTTAATGGTAAATGGGCCAGTGAATATAATCTATCATTCCTTGTCTTGCTTACATCAAACTGATGGTATAGGACCCAACTGCGGATGTATTGGACAAATTGATGAAGTACAACAATATAAATACTTAGGAGTGATAATAGATAGAAGCTTTCTGTGGGATGTACACATAAATAGTTTGGCGAAAAGACTGTCACACTTTGCAGGAAGTTTTTACTATTTACACGATATAATTCCGCAATACACTTTGAGGACCATATATCATGCTTTGGTAGAATCCGTATTGTGTTATGCAATAACAATTTGGGGAACGGCGTCGAATTATTGCCTGGATAGATTGCAATTGATACAGAATAGGATATGCAAATACATGATGCCAAAAGAAAGAGGTATAGGGACCAACTATAGACTTTTGAATGTTCTAAACGTTCGAAATTTATATAAACACAGAGTAATAGTAAACAACTACTATAATTACACTTCCAAGGAAAATATAGACCATACTTACGGAACAAGGGCTAGGGAAGGAGGTAGATATAAGATACCCAAAGCTAGGAATAAGTATGGTTTGAGAACGATGTCGGTAGTGATACCAAAACTCTTCAATGATATCCCGGAAGATATAATGCGCCTGGAAGGTATGCGGAAGGTAAATGAGGAAGTGAGGATGTGGCTAGTTGAAATAGAGTGAGTATGAAGTAGTAGGATATAATTAAAAGGAAGGTAAATGTAAAAACAAACTCTGACGATTTATCGACAACGGATCTTGCCACTGACAAGCTTTGCTTAGTGGTGCCGGACTGTCAAGCTTTTGGTTCGAGACTTCGATATGGATTTGTTGTAACAATATTTTAAGTTTTTCATTTTTTTTTGATTCTTCTTCTACGTTGGGATGATATACATTTTTATTTTGACATTATTTTGGGTTATTAATTTGTATTACTTTTGGTTAGAAGTATATTTTGTATTTTGTATTTGTATTATAAAAAAATATATTATTATTGTGATTATTATTATGTTAAAATTGTAAAATTGCAATAATTGTGGTTGAATAAAAATAATAATAATAGAGGTTATGCTTTTTAATTGGTGGCTCGGCAGCCTACGGGGTGTAGAGTGACTGATTGGAAGCAAGGAGTGAAGGAGGAGATGGGGCAAAATAATTAAAATATATCAAAAAATTATTATTATTATTATTATTATTATTATTATTATTATTATTATTATTATTATTATTATTATTATTATTATTATTATTATTATTATTATTATTATTATTATTATTATTATTATTATTATTATTATTATTATTATTATTATTATTATTATTATTATTATTATTATTATTATTATTATTATTATTATTATTATTATTATTATTATTATTATTATTATTATTATTATTATTATTATTATTATTATTATTATTATTATTATTATTATTATTATTATTATTATTATTATTATTATTATTATTATTATTATTATTATTATTATTATTATTATTATTATTATTATTATTATTATTATTATTATTATTATTATTATTATTATTATTATTATTATTATTATTATTATTATTATTATTATTATTATTATATCGAGTATCGAGAGCGAGTATCGAGAGCGAAAGTCGTATGTTAAGAGTGTCAGCAGTTAATTGCAATTTAATGCGGGAAATAGAGACGTTTCATTATCAAGTGTGTGATTAGTAAACGTAACTAATAGTGGTGGACAATTTCGTAAAAGTTATATCGGGGTAAGTTTGTTATTTACATAGATATTTACGTTTTAAATTTATGTGAGGTCAAACTGAACAATAGCAAGGTGTTCGGGACCTTGACAGTGCGATTTCTTTGCCTTGGCAAAAAAGACATTTATTTATATATCGATATAAACCGATATTTTACATATCAAAATGAATACGGAGAAGAAGTGTAAGAGATGCCGTAATAAGGTAACCCAATTTGTAACTTGCGTTACATGCGGCGCCTATTTCCACAAGAGCTGCGCGCAATTGGCGTTGGTAATGTGCGATAATGTAGTTAATTGTTGTATCGGACGAGACGAGAGGAAACAAATGATAAACAAAGAGTTTAATATCGCGGATTATATGGGCAAGGACAATGTAGATATAAAAGACGTGATGGAATTAATAATTGAACTGTACAATAGATTGGAAGTTCAAAACAAATTAATAAAAACTCTTTTGGACGAGAATAGGAATAATTTCGTTGAAAACAAACTTACAGAAATTTCAAACAAAATCGAGCATAAAGCTACAAATGAAAACTTGAGGAACAATTCAGAAAAGAAAACTTATAGCGACGTTGCAGCATCCAGTAGCAAGAAAGTGATAATTCTTCAATCAAAAAAAAAGGAGGAAATATCAAAAATAAGAAAAGACATCAGAGAAGCTATTGATCCGACAAAATTAAAACTAGGAGTTAGAATGGGGAGACAAACGCGAACGGGCGGTGTGATTCTGGAATGCGAAAACAACGCGGCGGTAGTTGCTTTGACGAAGGATATTGAATCTAACCTTAAGAATAAATATACAGTAGAACGGCCGAAAGGATTAAAACCACGGGTAAAAATAGTAGGAATTCACGATGAAACTGCAAACGAAGATTTGGTTGCGAATATTATAAATCAAAATAATCTTGGGGCACAAATTGAGGACATAAAAATTATACACAAATCGAAAATTTATAAAAATAAATTTAACGTAATAATTGAATGTAACACCCAAATACGAGATATATTTCTATCGAGAGAAAAAATTTTCGTCGGATGGTCCAGTTGCCGAGTTTACGAGGACCTGAATATAATCCGTTGCTTTAAATGCCAAAAGTATGGACACCATGCGAAAGATTGCAAATATGACATCACATGTCCACTATGTGCTGACAAACATGCGATAGATGAATGCAAAACCGAGAATAAAAAATGCGTAAACTGTGTAGAAGCGAATAAGAAATTTAATTTAAAAATAAACACGGAGCACACGGCATGGGACGATGCTTGCGAATGTCTGAATCGTATTAAAAACAATCAGCGGCAAAAAATTGAAACGGATGCATAGCAACCAATTTACACGCGCAAAATGGAAATAATAAACAAAAAGTTAATGATTATGCATGTAAACATACAGGGCCTTTATAATAAACAGCTAGACTTGGAGATTTTGGCAAATGAAAATAAAGTAGACGTTTTATGTATATCAGAGCACTGGATGAGGAGTTATGAAATACCGAATTCGATAATAAATGGCTTTTCGCTAATATCTTACTTTGCTAGATACGAATATATCAGAGGCGGTGTTTGCATTTACGTCCGTGATAATATTGGTGCGCAAAAAGTTGAAAATAGTGGTTGCGTAGAGAAAGAATTTGAAATAGCAGCGGCGAGAATTCAATTCGATACAAATATGATTATTATAAATTGTGTATATAGATCCCCTAATAGCGACCTTACATTCATCAATAAGTTAGAAGATACATTAAATCATCAATTAATAGAAAAATGCGAGATAATTGTATGTGGCGATTTAAACATCGACCTCCAAAAAATAGGACCAATGCAAAGAGACCTGACTAACTTTTTTAAAGAGTACAATATGGCGAACAAAATACACATGCCTACGAGAATTAAAGGCGATTCTCAATCGGAGATAGACGTTTTCTTCACGACAATATCTAACTGCAGCATTACTGTAGAACACAATTACTTATCAGATCACACTCATCAGACAGCGGAGATCCTAGTAACAAGAGAACTGTCTGAAGAATGTATTATGAGGAGGCAGTATACGGAAAAGAACAAGGAGAAATTTCGCAGTTTATTGATTGAGGAAATAAATAAAGACTTTAATTGGAAACGAAATAGTGACGACGTTGATACGATATACAACTTGTTCGAGAATTCAATAATTGAAAAGTTCACTGAAGCGTTTCCCATGATAGAAGACAAGAGAAAGATAACCAAGAAAGTCAACGATTGGATGACGCCAGAGTTGAAAACGCTTTCGAAATTGCTTTGCGAAATGGCTGGAGTAAATCAGAGGATAAATAGCGTGTTATATAATAACCGATATCTTTCGTTGCGAAAATTTTACCGGAAAGAAATTCAGAACAGGAAAAAGACTTATAATGATACGCGAATCATCAAAACGACAGACATGAATAAAACTTGTTGGCGCATTATAAACGAACAAAGGGGCAAAGACAAAGTAAAGCGAATAAAAATTGAAAAAGATGGAGGACCAGTTGATGATGGAGAGATGGCAAATACGTTTAATAACCACTTTGCTGATATCGCCGATCGGTGTTCTCTTCCTGAGGATAGAGACGTGAAGACGAACATATTAGTGAACAGTATTTATCTCAATCCAGTTTCAGTCATAGAAGTGGAAAAGGCAATAAAAAAATGTTGTAGGAAGAATTCATGTGGAATTGATGGCATACCTGGAAAAATATTGACATACGTCAGAGAAGATATAAGTGCACCATTAGCTTATATGATTAATAAATCATTTGAAAGCGGAGTTTACCCGGCTAGGTTGAAAATTTCAAAAACGGTGCCAATCTTCAAAAATAAAGGCAGTCCACTGGATATAAGCAACTACCGACCTGTATCGCTACAGACTCACACATCAAAGATTTTTGAGCACTGCTTTCAGACACGAATGTACTCCTTCCTCGAGAAGTTCCGTCAATTAAACCATGCACAACATGGGTATAGGAAAGCGAAATCTACTATCACAGCTATTGAAGAAATAGTGAAGGCAATTTGTAATGCCTTAGAAAGGAAGGAAAAAATTGTTGGATTACTTTTTGACATGACAAGAGCTTTCGATTCCGTGGACCATACGTTATTGGCTGACAAGCTCTTTCATAAAGGCATAAGAGGTACAGCAAACCAATGGGTTCGTTCCTATCTGTCTGGGCGATCACAACGAGTGTTTGTAAACGACTCACTGTCGGATTTAAGATTGATAAACACAGGGGTACCGCAAGGTACTATTTTAGGACCGCTGTTGTTTCTTATTATGATTGATGATCTCCCGGAGAAATGTACAAGTGCATCGAAGATTGGATTATATGCTGATGATACAAGTATACTGGTTGTACAACCTACATTAGAGAAGTTGATAACGTTTGCTGAACAAGCAATTGAACAACTTCAGAACTGGTGCAAAGGCAACGGGATATCTTTGAATATCTTAAAAACGCAAACCATAGAATTTCATCCGATAAACAAAAGAGTGGATAAAGTGATGTTAATAAAAGCCAACAAAAAATCGTTAGTGCAATCCGATTCTGTAAAGTTCTTAGGCGTCATTTTAGATAGTAAATTGACATGGGAAGATCACATAGTACAATTGACAAGAAAATTAAGTTCGGTGGTGTTCTTGGTGAGAACAATGCGTGCGACGGTTTCGTTGGGTGTTTTGAAGATGTTGTACTTTGGTCTTGCGCAATCGGTGATCGGGTACGGACTTATATTTTGGGGTAGTTCCAGACATTCACGTACGGTGCTTACATACCAAAAGAAACTTCTACGAATTATAGAAGGCGTGCAACCAGGTACTACGTGCAAAGGACTATTCAAGAAACATCAAATTATGACTGTTTATGCATTATATGCATATAAATTAGTGCTGAACACTTTTAATAAGAGTGTAAACAAAAACAAAGACGTTCATGAGCATAACATTAGAGGCTTGGATTTAGTGCGACAGGACTTTTACCGGCTTACGGTGTCACAACAAGCGGCTGACTATATGGGGCCGAAGTGTTTCAATAACTTACCAAGTGAGATAAGAAGCGAGACAGATTTCAAAAAATTTAAAAGACTATGTTTCAATTTTTTCATTAATAATGAATATTATGATATCAATGATTATTTTAAAGTTAATAATTAAATTTTATGAAATATATTAATCAATTATGCAGGTCGATTTCATAGGTAGACCCATTTGACATATCATACAATGTATTATTTTTTTATTGTACATTTATTGATCAATAAATTATATCTATCTATCTATCTATCTATCTATCTATTATTATTATTATTATTATTATTATTATTATTATTATTATTATTATTATTATTATTATTATTATTATTATTATTATTATTATTATTATTATTATTATTATTATTATTATTATTATTATTATTATTATTATTATTATTATTATTATTATTATTATTATTATTATTATTATTATTATTATTATTATTATTATTATTATTATTATTATTATTATTATTATTATTATTATTATTATTATTATTATTATTATTATTATTATTATTATTATTATTATTATTATTATTATTATTATTATTATTATTATTATTATTATTATTATTATTATTATTATTATTATTATTATTATTATTATTATTATTATTATTATTATTATTATTATTATTATTATTATTATTATTATTATTATTATTATTATTATTATTATTATTATTATTATTATTATTATTATTATTATTATTATTATTATTATTATTATTATTATTATTATTATTATTATTATTATTATTATTATTATTATTATTATTATTATTATTATTATTATTATTATTATTATTATTATTATTATTATTATTATTATTATTATTATTATTATTATTATTATTATTATTATTATTATTATTATTATTATTATTATTATTATTATTATTATTATTATTATTATTATTATTATTATTATTATTATTATTATTATTATTATTATTATTATTATTATTATTATTATTATTATTATTATTATTATTATTATTATTATTATTATTATTATTATTATTATTATTATTATTATTATTATTATTATTATTATTATTATTATTATTATTATTATTATTATTATTATTATTATTATTATTATTATTATTATTATTACATTCGTTGTTGTGATTTCGGACGGTAAAGTCGTGCGAAGTGTGCTCCTGCTCGGTTTATGGTTTGGACATTCGTTTGTGATTGTTACGCCAGTGAAAATTATACGGTAACGTAGACAATAATTTTTTGGTTTGAATGTAATTTATTACAACAAAATCGGTGCAGTCGTTTATGAACAATAAAGGTTTAAAGATTTTAAACTGTGAAAATCGCCATCCGAAGATATTTTTTGGTGATAACGTACTTTTTCCGATTTAAGCCGTTCGGACGGGGCTACGTGCACGTGCCGGTCTTTTTCTTACTGGACCGGGAAAATTTGTTGTTTACAAAAGAGACAATATTTTACGACTTTAAACTATTATAAGTTGTTATATTGTTTAATTTAATTTGTGCAGTCTCGTATAAGAGAAAATTTTCTGTTTATTAAATGGGATCAGCGTATATTTCGGTGTGGTAAAATACAAACTGTACGGTCATAATTTGTACATAAAAAACATCTGTGCGTCGACAAATAAAGTTGCATTTACATTTTGTTTATTTTTTACGCAACAAACGTTGTGTAATAGATAATTATGAGCGATACGTGTGCCAAATGCGAAGACGATCTACCTACCGATGGTGGTTTCGTTTTGTGTCGGGGGTGTAATGGAAATTACCATTATAAGTGCTCGATTAAAGCGGCCACTTATGAAAGTAAAGGCAGAGCTGATAAATTGAAATGGCGTTGTGAAAAATGTAGAATGGGTGGTAAAAGATTCCAGGATGAGGAATCTACTCCCATTGCAAAGCAAACTGATTTGAGTCAATTAGCTCTAGAAATAGCTAAAATGGCGGAACAAATTAAAGAGAACACAAAAAGCCAGAAATTTGTCGCTGATCAATATGACGAAATAAGAAAGGGCCAGCTAGAGATAGGGGACTATATTAAGAAATTGGAGAAGCAAATTGCACACTTGGTGGAGTCTTGTGCGGAAAAAGATAGGAAAATCAGTTCGCTTCAAACTAGAATAAATGAAATGGAACAAAGGCAATTTGAAAAGAACTTTGAGGTACATGGAGTTACCGAAATAGAACAAGAGGATGAAAAAAGCATAGTCTGCCGTGTCACGAAAAAAATGGGTATTGATTTAAATGTAGAGGACATCGAAACAGCATCAAGATCGGATAAAAAGAAAAGAGACGATAAAATATTGCGAAACAGGCCAATTATTGTGATGTTAAAATCGAAAACAAAACGAGACGAAATAATACAACGACGAAGGATTACGGTACTTAATAGCGAGATAGTTAATAAGAAGGAGTTGGGAAAGATATACGTAGTAGAGCAATTGTCTTCCTATAATAAAAGTCTGCTCTGGGAGGCTAAAAATAAGGCCAGAGAAAAGGAATGGAAATTTGTCTGGGTACAAAACGGAAAAGTTTTGGCTCGAAAAGAAGAAGGATCACGTATAATTAACTTGAATGATTTGGATGATTTACATAAAATTAAATAAACCAAGCTTACACACATATTTACAAATTTACTTAATAATGGACTTGTCATTCATAGATAAAGACATTCAACAAGATTTGACGTTTCAAGTAACTGACTCGGTAGATGACTGGACAAAATCTGTGCGCGAAAATTATTCGATATTATTACATTTAAATATACGTTCACTAAAAGCACATTTCGATGAATTTGTTTCATACATTAGTGATTGTGTAAAAGACTTAAGTATTATAGTGCTAACAGAGATTGGAATCACTCAGGAAGAAATGAATAGATCATGGAGACGATTTGAAATTGATAATTATAATATGCATTATAAATGCAGAAACGATAGAACGGGAGGAGGAATATTAATATACACACGGGCTACATTAAATGTCACCGTCATCGACTCAACTTTCAATTCGTTCGAATCAATTATGATTTCGATGGTAACATCTAGGGATTCGTACACGACCATATTGACGATATATCGACCGCCATGCAACAGCATGAGAGTTTTCATTGATGAACTTGAATCCTTCTTTTCTGAAAATAGAGATAAACGGATGATATTTGTGGGAGATGCCAACATCGACATACTGAGTGACTCGAACGTAGCTTCGGAATATGACAATTTACTAACATCGTATGGCCTTGAAAACAAGATACATAGCTATACAAGAGAAGAATACAGGAACGACTTGTTGGTGCGCTCTTGTCTTGACCACATGTATATAAAGACTTCATTGGGAATCACTCAAACCGCAATAGTGAGGAGTAAAATTTCTGACCACTATTTGATTACTTGTGCGTGGAAAGAGATAAGTGACAAAACAATTGATAAGACATGTGGTGCAAAATCAAAAATAGACAGAAATTTATATGCGGAAGAATTAGGAAGATCTTTGAATCCGGATAACATGAACGATAAATTTGACGCAGAAGATATTCACAGTACATTAACAATGGCAAATAAGGCAGCGTACGAGTTTGCAACAAAGATGCATGACAAGACTAGACATAGACGAAATCCGAAGCCATGGGTCACGCGAGACATAAGAGATAAAATAATAGAAAGGGACAAGCTTTTCCAAACATGGAAAAAATATCGCGAAAATGACGAACATAAACGAATGCTAAGACGCTATTACAATAATTCGCGAAATTTGATCACAAATAACATAAAAATGGCAAAAAAGCAATATTATTGTGAATTGATGGAAGCGTCTAGAAAAGATATGAAAAGGACATGGGAGAACATAAACAAAATATTAGGTAGGGCAAAGAATAAAGCCGGAGATGATAAAATCAAGAACCAATTCAAGTTAACAGAAGAACTAATCGCAAACAACTTCGCGGATGTCATCAGTACACAGGTTGAGGACATAGTTCATACTTGTGATGAAAAACTATTTAAGAATACAATGACATCTCAGGCTCAATCTATGGTAATGGATGAAGTAACAATTGAAAAAGTGCGAGACATCATTCGAGGATTGGACGAAAAAAAATCGGCGGGTATAGATGGTATATACGTGAGAGATATAAAAGAATGTGAAGAACTTTTTTCCACGCCGATACAACGTATAATAAACTTATCCATGCAATCGCGACGTATTCCTGTGGGCATGAAAAGGGCATTGGTGAAACCAATTTATAAAAGTGGGAGGCAAAATGATTACACGAACTACAGGCCGATTTCGCTTTTGCCTGTAATTGAAAAAATTATGGAGAGGCACATTTCTGAAGAAATATGGGATTATTTATGGAAATTCAAAATACTGGATAAAAACCAATACGGATATCAGAAAGGTAAGGGGACGATAATGCTGTTGGAAGATTTTGCTCATACCATTAACGAAGCTCTGAATAAAAGAATGCACGTTCTATGCTTATTTGTGGACTTCTCCAAAGCCTTCGATATTATTAATCATGATAAATTACTGGAAATATTGGAGAAGTACGGAGTAAGGGGACATGTGAAAGAATGGTTCGATAACTATCTAAAAGATCGAGAATTTGCTGTAAAGATAGGAGATGTTGTTGGAAAGTTCATGAAAGTGTTGAGGGGTGTCCCACAGGGAAGCATATTGGGACCTATGCTGTACCTCCTTTATGTGAACGATGTTGGCCAGTGCTTCACTAGATGTAAGTATTGGCTTTATGCAGACGATACTGTTATAGTATCGATACACAAGGATTTAAGTATCGCTGAGAAAAATTTACAGGAAGAGTTTAGAAAATTCCAGTGCTGGGCGCACGATAAAGAATTAGTCATTAACTGTAAAAAAACGAAGTTATTACATGTGTCACCCCCAAAGTTAATGGTAAATGGGCCAGTGAATATAATCTATCATTCCTTGTCTTGCTTACATCAAACTGATGGTATAGGACCCAACTGCGGATGTATTGGACAAATTGATGAAGTACAACAATATAAATACTTAGGAGTGATAATAGATAGAAGCTTTCTGTGGGATGTACACATAAATAGTTTGGCGAAAAGACTGTCACACTTTGCAGGAAGTTTTTACTATTTACACGATATAATTCCGCAATACACTTTGAGGACCATATATCATGCTTTGGTAGAATCCGTATTGTGTTATGCAATAACAATTTGGGGAACGGCGTCGAATTATTGCCTGGATAGATTGCAATTGATACAGAATAGGATATGCAAATACATGATGCCAAAAGGTATAGGGACCAACTATAGACTTTTGAATGTTCTAAACGTTCGAAATTTATATAAACACAGAGTAATAGTAAACAACTACTATAATTACACTTTCAAGGAAAATATAGACCATACTTACGGAACAAGGGCTAGGGAAGGAGGTAGATATAAGATACCCAAAGCTAGGAATAAGTATGGTTTGAGAACGATGTCGGTAGTGATACCAAAACTCTTCAATGATATCCCGGAAGATATAATGCGCCTGGAAGGTATGCGGAAGGTAAAGGAGGAAGTGAGGATGTGGCTAGTTGAAATAGAGTGAGTATGAAGTAGTAGGATATAATTAAAAGGAAGGTAAATGTAAAAACAAACTCTGACGATTTATCGACAACGGATCTTGCCACTGACAAGCTTTGCTTAGTGGTGCCGGACTGTCAAGCTTTTGGTTCGAGACTTCGATATGGATTTGTTGTAACAATATTTTAAGTTTTTCATTTTTTTTTGATTCTTCTTCTACGTTGGGATGATATACATTTTTATTTTGACATTATTTTGGGTTATTAATTTGTATTACTTTTGGTTAGAAGTATATTTTGTATTTTGTATTTGTATTATAAAAAAATATATTATTATTGTGATTATTATTATGTTAAAATTGTAAAATTGCAATAATTGTGGTTGAATAAAAATAATAATAATAGAGGTTATGCTTTTTAATTGGTGGCTCGGCAGCCTACGGGGTGTAGAGTGACTGATTGGAAGCAAGGAGTGAAGGAGGAGATGGGGCAAAATAATTAAAAAAAAAAAAAAAAAATTATTATTATTATTATTATTATTATTATTATTATTATTATTATTATTATTATTATTATTATTATTATTATTATTATTATTATTATTATTATTATTATTATTATTATTATTATTATTATTATTATTATTATTATTATTATTATTATTATTATTATTATTATTATTATTATTATTATTATTATTATTATTATTATTATTATTATTATTATTATTATTATTATTATTATTATTATTATTATTATTATTATTATTATTATTATTATTATTATTATTATTATTATTATTATTATTATTATTATTATTATTATTATTATTATTATTATTATTATTATTATTATTATTATTATTTTTGGCTTTCAGAGGTAACTCGATTTAAGTAAGTTGCACCGGTTTTAGTAACAAGGTACAATTACTGCTATTAAATACATATATATTGTTTCAGGTTATTGGAAAACTTCTTGTCCCAGAGCCTTCCGAACTATGCTGCAGGTATTTATTATTACGATTTTCTGCAGAAGTATGTACGTGTTCCTTTTTATTTTCAGGTTATCCAGGCTTTCGAAGAGAGATTTGGGGATTTCTCCTGTGGCGCCAATGATTACCGGTACGATGGTGACTCGGTTTTGCTTCCACATGTCTTGGATTTCTGTGGCCAAAGGTAAGTATTTCGTTATTTTTTCCCCGTGTTTTTTATTTACGTTGGCTGCCAATGGGATCGAGATATCGATGATAAATGTGTGTTTCTTCGCGTGGTCGACGACTATAATGTCTGGCACGTTGTGTTGAATATACTTGTCGGTGATGACTTGCCAGTTCCAGTATCAGTTCCAGTATATTGTACACTCTTTATTTTCTACTACACTTTTTGGTTGGTATATGTAGTATGGTTCTAGTGTTTCTAAGGCGGAGTAATTGCGGCATATTTGCTGGTGTATTACTTTGCATACGTTATTGTGACGGTCCGTGTAGTCAGTTGGTGCAAGTGTTGTACAACCGCTGATGATGTGGTCTATTGTCTCGCTCTTTGCCTTGCATAGCCTACATTTATCGTTGTTGCCTAGTTGTAGGATATGTTTTTTATAATAATTAGTGGCTATTACTTGGTCCTGTATCGCAACCATAAATCCCTCTGTTTCGGCGAAGATGTTGTTCCTACTGAGCCAGGTGTTCGAGGCGATGGTATCGATGTGATCTTGTTCGATAAGTGTTCGGTATCTACCATGAAGAGGTTTAGCTTTCCACTGGAGTATTGTTTCTAAATCTGGGGGCACTAAATTCGCCATATCTGCTCTTGCTTTTAGATTTAGGTGTGATAGCTTATTATCACTTTCCACTATCGCCTTATGTAGAGTGCTTTGTTCCGCTTTACAGTAAAAGTATTCTTTGAGCTTCGCGACTTGTCGTTGTTGCAGTGACTTTATACTCGTCACTCCCCGTCCGCCTTGCGATCGACGCAGATGGAATCTTTCCACAGAGCTTTTCGGGTGGTGAGCTCTGTATTTCGTACACGTGGTTCTTGTCAGTGTGTCCAGTTGGTTTAGCTCTGTGTGTGTCCATTTCAATATGCCAAAACTGTATGTGAGTGCAGAAATCGCATATGTGTTGACTGCTCTAAATTTGTTGCGCGCTGATAGCTGCGTGTTGAGCACCAGTTTCAACCTTCTTGAGTATTCTTCGGTTATCTGCTTTTTGGACTCCTTTTGGTTTATTCCCATCGCCTGGCAGTATCCCAAGTATTTGTAGCTTTCGTCACATCTCATTCCTTTTATCTGCCCCATCTCCTGATCTGCCATGTACCCTTGTTGTTCCTGCCACTTTCCTTTCACCATTGCGTTTAATTTGCATTTTTCCAGGCCAAATTTCATGTTGATATCCTTACTGAATTGTTTGGTCCTATTGAGCAGTTGTTCCAAGCTGTTTTTGGATTTTGCGTATAGTTTGATATCGTCCATGTAAATCAGGTGGCTTACGGTGGTATTAGATTTATGCAGAGTGTACCCGTGTTTGTTATCGTTTAGGATTGATGTTAGTGGGTTGAGTGCCATGCAAAACCACAGGGCACTCAGAGCATCGCCCTGAAATATTCCCCTTTTGATCTGGACTTCCCCTGCATTGATGGACGCTTTTGACGTGTTCAGCATCAACAATGTCCTCCAAGATGTCATTGTCCTTTTTAGGAAATTAACGATGGTTGGTTCTATCCTGTATATGTTAAGGATTTCCAGAAGCCACGAGTGAGGGACGCTATCAAACGCTTTTTGGTAGTCGATGTACGCCGTGTAAAGTTGTTGGTTTGTTTTCTTAGCTTCTTCGGTGATTATTGCGTCTATTATTAATTGTTCTTTACACCCTTGTGATCTTTTTCTACATCCTTTTTGCTCTTCTCTTAATATATGATTTTGTTCCAGATGGTGGTAGATCTTCTCGGTGATTATCGAAGTCAGCACCTTATATATTGTAGGGAGGCATGTTATGGGCCTATAATTTGATGGGTTGTCGGTATACGAGCTGGTCTTTGGAATGAGGTAAGTTATTCCCTCCGTCATGAATGGTGGTAGTGTGTCTGGATTAGCGATAATTGATGTGAAGAAGCGCGCAAGCGGAGCGTGGATGGAGGTAAACCGTTTCAACCAGAAATTTTGTATTTTGTCCTTTCCTGGCCCTTTCCAATTCTGTGTTTTTCTGATTGCGGCCTCTACTTCACTTTGACTGACTTCGTACGATCCCATAGTTTTTGTTTCGCGTACTGTTTGCTTCTCTTTCTGTATCCAACTTGCCTGACGGTGACATGCTGGCTTGGACCAGAGCTCATTCCAAAAGGTGAATATATTTTCAGCTGCTGGAGTTTTCTCATCTCCTTCAGGTGTTTTTGTCGCTGCATGCTCAATCGTTTGGTAAAATAATTTCTCATTGTTGTTGAAGAGCCTATTTTCCTGTCGACGTTGGTGACTTTTTTTGTAGCGGCGCAACCGTTTGGCCGTGGCGAGCAGCTTTTGCTTGAGGTAGTGCAGTACTTCATCGTTATTTTGAAGTTTCTCGGTTTTATATTTTAAGAGTATCCTTTCAGCGGCTCTTTGGGTCTTCCTGCTTGTGTCTCCACGTATAGATTGTGAAAGCTGTCCGATGCATTTTCTCAAATTATTTATCAGCCTGTTGTATCTCATTTCCCAAGGTGGGAGTACACTATCAGGTTTTGTATTTGTACGACTGAGTTCTTGTTTGTGCATCTCGAGTGTGGCATAAGCTCCAGCATATATACGGGTATGCAGTTCCTCGAATGTGGTGGTTTGAGTTAACGATTGGTGTATGGCTTCGTTGACTGCCATTATAATACTGCGCGTGTCGTTATTTTCTTTAAGTTTCGGCAATTTTGGCCGCAGGTCCGGATTAATACCGTTGTACAGCATGTATGCTCTTTCAAAGCATATCTGGGCTTCTGTTGGTTGCTGTACAGCTTCGGGTGGAGTTTGTTCGTCTGCTAGTTCTGCTGTAACTTGTTCAATTATCGGTGTCTCTTCAGTTTCCATCCCCAGTTGTATTGCCACTTCTCTCTTGATGGTTTTCAGTACTTCTGCACCTATTCTATTGTTCATCATGAGCGACCTTCTTTGATCGAGAATATTCTGCATCGTTTTGTTCCTCAGTTCGGGGTATTTTTCTATAGTTTGTCTATGGAGCTCTCTTCCGTAGGGCATTTCTTCGCTTTCCAATTTTGTTATAGTGTAGTAGCATCGGACGATGTGCTCGTTCATTTCTTTACTCCATTTCGTCCTCTGCCTTCTATGAACGGCTGTAATGGGCGGGGGTTCGATGTCCCTCGCAACATTCTCAGTCGCTGAAGTACCCGGTCTATTGTTAGTTGCCGCGGTGGTATCATTGCGCAGAGTGGTGCCACCAGTCTCACCTCTCTCTACGGCAGGCTGGACATCACGACGGCTCCGTTGGGGGGCAGCCTGCACCCCGCCACCGCCTTGGCTTGTTTTGCTTCGCGTATTCATAGCAACATATTTACTGTGCAAGGGTTGCTAGCCCATACACAACTACCAGAGCCCAGTTAACTATTTTACCGCCTTTGGGACGTAGGGTTGGAATTTGTAAAATAGCTTGGTGAGGGTGTTCCACCCTATGATTTCAGCCGCCCCTCTGGAGTCAGACGCTGTTCGCAGCCGCCCAATATGGGTACAGACACCGCATCCTCATTTGGTCCGCGGGCACATTTCTGTGCCTACCCTGTATATCTACAGGGCGTTCCCCTATCCGCCACCCGGGGACGCGACGTGTTGGGGTTGAGGATCCCCACCCTGGTTAACACATGCGGTTTGTGTTGCTCCCTACTTAATTCAGAAGCAACCCGCATGCGCTTACGCAGGCACGTGCATGCGCTTACGCAGGCACGTTATTATTATTATTATTATTATTATTATTATTATTATTATTATTATTATTATTATTATTTTTGGCTTTCAGAGGTAACTCGATTTAAGTAAGTTGCACCGGTTTTAGTAACAAGGTACAATTACTGCTATTAAATACATATATATTGTTTCAGGTTATTGGAAAACTTCTTGTCCCAGAGCCTTCCGAACTATGCTGCAGGTATTTATTATTACGATTTTCTGCAGAAGTATGTACGTGTTCCTTTTTATTTTCAGGTTATCCAGGCTTTCGAAGAGAGATTTGGGGATTTCTCCTGTGGCGCCAATGATTACCGGTACGATGGTGACTCGGTTTTGCTTCCACATGTCTTGGATTTCTGTGGCCAAAGGTAAGTATTTCGTTATTTTTTCCCCGTGTTTTTTATTTACGTTGGCTGCCAATGGGATCGAGATATCGATGATAAATGTGTGTTTCTTCGCGTGGTCGACGACTATAATGTCTGGCACGTTGTGTTGAATATACTTGTCGGTGATGACTTGCCAGTTCCAGTATATTGTACACTCTTTATTTTCTACTACACTTTTTGGTTGGTATATGTAGTATGGTTCTAGTGTTTCTAAGGCGGAGTAATTGCGGCATATTTGCTGGTGTATTACTTTGCATACGTTATTGTGACGGTCCGTGTAGTCAGTTGGTGCAAGTGTTGTACAACCGCTGATGATGTGGTCTATTGTCTCGCTCTTTGCCTTGCATAGCCTACATTTATCGTTGTTGCCTAGTTGTAGGATATGTTTTTTATAATAATTAGTGGCTATTACTTGGTCCTGTATCGCAACCATAAATCCCTCTGTTTCGGCGAAGATGTTGTTCCTACTGAGCCAGGTGTTCGAGGCGATGGTATCGATGTGATCTTGTTCGATAAGTGTTCGGTATCTACCATGAAGAGGTTTAGCTTTCCACTGGAGTATTGTTTCTAAATCTGGGGGCACTAAATTCGCCATATCTGCTCTTGCTTTTAGATTTAGGTGTGATAGCTTATTATCACTTTCCACTATCGCCTTATGTAGAGTGCTTTGTTCCGCTTTACAGTAAAAGTATTCTTTGAGCTTCGCGACTTGTCGTTGTTGCAGTGACTTTATACTCGTCACTCCCCGTCCGCCTTGCGATCGACGCAGATGGAATCTTTCCACAGAGCTTTTCGGGTGGTGAGCTCTGTATTTCGTACACGTGGTTCTTGTCAGTGTGTCCAGTTGGTTTAGCTCTGTGTGTGTCCATTTCAATATGCCAAAACTGTATGTGAGTGCAGAAATCGCATATGTGTTGACTGCTCTAAATTTGTTGCGCGCTGATAGCTGCGTGTTGAGCACCAGTTTCAACCTTCTTGAGTATTCTTCGGTTATCTGCTTTTTGGACTCCTTTTGGTTTATTCCCATCGCCTGGCAGTATCCCAAGTATTTGTAGCTTTCGTCACATCTCATTCCTTTTATCTGCCCCATCTCCTGATCTGCCATGTACCCTTGTTGTTCCTGCCACTTTCCTTTCACCATTGCGTTTAATTTGCATTTTTCCAGGCCAAATTTCATGTTGATATCCTTACTGAATTGTTTGGTCCTATTGAGCAGTTGTTCCAAGCTGTTTTTGGATTTTGCGTATAGTTTGATATCGTCCATGTAAATCAGGTGGCTTACGGTGGTATTAGATTTATGCAGAGTGTACCCGTGTTTGTTATCGTTTAGGATTGATGTTAGTGGGTTGAGTGCCATGCAAAACCACAGGGCACTCAGAGCATCGCCCTGAAATATTCCCCTTTTGATCTGGACTTCCCCTGCATTGATGGACGCTTTTGACGTGTTCAGCATCAACAATGTCCTCCAAGATGTCATTGTCCTTTTTAGGAAATTAACGATGGTTGGTTCTATCCTGTATATGTTAAGGATTTCCAGAAGCCACGAGTGAGGGACGCTATCAAACGCTTTTTGGTAGTCGATGTACGCCGTGTAAAGTTGTTGGTTTGTTTTCTTAGCTTCTTCGGTGATTATTGCGTCTATTATTAATTGTTCTTTACACCCTTGTGATCTTTTTCTACATCCTTTTTGCTCTTCTCTTAATATATGATTTTGTTCCAGATGGTGGTAGATCTTCTCGGTGATTATCGAAGTCAGCACCTTATATATTGTAGGGAGGCATGTTATGGGCCTATAATTTGATGGGTTGTCGGTATACGAGCTGGTCTTTGGAATGAGGTAAGTTATTCCCTCCGTCATGAATGGTGGTAGTGTGTCTGGATTAGCGATAATTGATGTGAAGAAGCGCGCAAGCGGAGCGTGGATGGAGGTAAACCGTTTCAACCAGAAATTTTGTATTTTGTCCTTTCCTGGCCCTTTCCAATTCTGTGTTTTTCTGATTGCGGCCTCTACTTCACTTTGACTGACTTCGTACGATCCCATAGTTTTTGTTTCGCGTACTGTTTGCTTCTCTTTCTGTATCCAACTTGCCTGACGGTGACATGCTGGCTTGGACCAGAGCTCATTCCAAAAGGTGAATATATTTTCAGCTGCTGGAGTTTTCTCATCTCCTTCAGGTGTTTTTGTCGCTGCATGCTCAATCGTTTGGTAAAATAATTTCTCATTGTTGTTGAAGAGCCTATTTTCCTGTCGACGTTGGTGACTTTTTTTGTAGCGGCGCAACCGTTTGGCCGTGGCGAGCAGCTTTTGCTTGAGGTAGTGCAGTACTTCATCGTTATTTTGAAGTTTCTCGGTTTTATATTTTAAGAGTATCCTTTCAGCGGCTCTTTGGGTCTTCCTGCTTGTGTCTCCACGTATAGATTGTGAAAGCTGTCCGATGCATTTTCTCAAATTATTTATCAGCCTGTTGTATCTCATTTCCCAAGGTGGGAGTACACTATCAGGTTTTGTATTTGTACGACTGAGTTCTTGTTTGTGCATCTCGAGTGTGGCATAAGCTCCAGCATATATACGGGTATGCAGTTCCTCGAATGTGGTGGTTTGAGTTAACGATTGGTGTATGGCTTCGTTGACTGCCATTATAATACTGCGCGTGTCGTTATTTTCTTTAAGTTTCGGCAATTTTGGCCGCAGGTCCGGATTAATACCGTTGTACAGCATGTATGCTCTTTCAAAGCATATCTGGGCTTCTGTTGGTTGCTGTACAGCTTCGGGTGGAGTTTGTTCGTCTGCTAGTTCTGCTGTAACTTGTTCAATTATCGGTGTCTCTTCAGTTTCCATCCCCAGTTGTATTGCCACTTCTCTCTTGATGGTTTTCAGTACTTCTGCACCTATTCTATTGTTCATCATGAGCGACCTTCTTTGATCGAGAATATTCTGCATCGTTTTGTTCCTCAGTTCGGGGTATTTTTCTATAGTTTGTCTATGGAGCTCTCTTCCGTAGGGCATTTCTTCGCTTTCCAATTTTGTTATAGTGTAGTAGCATCGGACGATGTGCTCGTTCATTTCTTTACTCCATTTCGTCCTCTGCCTTCTATGAACGGCTGTAATGGGCGGGGGTTCGATGTCCCTCGCAACATTCTCAGTCGCTGAAGTACCCGGTAGGGGTGAAACATTCCTAGTCCGTGTGCTTCTATTGTTAGTTGCCGCGGTGGTATCATTGCGCAGAGTGGTGCCACCAGTCTCACCTCTCTCTACGGCAGGCTGGACATCACGACGGCTCCGTTGGGGGGCAGCCTGCACCCCGCCACCGCCTTGGCTTGTTTTGCTTCGCGTATTCATAGCAACATATTTACTGTGCAAGGGTTGCTAGCCCATACACAACTACCAGAGCCCAGTTAACTATTTTACCGCCTTTGGGACGTAGGGTTGGAATTTGTAAAATAGCTTGGTGAGGGTGTTCCACCCTATGATTTCAGCCGCCCCTCTGGAGTCAGACGCTGTTCGCAGCCGCCCAATATGGGTACAGACACCGCATCCTCATTTGGTCCGCGGGCACATTTCTGTGCCTACCCTGTATATCTACAGGGCGTTCCCCTATCCGCCACCCGGGGACGCGACGTGTTGGGGTTGAGGATCCCCACCCTGGTTAACACATGCGGTTTGTGTTGCTCCCTACTTAATTCAGAAGCAACCCGCATGCGCTTACGCAGGCACGTGCATGCGCTTACGCAGGCACGTTATTATTATTATTATTATTATTATTATTATTATTATTATTATTATTATTATTATTATTATTATTATTATTATTATTATTATTATTATTATTATTATTATTATTATTATTATTATTATTATTATTATTATTATTATTATTATTATTATTATTATTATTATTATTATTATTATTATTATTATTATTATTATTATTATTATTATTATTATTATTATTATTATTATTATTATTATTATTATTATTATTATTATTATTATTATTATTATTATTATTATTATTATTATTATTATTATTATTATTATTATTATTATTATTATTATTATTATTATTATTATTATTATTATTATTATTATTATTATTATTATTATTATTATTATTATTATTATTATTATTATTATTATTATTATTATTATTATTATTATTATTATTATTATTATTATTATTATTATTATTATTATTATTATTATTATTATTATTATTATTATTATTATTATTATTATTATTATTATTATTTTTGGCTTTCAGAGGTAACTCGATTTAAGTAAGTTGCACCGGTTTTAGTAACAAGGTACAATTACTGCTATTAAATACATATATATTGTTTCAGGTTATTGGAAAACTTCTTGTCCCAGAGCCTTCCGAACTATGCTGCAGGTATTTATTATTACGATTTTCTGCAGAAGTATGTACGTGTTCCTTTTTATTTTCAGGTTATCCAGGCTTTCGAAGAGAGATTTGGGGATTTCTCCTGTGGCGCCAATGATTACCGGTACGATGGTGACTCGGTTTTGCTTCCACATGTCTTGGATTTCTGTGGCCAAAGGTAAGTATTTCGTTATTTTTTCCCCGTGTTTTTTATTTACGTTGGCTGCCAATGGGATCGAGATATCGATGATAAATGTGTGTTTCTTCGCGTGGTCGACGACTATAATGTCTGGCACGTTGTGTTGAATATACTTGTCGGTGATGACTTGCCAGTTCCAGTATATTGTACACTCTTTATTTTCTACTACACTTTTTGGTTGGTATATGTAGTATGGTTCTAGTGTTTCTAAGGCGGAGTAATTGCGGCATATTTGCTGGTGTATTACTTTGCATACGTTATTGTGACGGTCCGTGTAGTCAGTTGGTGCAAGTGTTGTACAACCGCTGATGATGTGGTCTATTGTCTCGCTCTTTGCCTTGCATAGCCTACATTTATCGTTGTTGCCTAGTTGTAGGATATGTTTTTTATAATAATTAGTGGCTATTACTTGGTCCTGTATCGCAACCATAAATCCCTCTGTTTCGGCGAAGATGTTGTTCCTACTGAGCCAGGTGTTCGAGGCGATGGTATCGATGTGATCTTGTTCGATAAGTGTTCGGTATCTACCATGAAGAGGTTTAGCTTTCCACTGGAGTATTGTTTCTAAATCTGGGGGCACTAAATTCGCCATATCTGCTCTTGCTTTTAGATTTAGGTGTGATAGCTTATTATCACTTTCCACTATCGCCTTATGTAGAGTGCTTTGTTCCGCTTTACAGTAAAAGTATTCTTTGAGCTTCGCGACTTGTCGTTGTTGCAGTGACTTTATACTCGTCACTCCCCGTCCGCCTTGCGATCGACGCAGATGGAATCTTTCCACAGAGCTTTTCGGGTGGTGAGCTCTGTATTTCGTACACGTGGTTCTTGTCAGTGTGTCCAGTTGGTTTAGCTCTGTGTGTGTCCATTTCAATATGCCAAAACTGTATGTGAGTGCAGAAATCGCATATGTGTTGACTGCTCTAAATTTGTTGCGCGCTGATAGCTGCGTGTTGAGCACCAGTTTCAACCTTCTTGAGTATTCTTCGGTTATCTGCTTTTTGGACTCCTTTTGGTTTATTCCCATCGCCTGGCAGTATCCCAAGTATTTGTAGCTTTCGTCACATCTCATTCCTTTTATCTGCCCCATCTCCTGATCTGCCATGTACCCTTGTTGTTCCTGCCACTTTCCTTTCACCATTGCGTTTAATTTGCATTTTTCCAGGCCAAATTTCATGTTGATATCCTTACTGAATTGTTTGGTCCTATTGAGCAGTTGTTCCAAGCTGTTTTTGGATTTTGCGTATAGTTTGATATCGTCCATGTAAATCAGGTGGCTTACGGTGGTATTAGATTTATGCAGAGTGTACCCGTGTTTGTTATCGTTTAGGATTGATGTTAGTGGGTTGAGTGCCATGCAAAACCACAGGGCACTCAGAGCATCGCCCTGAAATATTCCCCTTTTGATCTGGACTTCCCCTGCATTGATGGACGCTTTTGACGTGTTCAGCATCAACAATGTCCTCCAAGATGTCATTGTCCTTTTTAGGAAATTAACGATGGTTGGTTCTATCCTGTATATGTTAAGGATTTCCAGAAGCCACGAGTGAGGGACGCTATCAAACGCTTTTTGGTAGTCGATGTACGCCGTGTAAAGTTGTTGGTTTGTTTTCTTAGCTTCTTCGGTGATTATTGCGTCTATTATTAATTGTTCTTTACACCCTTGTGATCTTTTTCTACATCCTTTTTGCTCTTCTCTTAATATATGATTTTGTTCCAGATGGTGGTAGATCTTCTCGGTGATTATCGAAGTCAGCACCTTATATATTGTAGGGAGGCATGTTATGGGCCTATAATTTGATGGGTTGTCGGTATACGAGCTGGTCTTTGGAATGAGGTAAGTTATTCCCTCCGTCATGAATGGTGGTAGTGTGTCTGGATTAGCGATAATTGATGTGAAGAAGCGCGCAAGCGGAGCGTGGATGGAGGTAAACCGTTTCAACCAGAAATTTTGTATTTTGTCCTTTCCTGGCCCTTTCCAATTCTGTGTTTTTCTGATTGCGGCCTCTACTTCACTTTGACTGACTTCGTACGATGCCATAGTTTTTGTTTCGCGTACTGTTTGCTTCTCTTTCTGTATCCAACTTGCCTGACGGTGACATGCTGGCTTGGACCAGAGCTCATTCCAAAAGGTGAATATATTTTCAGCTGCTGGAGTTTTCTCATCTCCTTCAGGTGTTTTTGTCGCTGCATGCTCAATCGTTTGGTAAAATAATTTCTCATTGTTGTTGAAGAGCCTATTTTCCTGTCGACGTTGGTGACTTTTTTTGTAGCGGCGCAACCGTTTGGCCGTGGCGAGCAGCTTTTGCTTGAGGTAGTGCAGTACTTCATCGTTATTTTGAAGTTTCTCGGTTTTATATTTTAAGAGTATCCTTTCAGCGGCTCTTTGGGTCTTCCTGCTTGTGTCTCCACGTATAGATTGTGAAAGCTGTCCGATGCATTTTCTCAAATTATTTATCAGCCTGTTGTATCTCATTTCCCAAGGTGGGAGTACACTATCAGGTTTTGTATTTGTACGACTGAGTTCTTGTTTGTGCATCTCGAGTGTGGCATAAGCTCCAGCATATATACGGGTATGCAGTTCCTCGAATGTGGTGGTTTGAGTTAACGATTGGTGTATGGCTTCGTTGACTGCCATTATAATACTGCGCGTGTCGTTATTTTCTTTAAGTTTCGGCAATTTTGGCCGCAGGTCCGGATTAATACCGTTGTACAGCATGTATGCTCTTTCAAAGCATATCTGGGCTTCTGTTGGTTGCTGTACAGCTTCGGGTGGAGTTTGTTCGTCTGCTAGTTCTGCTGTAACTTGTTCAATTATCGGTGTCTCTTCAGTTTCCATCCCCAGTTGTATTGCCACTTCTCTCTTGATGGTTTTCAGTACTTCTGCACCTATTCTATTGTTCATCATGAGCGACCTTCTTTGATCGAGAATATTCTGCATCGTTTTGTTCCTCAGTTCGGGGTATTTTTCTATAGTTTGTCTATGGAGCTCTCTTCCGTAGGGCATTTCTTCGCTTTCCAATTTTGTTATAGTGTAGTAGCATCGGACGATGTGCTCGTTCATTTCTTTACTCCATTTCGTCCTCTGCCTTCTATGAACGGCTGTAATGGGCGGGGGTTCGATGTCCCTCGCAACATTCTCAGTCGCTGAAGTACCCGGTAGGGGTGAAACATTCCTAGTCCGTGTGCTTCTATTGTTAGTTGCCGCGGTGGTATCATTGCGCAGAGTGGTGCCACCAGTCTCACCTCTCTCTACGGCAGGCTGGACATCACGACGGCTCCGTTGGGGGGCAGCCTGCACCCCGCCACCGCCTTGGCTTGTTTTGCTTCGCGTATTCATAGCAACATATTTACTGTGCAAGGGTTGCTAGCCCATACACAACTACCAGAGCCCAGTTAACTATTTTACCGCCTTTGGGACGTAGGGTTGGAATTTGTAAAATAGCTTGGTGAGGGTGTTCCACCCTATGATTTCAGCCGCCCCTCTGGAGTCAGACGCTGTTCGCAGCCGCCCAATATGGGTACAGACATTTGGTCCGCGGGCACATTTCTGTGCCTACCCTGTATATCTACAGGGCGTTCCCCTATCCGCCACCCGGGGACGCGACGTGTTGGGGTTGAGGATCCCCACCCTGGTTAACACATGCGGTTTGTGTTGCTCCCTACTTAATTCAGAAGCAACCCGCATGCGCTTACGCAGGCACGTTTATTATTATTATTATTATTATTATGATTATTATTATTATTATTATTATTATTATTATTATTATTATTATTATTATTATTATTATTATTATTATTATTATTATTATTATTATTATTATTATTATTATTATTATTATTATTATTATTATTATTATTATTATTATTATTATTATTATTATTATTATTATTATTATTATTATTATTATTATTATTATTATTATTATTATTATTATTATTATTATTATTATTATTATTATTATTATTATTATTATTATTATTATTATTATTATTATTATTATTATTATTATTATTATTATTATTATTATTATTATTATTATTATTATTATTATTATTATTATTATTATTATTATTATTATTATTATTATTATTATTATTATTATTATTATTATTATTATTATTATTATTATTATTATTATTATTATTATTATTATTATTATTATTATTATTATTATTATTATTATTATTATTATTATTATTATTATTATTATTATTATTATTATTATTATTATTATTATTATTATTATTATTATTATTATTATTATTATTATTATTATTATTATTATTATTATTATTATTATTATTATTATTATTATTATTATTATTATTATTATTATTATTATTATTATTATTATTATTATTATTATTATTATTATTATTATTATTATTATTATTATTATTATTATTATTATTATTATTATTATTATTATTATTATTATTATTATTATTATTATTATTATTATTATTATTATTTTTGGCTTTCAGAGGTAACTCGATTTAAGTAAGTTGCACCGGTTTTAGTAACAAGGTACAATTACTGCTATTAAATACATATATATTGTTTCAGGTTATTGGAAAACTTCTTGTCCCAGAGCCTTCCGAACTATGCTGCAGGTATTTATTATTACGATTTTCTGCAGAAGTATGTACGTGTTCCTTTTTATTTTCAGGTTATCCAGGCTTTCGAAGAGAGATTTGGGGATTTCTCCTGTGGCGCCAATGATTACCGGTACGATGGTGACTCGGTTTTGCTTCCACATGTCTTGGATTTCTGTGGCCAAAGGTAAGTATTTCGTTATTTTTTCCCCGTGTTTTTTATTTACGTTGGCTGCCAATGGGATCGAGATATCGATGATAAATGTGTGTTTCTTCGCGTGGTCGACGACTATAATGTCTGGCACGTTGTGTTGAATATACTTGTCGGTGATGACTTGCCAGTTCCAGTATATTGTACACTCTTTATTTTCTACTACACTTTTTGGTTGGTATATGTAGTATGGTTCTAGTGTTTCTAAGGCGGAGTAATTGCGGCATATTTGCTGGTGTATTACTTTGCATACGTTATTGTGACGGTCCGTGTAGTCAGTTGGTGCAAGTGTTGTACAACCGCTGATGATGTGGTCTATTGTCTCGCTCTTTGCCTTGCATAGCCTACATTTATCGTTGTTGCCTAGTTGTAGGATATGTTTTTTATAATAATTAGTGGCTATTACTTGGTCCTGTATCGCAACCATAAATCCCTCTGTTTCGGCGAAGATGTTGTTCCTACTGAGCCAGGTGTTCGAGGCGATGGTATCGATGTGATCTTGTTCGATAAGTGTTCGGTATCTACCATGAAGAGGTTTAGCTTTCCACTGGAGTATTGTTTCTAAATCTGGGGGCACTAAATTCGCCATATCTGCTCTTGCTTTTAGATTTAGGTGTGATAGCTTATTATCACTTTCCACTATCGCCTTATGTAGAGTGCTTTGTTCCGCTTTACAGTAAAAGTATTCTTTGAGCTTCGCGACTTGTCGTTGTTGCAGTGACTTTATACTCGTCACTCCCCGTCCGCCTTGCGATCGACGCAGATGGAATCTTTCCACAGAGCTTTTCGGGTGGTGAGCTCTGTATTTCGTACACGTGGTTCTTGTCAGTGTGTCCAGTTGGTTTAGCTCTGTGTGTGTCCATTTCAATATGCCAAAACTGTATGTGAGTGCAGAAATCGCATATGTGTTGACTGCTCTAAATTTGTTGCGCGCTGATAGCTGCGTGTTGAGCACCAGTTTCAACCTTCTTGAGTATTCTTCGGTTATCTGCTTTTTGGACTCCTTTTGGTTTATTCCCATCGCCTGGCAGTATCCCAAGTATTTGTAGCTTTCGTCACATCTCATTCCTTTTATCCCCATCTCCTGATCTGCCATGTACCCTTGTTGTTCCTGCCACTTTCCTTTCACCATTGCGTTTAATTTGCATTTTTCCAGGCCAAATTTCATGTTGATATCCTTACTGAATTGTTTGGTCCTATTGAGCAGTTGTTCCAAGCTGTTTTTGGATTTTGCGTATAGTTTGATATCGTCCATGTAAATCAGGTGGCTTACGGTGTTATTAGATTTATGCAGAGTGTACCCGTGTTTGTTATCGTTTAGGATTGATGTTAGTGGGTTGAGTGCCATGCAAAACCACAGGGCACTCAGAGCATCGCCCTGAAATATTCCCCTTTTGATCTGGACTTCCCCTGCATTGATGGACGCTTTTGACGTGTTCAGCATCAACAATGTCCTCCAAGATGTCATTGTCCTTTTTAGGAAATTAACGATGGTTGGTTCTATCCTGTATATGTTAAGGATTTCCAGAAGCCACGAGTGAGGGACGCTATCAAACGCTTTTTGGTAGTCGATGTACGCCGTGTAAAGTTGTTGGTTTGTTTTCTTAGCTTCTTCGGTGATTATTGCGTCTATTATTAATTGTTCTTTACACCCTTGTGATCTTTTTCTACATCCTTTTTGCTCTTCTCTTAATATATGATTTTGTTCCAGATGGTGGTAGATCTTCTCGGTGATTATCGAAGTCAGCACCTTATATATTGTAGGGAGGCATGTTATGGGCCTATAATTTGATGGGTTGTCGGTATACGAGCTGGTCTTTGGAATGAGGTAAGTTATTCCCTCCGTCATGAATGGTGGTAGTGTGTCTGGATTAGCGATAATTGATGTGAAGAAGCGCGCAAGCGGAGCGTGGATGGAGGTAAACCGTTTCAACCAGAAATTTTGTATTTTGTCCTTTCCTGGCCCTTTCCAATTCTGTGTTTTTCTGATTGCGGCCTCTACTTCACTTTGACTGACTTCGTACGATCCCATAGTTTTTGTTTCGCGTACTGTTTGCTTCTCTTTCTGTATCCAACTTGCCTGACGGTGACATGCTGGCTTGGACCAGAGCTCATTCCAAAAGGTGAATATATTTTCAGCTGCTGGAGTTTTCTCATCTCCTTCAGGTGTTTTTGTCGCTGCATGCTCAATCGTTTGGTAAAATAATTTCTCATTGTTGTTGAAGAGCCTATTTTCCTGTCGACGTTGGTGACTTTTTTTGTAGCGGCGCAACCGTTTGGCCGTGGCGAGCAGCTTTTGCTTGAGGTAGTGCAGTACTTCATCGTTATTTTGAAGTTTCTCGGTTTTATATTTTAAGAGTATCCTTTCAGCGGCTCTTTGGGTCTTCCTGCTTGTGTCTCCACGTATAGATTGTGAAAGCTGTCCGATGCATTTTCTCAAATTATTTATCAGCCTGTTGTATCTCATTTCCCAAGGTGGGAGTACACTATCAGGTTTTGTATTTGTACGACTGAGTTCTTGTTTGTGCATCTCGAGTGTGGCATAAGCTCCAGCATATATACGGGTATGCAGTTCCTCGAATGTGGTGGTTTGAGTTAACGATTGGTGTATGGCTTCGTTGACTGCCATTATAATACTGCGCGTGTCGTTATTTTCTTTAAGTTTCGGCAATTTTGGCCGCAGGTCCGGATTAATACCGTTGTACAGCATGTATGCTCTTTCAAAGCATATCTGGGCTTCTGTTGGTTGCTGTACAGCTTCGGGTGGAGTTTGTTCGTCTGCTAGTTCTGCTGTAACTTGTTCAATTATCGGTGTCTCTTCAGTTTCCATCCCCAGTTGTATTGCCACTTCTCTCTTGATGGTTTTCAGTACTTCTGCACCTATTCTATTGTTCATCATGAGCGACCTTCTTTGATCGAGAATATTCTGCATCGTTTTGTTCCTCAGTTCGGGGTATTTTTCTATAGTTTGTCTATGGAGCTCTCTTCCGTAGGGCATTTCTTCGCTTTCCAATTTTGTTATAGTGTAGTAGCATCGGACGATGTGCTCGTTCATTTCTTTACTCCATTTCGTCCTCTGCCTTCTATGAACGGCTGTAATGGGCGGGGGTTCGATGTCCCTCGCAACATTCTCAGTCGCTGAAGTACCCGGTAGGGGTGAAACATTCCTAGTCCGTGTGCTTCTATTGTTAGTTGCCGCGGTGGTATCATTGCGCAGAGTGGTGCCACCAGTCTCACCTCTCTCTACGGCAGGCTGGACATCACGACGGCTCCGTTGGGGGGCAGCCTGCACCCCGCCACCGCCTTGGCTTGTTTTGCTTCGCGTATTCATAGCAACATATTTACTGTGCAAGGGTTGCTAGCCCATACACAACTACCAGAGCCCAGTTAACTATTTTACCGCCTTTGGGACGTAGGGTTGGAATTTGTAAAATAGCTTGGTGAGGGTGTTCCACCCTATGATTTCAGCCGCCCCTCTGGAGTCAGACGCTGTTCGCAGCCGCCCAATATGGGTACAGACACCGCATCCTCATTTGGTCCGCGGGCACATTTCTGTGCCTACCCTGTATATCTACAGGGCGTTCCCCTATCCGCCACCCGGGGACGCGACGTGTTGGGGTTGAGGATCCCCACCCTGGTTAACACATGCGGTTTGTGTTGCTCCCTACTTAATTCAGAAGCAACCCGCATGCGCTTACGCAGGCACGTGCATGCGCTTACGCAGGCACGTTATTATTATTATTATTATTATTATTATTATTATTATTATTATTATTATTATTATTATTATTATTATTATTATTATTATTATTATTATTATTATTATTATTATTATTATTATTATTATTATTATTATTATTATTATTATTATTATTATTATTATTATTATTATTATTATTATTATTATTATTATTATTATTATTATTATTATTATTATTATTATTATTATTATTATTATTATTATTATTATTATTATTATTATTATTATTATTATTATTATTATTATTATTATTATTATTATTATTATTATTATTATTATTATTATTATTATTATTATTATTATTATTATTATTATTATTATTATTATTATTATTATTATTATTATTATTATTATTATTATTATTATTATTATTATTATTATTATTATTATTATTATTATTATTATTATTATTATTATTATTATTATTATTATTATTATTATTATTATTATTATTATTATTATTATTATTATTATTATTATTATTATTATTATTATTATTATTATTATTATTATTATTATTATTATTTTTGGCTTTCAGAGGTAACTCGATTTAAGTAAGTTGCACCGGTTTTAGTAACAAGGTACAATTACTGCTATTAAATACATATATATTGTTTCAGGTTATTGGAAAACTTCTTGTCCCAGAGCCTTCCGAACTATGCTGCAGGTATTTATTATTACGATTTTCTGCAGAAGTATGTACGTGTTCCTTTTTATTTTCAGGTTATCCAGGCTTTCGAAGAGAGATTTGGGGATTTCTCCTGTGGCGCCAATGATTACCGGTACGATGGTGACTCGGTTTTGCTTCCACATGTCTTGGATTTCTGTGGCCAAAGGTAAGTATTTCGTTATTTTTTCCCCGTGTTTTTTATTTACGTTGGCTGCCAATGGGATCGAGATATCGATGATAAATGTGTGTTTCTTCGCGTGGTCGACGACTATAATGTCTGGCACGTTGTGTTGAATATACTTGTCGGTGATGACTTGCCAGTTCCAGTATATTGTACACTCTTTATTTTCTACTACACTTTTTGGTTGGTATATGTAGTATGGTTCTAGTGTTTCTAAGGCGGAGTAATTGCGGCATATTTGCTGGTGTATTACTTTGCATACGTTATTGTGACGGTCCGTGTAGTCAGTTGGTGCAAGTGTTGTACAACCGCTGATGATGTGGTCTATTGTCTCGCTCTTTGCCTTGCATAGCCTACATTTATCGTTGTTGCCTAGTTGTAGGATATGTTTTTTATAATAATTAGTGGCTATTACTTGGTCCTGTATCGCAACCATAAATCCCTCTGTTTCGGCGAAGATGTTGTTCCTACTGAGCCAGGTGTTCGAGGCGATGGTATCGATGTGATCTTGTTCGATAAGTGTTCGGTATCTACCATGAAGAGGTTTAGCTTTCCACTGGAGTATTGTTTCTAAATCTGGGGGCACTAAATTCGCCATATCTGCTCTTGCTTTTAGATTTAGGTGTGATAGCTTATTATCACTTTCCACTATCGCCTTATGTAGAGTGCTTTGTTCCGCTTTACAGTAAAAGTATTCTTTGAGCTTCGCGACTTGTCGTTGTTGCAGTGACTTTATACTCGTCACTCCCCGTCCGCCTTGCGATCGACGCAGATGGAATCTTTCCACAGAGCTTTTCGGGTGGTGAGCTCTGTATTTCGTACACGTGGTTCTTGTCAGTGTGTCCAGTTGGTTTAGCTCTGTGTGTGTCCATTTCAATATGCCAAAACTGTATGTGAGTGCAGAAATCGCATATGTGTTGACTGCTCTAAATTTGTTGCGCGCTGATAGCTGCGTGTTGAGCACCAGTTTCAACCTTCTTGAGTATTCTTCGGTTATCTGCTTTTTGGACTCCTTTTGGTTTATTCCCATCGCCTGGCAGTATCCCAAGTATTTGTAGCTTTCGTCACATCTCATTCCTTTTATCTGCCCCATCTCCTGATCTGCCATGTACCCTTGTTGTTCCTGCCACTTTCCTTTCACCATTGCGTTTAATTTGCATTTTTCCAGGCCAAATTTCATGTTGATATCCTTACTGAATTGTTTGGTCCTATTGAGCAGTTGTTCCAAGCTGTTTTTGGATTTTGCGTATAGTTTGATATCGTCCATGTAAATCAGGTGGCTTACGGTGGTATTAGATTTATGCAGAGTGTACCCGTGTTTGTTATCGTTTAGGATTGATGTTAGTGGGTTGAGTGCCATGCAAAACCACAGGGCACTCAGAGCATCGCCCTGAAATATTCCCCTTTTGATCTGGACTTCCCCTGCATTGATGGACGCTTTTGACGTGTTCAGCATCAACAATGTCCTCCAAGATGTCATTGTCCTTTTTAGGAAATTAACGATGGTTGGTTCTATCCTGTATATGTTAAGGATTTCCAGAAGCCACGAGTGAGGGACGCTATCAAACGCTTTTTGGTAGTCGATGTACGCCGTGTAAAGTTGTTGGTTTGTTTTCTTAGCTTCTTCGGTGATTATTGCGTCTATTATTAATTGTTCTTTACACCCTTGTGATCTTTTTCTACATCCTTTTTGCTCTTCTCTTAATATATGATTTTGTTCCAGATGGTGGTAGATCTTCTCGGTGATTATCGAAGTCAGCACCTTATATATTGTAGGGAGGCATGTTATGGGCCTATAATTTGATGGGTTGTCGGTATACGAGCTGGTCTTTGGAATGAGGTAAGTTATTCCCTCCGTCATGAATGGTGGTAGTGTGTCTGGATTAGCGATAATTGATGTGAAGAAGCGCGCAAGCGGAGCGTGGATGGAGGTAAACCGTTTCAACCAGAAATTTTGTATTTTGTCCTTTCCTGGCCCTTTCCAATTCTGTGTTTTTCTGATTGCGGCCTCTACTTCACTTTGACTGACTTCGTACGATGCCATAGTTTTTGTTTCGCGTACTGTTTGCTTCTCTTTCTGTATCCAACTTGCCTGACGGTGACATGCTGGCTTGGACCAGAGCTCATTCCAAAAGGTGAATATATTTTCAGCTGCTGGAGTTTTCTCATCTCCTTCAGGTGTTTTTGTCGCTGCATGCTCAATCGTTTGGTAAAATAATTTCTCATTGTTGTTGAAGAGCCTATTTTCCTGTCGACGTTGGTGACTTTTTTTGTAGCGGCGCAACCGTTTGGCCGTGGCGAGCAGCTTTTGCTTGAGGTAGTGCAGTACTTCATCGTTATTTTGAAGTTTCTCGGTTTTATATTTTAAGAGTATCCTTTCAGCGGCTCTTTGGGTCTTCCTGCTTGTGTCTCCACGTATAGATTGTGAAAGCTGTCCGATGCATTTTCTCAAATTATTTATCAGCCTGTTGTATCTCATTTCCCAAGGTGGGAGTACACTATCAGGTTTTGTATTTGTACGACTGAGTTCTTGTTTGTGCATCTCGAGTGTGGCATAAGCTCCAGCATATATACGGGTATGCAGTTCCTCGAATGTGGTGGTTTGAGTTAACGATTGGTGTATGGCTTCGTTGACTGCCATTATAATACTGCGCGTGTCGTTATTTTCTTTAAGTTTCGGCAATTTTGGCCGCAGGTCCGGATTAATACCGTTGTACAGCATGTATGCTCTTTCAAAGCATATCTGGGCTTCTGTTGGTTGCTGTACAGCTTCGGGTGGAGTTTGTTCGTCTGCTAGTTCTGCTGTAACTTGTTCAATTATCGGTGTCTCTTCAGTTTCCATCCCCAGTTGTATTGCCACTTCTCTCTTGATGGTTTTCAGTACTTCTGCACCTATTCTATTGTTCATCATGAGCGACCTTCTTTGATCGAGAATATTCTGCATCGTTTTGTTCCTCAGTTCGGGGTATTTTTCTATAGTTTGTCTATGGAGCTCTCTTCCGTAGGGCATTTCTTCGCTTTCCAATTTTGTTATAGTGTAGTAGCATCGGACGATGTGCTCGTTCATTTCTTTACTCCATTTCGTCCTCTGCCTTCTATGAACGGCTGTAATGGGCGGGGGTTCGATGTCCCTCGCAACATTCTCAGTCGCTGAAGTACCCGGTAGGGGTGAAACATTCCTAGTCCGTGTGCTTCTATTGTTAGTTGCCGCGGTGGTATCATTGCGCAGAGTGGTGCCACCAGTCTCACCTCTCTCTACGGCAGGCTGGACATCACGACGGCTCCGTTGGGGGGCAGCCTGCACCCCGCCACCGCCTTGGCTTGTTTTGCTTCGCGTATTCATAGCAACATATTTACTGTGCAAGGGTTGCTAGCCCATACACAACTACCAGAGCCCAGTTAACTATTTTACCGCCTTTGGGACGTAGGGTTGGAATTTGTAAAATAGCTTGGTGAGGGTGTTCCACCCTATGATTTCAGCCGCCCCTCTGGAGTCAGACGCTGTTCGCAGCCGCCCAATATGGGTACAGACACCGCATCCTCATTTGGTCCGCGGGCACATTTCTGTGCCTACCCTGTATATCTACAGGGCGTTCCCCTATCCGCCACCCGGGGACGCGACGTGTTGGGGTTGAGGATCCCCACCCTGGTTAACACATGCGGTTTGTGTTGCTCCCTACTTAATTCAGAAGCAACCCGCATGCGCTTACGCAGGCACGTTTATTATTATTATTATTATTATTATTATTATTATTATTATTATTATTATTATTATTATTATTATTATTATTATTATTATTATTATTATTATTATTATTATTATTATTATTATTATTATTATTATTATTATTATTATTATTATTATTATTATTATTATTATTATTATTATTATTATTATTATTATTATTATTATTATTATTATTATTATTATTATTATTATTATTATTATTATTATTATTATTATTATTATTATTATTATTATTATTATTATTATTATTATTATTATTATTATTATTATTATTATTATTATTATTATTATTATTATTATTATTATTATTATTATTATTATTATTATTATTATTATTATTATTATTATTATTATTATTATTATTATTATTATTATTATTATTATTATTATTATTATTATTATTATTATTATTATTATTATTATTATTATTATTATTATTATTATTATTATTATTATTATTATTATTATTATTATTATTATTATTATTATTATTATTATTATTATTATTATTATTATTATTATTATTATTATTATTATTATTATTATTATTATTATTATTATTATTATTATTATTATTATTATTATTATTATTATTATTATTATTATTATTATTATTATTATTATTATTATTATTATTATTATTATTATTATTATTATTATTATTATTATTATTATTATTATTATTATTATTATTATTATTATTATTATTATTATTATTATTATTATTATTATTATTATTATTATTATTATTATTATTATTATTATTATTATTATTATTATTACTATTAAATAGTATTGATAGCTGGATTCAAGAAGTAAATAATATAAATTCTTTAAACAATTTTACTATGTTATATTTAAATATAAGGTCGTTGAGAGCTCCCTTTGATGAATTATGTATTGTACTAAGGCATTCCCTGGATTATATAGACGTGCTAATACTTGCAGAAGTTAATATTGGTGAAGAGATGGAGAGCACTGTGGATTCGGATTATAATCTGGAAGGATTTACCATTTGCTTAAAAAGAAGAACGTGGGGTGCAGGAGGAGGATTAATGACGTACGTAAGAGAAAAGTACGAAGTCGATCAAATAACGGTAGAGTTTATATCTTGTGAGTCGCTTTATATCTCCTTAAGTTGTAATAATACATTAATTCAGAATATACTGGCACTCTATCGGCCTCCGAATCTGAGCAAAAACAATTTTATCCAGGAACTAGAAAACTTTTTGAAAATAACGACGGTTAAAAAATTAATTGTAGTAGGGGACACAAACATAGACTTACGCAATCAGGATGTAAACGCGATAAAATACGAAAGTGTGCTTATAACGAATGGTTTCGAGGGTGGTAATAATTATTTTACCAGAGAAGAATTCGTTGAGGATCGTTTAGTACAAGCCACACTGGATCACATTTTTATAAGGGGCACTTCGGAAGATATACATACGGTTGTTATAAACACTAAGATCTCTGATCATTACATAATCGGTTGTAACATTCGAAATAGATACAAGGAAGCTTACCAGGGAAAAGGGGATTCGGACTCCATTTTGAAGATTAATAAAGACAAAATAAATAAGTTGATTATGCAAAATATCAATAACAAGTTGACCATCGATCGAATGGAGAGTGCGGGAAGTATATACGATTTTATATGTGAAAGTTACAATAAGGCAGTTGAGGAGGCATCGTATCATCACAGAATAAAAAAATCGAAAAGGCCATTCAAACCTTGGATAACGGGAGATCTGATCGAGAATATGAGGGAACGTGATAGGTTATTTCGAACATGGAAAAATTACAGAAATGTGGATAACATAAAGTCTCATTATAGAAATGTATATAAGACAGCGAGGAACAAAGTAAACTCGGAGGTTATAAAGGCAAAAAAACTATATTATTTTAAATTATTTAATGACCTTAAAGGTGATATGAAGAAAACATGGACAGAAATAAATAAATTAGTTGGGAAAAGGAAAGAAAAGGATAGTGCAGGTGATAAGATAATACAAAAATTTATGAAAGATGACGACCTCAATATAGCTAACAAATTTGCCGTAAATTTTGTAAATAATGTGCAAGATATCACTCACGAATGCGACATTAAAGTATTTCACCCTAGCGGAGATACGAATGGTGGCCATCCAAAAAGCCAATTACAATCGATGTTATTACCACAGGTGACAAATTTGGAGATAATTACAATAATACAGCAAATGAACAAAAATAAAAGCCCCGGGCTGGACGGTATAAAGATTTCTATCATAGGAGAGAATGTAGACGGATTTGTGCACGCGATAGTGTCACTTATAAACCGGTCGATAGAACATGGAAAAATACCTGAAAAGATGAAATGTGCAATTGTTCGTCCGATTTATAAGGGTGGTGAGCATAAAAATTATGGAAATTACCGTCCAATATCAATTCTGCCCTCCATTGAAAAAATTATGGAACGGTATGTTGCGAATAAACTTCGAAGCTACATAAAAACAATTGGCATTATGAACAAATTCCAGTATGGTTTTCAGGAAGGAAAATGCACGACGGATGCACTGGAATACTTTGCGGACACAATAAATAGTAAATTAGACGAAGGAAAACATGTCTTGTGTCTCTTTGTGGACTTCTCTAAGGCGTTCGATAGTATAAATCATGTGAAATTAGTACAGGTCCTGGAACATATTGGCGTAAGAGGGGTTGTTTTGGAATGGTTCAAGGACTATTTGACAAACAGGAATTCCAGAGTAAAGTTCAACGGACAATTAGGAATGGAAGTAAGAAACAATAGGGGCGTTCCACAAGGAAGTATTTTGGGACCGTTGCTGTATTTAATTTATATAAATGATATTGATGATGCATTTGACGAATGCGAATATTTGTTGTATGCCGATGACACAGCAATTATATCCGTTCACAGGGACTTACAAACGGCAATGTTGCGAATGCAGCGAGAATTCAGGGAATTCCAAAAATGGGCGCACGATAAGGAACTGACGATTAATAAGAACAAGACGAAACTGATGCACATAACATCGTCGCACCTAAAGAGAGAGGTAGAGGTCAGGATAATATTCCATGAGAATCACTGCCTGCACTTAAAGCATAGGCAGGCGGTTTCAGAATTAGTGTGTGGTTGCTATTATACAATAGATGTGGTAAGAGAGCACAAATATTTAGGCTTGTTAATAGATGACAAATTTCTATGGAAGCCCCATATCGTGAGTGTGGTGAAAAAGTTACGATTATTGGCATATCGGTTCTACTACATGAAACTGTTTGTACAGGGTGACACCTTAAAAATTATATACTTTGCACTGGTGGAGTCGATTGTACGATATGGTATAACCATTTGGGGGCATGCTTCGAATAACCACATAGCCATGATTCAAAGTGTACAAGATAACATTGTTAAGGCCATATCATTCGCTCTTGGCAATAATAACACAGGAGTGACAAGTGAAATTTACAAATCATTGGGAATTATGAATACGAAAAAGTTGTTTATTTACTGCCTAATTGTTAAATATTACTTTAATTATAAATATAAAACACAGTTGAGTCATACGCACCATACAAGGGCCATTGTAGGGGGAGAGTGTCAGATTCCGAGACATAGTAATAAATATGGTTTACGAACATTGAAAGTTTCGGTACCAAAATGGTTTAATATAATACCGGACAATATGAGGCAGCTACAATCAATAAAGCTAGTGAAAAGTATCATTGGTTGCTGGATTATAAACGAAATGTGAATTCTGAGTGCGAGTCTGAGTGGAATATGATGAAACGCTTTGCCACTGATAAGCTTCGGCTTAGTGGCGTTATAGTTTTAACAGGAATAATTAATCAATAAATCATTATTCATTATTTATTATTTAGTAAGTTTAGTATTAATTTTGTTAATTTTAATAAAGTAATGATAATAATATAAGAGGTTAGTCTTCCTCCTTGGTGGCTCTGCAGCCTACGGGGTGTGGAGTGATTGAGGGGAAGCAAGGAGTGAAGGAGGAGTTGGGGCTATTTTAATTTGAAAAAAAAAAAAAAAAAAAATTATTATTATTATTATTATTATTATTATTATTATTATTATTATTATTATTATTATTATTATTATTATTATTATTATTATTATTATTATTATTATTATTATTATTATTATTATTATTATTATTATTATTATTATTATTATTATTATTATTATTATTATTATTATTATTATTATTATTAGTATTACTATTACTATTATTATTATTATTATTATTATTATTATTATTATTATTATTATTTAGGCTTTCAGAGCTTGCGCTCGCTTTTAAACAGGGTATGTCGGTCTAAGACAAGACATACATGTTTGTTTGCGGGATTTATTTTTTTTTTTAAGTGTTACTGTAGTAGTCACCTAAAGCTTTACGTGCTATACTGCATGTTTCAATCACAACGATTTTTTGGAGGGTCATGTATATGTTTTCATTAATTTTCAGCTGTTTTAAATTACTGAACAGTTTATTTATTATTATTATTATTATTATTATTATTATTATTATTATTATTATTATTATTATTATTATTATTATTATTATTATTATTATTATTATTATTATTATTATTATTATTATTATTATTATTATTATTATTATTATTATTATTATTATTATTATTATTATTATTATTATTATTATTATTATTATTATTATTATTATTATTATTATTATTATTATTATTATTATTATTATTATTATTATTATTATTATTATTATTATTATTATTATTATTATTATTATTATTATTATTATTATTATTATTATTATTATTATTATTATTATTATTATTATTATTATTATTATTATTATTATTATTATTATTATTATTATTATTATTATTATTATTATTATTATTATTATTATTATTATTATTATTATTATTATTATTATTATTATTATTATTATTATTATTATTATTATTATTATTATTATTATTATTATTATTATTATTATTATTATTATTATTATTATTATTATTATTATTATTATTATTATTATTATTATTATTATTATTATTATTATTATTATTATTATTATTATTATTATTATTATTATTATTATTATTATTATTATTATTATTATTATTATTATTATTATTATTATTATTATTATTATTATTATTATTATTATTATTATTATTATTATTATTATTATTATTATTATTATTATTATTATTATTATTATTATTATTATTATTATTATTATTATTATTATTATTATTATTATTATTATTATTATTATTATTATTATTATTATTATTATTATTATTATTATTATTATTATTATTATTATTATTATTATTATTATTATTATTATTATTATTATTATTATTATTATTATTATTATTATTATTATTATTATTATTATTATTATTATTATTATTATTATTATTATTATTATTATTATTATTATTATTATTATTATTACATTCGTTGTTGTGATTTCGGACGGTAAAGTCGTGCGAAGTGTGCTCCTGCTCGGTTTATGGTTTGGACATTCGTTTGTGATTGTTACGCCAGTGAAAATTATACGGTAACGTAGACAATAATTTTTTGGTTTGAATGTAATTTATTACAACAAAATCGGTGCAGTCGTTTATGAACAATAAAGGTTTAAAGATTTTAAACTGTGAAAATCGCCATCCGAAGATATTTTTTGGTGATAACGTACTTTTTCCGATTTAAGCCGTTCGGACGGGGCTACGTGCACGTGCCGGTCTTTTTCTTACTGGACCGGGAAAATTTGTTGTTTACAAAAGAGACAATATTTTACGACTTTAAACTATTATAAGTTGTTATATTGTTTAATTTAATTTGTGCAGTCTCGTATAAGAGAAAATTTTCTGTTTATTAAATGGGATCAGCGTATATTTCGGTGTGGTAAAATACAAACTGTACGGTCATAATTTGTACATAAAAAACATCTGTGCGTCGACAAATAAAGTTGCATTTACATTTTGTTTATTTTTTACGCAACAAACGTTGTGTAATAGATAATTATGAGCGATACGTGTGCCAAATGCGAAGACGATCTACCTACCGATGGTGGTTTCGTTTTGTGTCGGGGGTGTAATGGAAATTACCATTATAAGTGCTCGATTAAAGCGGCCACTTATGAAAGTAAAGGCAGAGCTGATAAATTGAAATGGCGTTGTGAAAAATGTAGAATGGGTGGTAAAAGATTCCAGGATGAGGAATCTACTCCCATTGCAAAGCAAACTGATTTGAGTCAATTAGCTCTAGAAATAGCTAAAATGGCGGAACAAATTAAAGAGAACACAAAAAGCCAGAAATTTGTCGCTGATCAATATGACGAAATAAGAAAGGGCCAGCTAGAGATAGGGGACTATATTAAGAAATTGGAGAAGCAAATTGCACACTTGGTGGAGTCTTGTGCGGAAAAAGATAGGAAAATCAGTTCGCTTCAAACTAGAATAAATGAAATGGAACAAAGGCAATTTGAAAAGAACTTTGAGGTACATGGAGTTACCGAAATAGAACAAGAGGATGAAAAAAGCATAGTCTGCCGTGTCACGAAAAAAATGGGTATTGATTTAAATGTAGAGGACATCGAAACAGCATCAAGATCGGATAAAAAGAAAAGAGACGATAAAATATTGCGAAACAGGCCAATTATTGTGATGTTAAAATCGAAAACAAAACGAGACGAAATAATACAACGACGAAGGATTACGGTACTTAATAGCGAGATAGTTAATAAGAAGGAGTTGGGAAAGATATACGTAGTAGAGCAATTGTCTTCCTATAATAAAAGTCTGCTCTGGGAGGCTAAAAATAAGGCCAGAGAAAAGGAATGGAAATTTGTCTGGGTACAAAACGGAAAAGTTTTGGCTCGAAAAGAAGAAGGATCACGTATAATTAACTTGAATGATTTGGATGATTTACATAAAATTAAATAAACCAAGCTTACACACATATTTACAAATTTACTTAATAATGGACTTGTCATTCATAGATAAAGACATTCAACAAGATTTGACGTTTCAAGTAACTGACTCGGTAGATGACTGGACAAAATCTGTGCGCGAAAATTATTCGATATTATTACATTTAAATATACGTTCACTAAAAGCACATTTCGATGAATTTGTTTCATACATTAGTGATTGTGTAAAAGACTTAAGTATTATAGTGCTAACAGAGATTGGAATCACTCAGGAAGAAATGAATAGATCATGGAGACGATTTGAAATTGATAATTATAATATGCATTATAAATGCAGAAACGATAGAACGGGAGGAGGAATATTAATATACACACGGGCTACATTAAATGTCACCGTCATCGACTCAACTTTCAATTCGTTCGAATCAATTATGATTTCGATGGTAACATCTAGGGATTCGTACACGACCATATTGACGATATATCGACCGCCATGCAACAGCATGAGAGTTTTCATTGATGAACTTGAATCCTTCTTTTCTGAAAATAGAGATAAACGGATGATATTTGTGGGAGATGCCAACATCGACATACTGAGTGACTCGAACGTAGCTTCGGAATATGACAATTTACTAACATCGTATGGCCTTGAAAACAAGATACATAGCTATACAAGAGAAGAATACAGGAACGACTTGTTGGTGCGCTCTTGTCTTGACCACATGTATATAAAGACTTCATTGGGAATCACTCAAACCGCAATAGTGAGGAGTAAAATTTCTGACCACTATTTGATTACTTGTGCGTGGAAAGAGATAAGTGACAAAACAATTGATAAGACATGTGGTGCAAAATCAAAAATAGACAGAAATTTATATGCGGAAGAATTAGGAAGATCTTTGAATCCGGATAACATGAACGATAAATTTGACGCAGAAGATATTCACAGTACATTAACAATGGCAAATAAGGCAGCGTACGAGTTTGCAACAAAGATGCATGACAAGACTAGACATAGACGAAATCCGAAGCCATGGGTCACGCGAGACATAAGAGATAAAATAATAGAAAGGGACAAGCTTTTCCAAACATGGAAAAAATATCGCGAAAATGACGAACATAAACGAATGCTAAGACGCTATTACAATAATTCGCGAAATTTGATCACAAATAACATAAAAATGGCAAAAAAGCAATATTATTGTGAATTGATGGAAGCGTCTAGAAAAGATATGAAAAGGACATGGGAGAACATAAACAAAATATTAGGTAGGGCAAAGAATAAAGCCGGAGATGATAAAATCAAGAACCAATTCAAGTTAACAGAAGAACTAATCGCAAACAACTTCGCGGATGTCATCAGTACACAGGTTGAGGACATAGTTCATACTTGTGATGAAAAACTATTTAAGAATACAATGACATCTCAGGCTCAATCTATGGTAATGGATGAAGTAACAATTGAAAAAGTGCGAGACATCATTCGAGGATTGGACGAAAAAAAATCGGCGGGTATAGATGGTATATACGTGAGAGATATAAAAGAATGTGAAGAACTTTTTTCCACGCCGATACAACGTATAATAAACTTATCCATGCAATCGCGACGTATTCCTGTGGGCATGAAAAGGGCATTGGTGAAACCAATTTATAAAAGTGGGAGGCAAAATGATTACACGAACTACAGGCCGATTTCGCTTTTGCCTGTAATTGAAAAAATTATGGAGAGGCACATTTCTGAAGAAATATGGGATTATTTATGGAAATTCAAAATACTGGATAAAAACCAATACGGATATCAGAAAGGTAAGGGGACGATAATGCTGTTGGAAGATTTTGCTCATACCATTAACGAAGCTCTGAATAAAAGAATGCACGTTCTATGCTTATTTGTGGACTTCTCCAAAGCCTTCGATATTATTAATCATGATAAATTACTGGAAATATTGGAGAAGTACGGAGTAAGGGGACATGTGAAAGAATGGTTCGATAACTATCTAAAAGATCGAGAATTTGCTGTAAAGATAGGAGATGTTGTTGGAAAGTTCATGAAAGTGTTGAGGGGTGTCCCACAGGGAAGCATATTGGGACCTATGCTGTACCTCCTTTATGTGAACGATGTTGGCCAGTGCTTCACTAGATGTAAGTATTGGCTTTATGCAGACGATACTGTTATAGTATCGATACACAAGGATTTAAGTATCGCTGAGAAAAATTTACAGGAAGAGTTTAGAAAATTCCAGTGCTGGGCGCACGATAAAGAATTAGTCATTAACTGTAAAAAAACGAAGTTATTACATGTGTCACCCCCAAAGTTAATGGTAAATGGGCCAGTGAATATAATCTATCATTCCTTGTCTTGCTTACATCAAACTGATGGTATAGGACCCAACTGCGGATGTATTGGACAAATTGATGAAGTACAACAATATAAATACTTAGGAGTGATAATAGATAGAAGCTTTCTGTGGGATGTACACATAAATAGTTTGGCGAAAAGACTGTCACACTTTGCAGGAAGTTTTTACTATTTACACGATATAATTCCGCAATACACTTTGAGGACCATATATCATGCTTTGGTAGAATCCGTATTGTGTTATGCAATAACAATTTGGGGAACGGCGTCGAATTATTGCCTGGATAGATTGCAATTGATACAGAATAGGATATGCAAATACATGATGCCAAAAGAAAGAGGTATAGGGACCAACTATAGACTTTTGAATGTTCTAAACGTTCGAAATTTATATAAACACAGAGTAATAGTAAACAACTACTATAATTACACTTTCAAGGAAAATATAGACCATACTTACGGAACAAGGGCTAGGGAAGGAGGTAGATATAAGATACCCAAAGCTAGGAATAAGTATGGTTTGAGAACGATGTCGGTAGTGATACCAAAACTCTTCAATGATATCCCGGAAGATATAATGCGCCTGGAAGGTATGCGGAAGGTAAAGGAGGAAGTGAGGATGTGGCTAGTTGAAATAGAGTGAGTATGAAGTAGTAGGATATAATTAAAAGGAAGGTAAATGTAAAAACAAACTCTGACGATTTATCGACAACGGATCTTGCCACTGACAAGCTTTGCTTAGTGGTGCCGGACTGTCAAGCTTTTGGTTCGAGACTTCGATATGGATTTGTTGTAACAATATTTTAAGTTTTTCATTTTTTTTTGATTCTTCTTCTACGTTGGGATGATATACATTTTTATTTTGACATTATTTTGGGTTATTAATTTGTATTACTTTTGGTTAGAAGTATATTTTGTATTTTGTATTTGTATTATAAAAAAATATATTATTATTGTGATTATTATTATGTTAAAATTGTAAAATTGCAATAATTGTGGTTGAATAAAAATAATAATAATAGAGGTTATGCTTTTTAATTGGTGGCTCGGCAGCCTACGGGGTGTAGAGTGACTGATTGGAAGCAAGGAGTGAAGGAGGAGATGGGGCAAAATAATTAAAATATATCAAAAAATTATTATTATTATTATTATTATTATTATTATTATTATTATTATTATTATTATTATTATTATTATTATTATTATTATTATTATTATTATTATTATTATTATTATTATTATTATTATTATTATTATTATTATTATTATTATTATTATTATTATTATTATTATTATTATTATTATTATTATTATTATTATTATTATTATTATTATTATTATTATTATTATTATTATTATTATTATTATTATTATTATTATTATTATTATTATTATTATTATTATTATTATTATTATTATTATTATTATTATTATTATTATTATTATTATTATTATTATTATTATTATTATTATTATTATTATTATTATTATTATTATTATTATTATTATTATTGCATTTTTCTCTGTTTTTCCACAGGTGTTTTTAGAGGGCGACGGGCTTCCGCCAAGTCGCCTCCTATTTATTATTGTCGCTTATGTATCGCTGTTGTTAAGAAATTTCCGAACTATGCTACATGTGTCAATTATGACCGATTTTTGCATCAGTAGGTATAAGTGCTTTTGGATGTTTAGGTTTGTTAGAGCTTGATGAAGTGCTTTGGGAATTTCGCCAGTCGCGCCAATTATTACTGGGATGATGGTTACACTGTTCTGGTGCCACATCTCTTTAATTTCGTTCGATAGAGGCAAGTATTTTTCGATCTTTTCTTTCCTCTTCTTTTCTAGGTTTTCCGGTCCGGGCACAGCTATATCTATGACGTACGTGATTTTTTTGTTCTTGTCTATGAGAATTATGTCTGGTCTATTACTGCGTATGGTTCTGTCGGTCACGACAGATCTATTCCAGTATAACGTGTGCGTGTCTGTTGTGAATGTTGCTTCAGGGCAGTACGAGTAGTAGGGCATCGTAGTGTGGGTGGGGTTTATTTGCTGGAGCAACTGTTGGTACAGTATTTTTCCAACATTATCGTGACGTCTTGTGTATTCCGTGCTTGCCAAGGCAACGCACCCACTTATTATATGTTCTATGCTTTCCGTTGTTGCTTGGCACATTCTGCATTTGTCATCGGTAATGGTTTGATCTCCTGTGATGACTTTGAGGTAGTTTCTCGTCGCTATGACCCTATCCTGGATGGCAAACATGAAGCCCTCGGTTTCTGGAAATATATTGCCGTTACTTAGCCATGCTAAAGAGGCTCCTCGATCAATGTGTTCTTGGTGTAAGTTATTAGGGTATTTTCCATGCATGGGTTTGGTCATCCAAGTATTGATCTTTTCGTTGACACTTTCAGCCCTTGTTCTTTTGTTTATGTTGTGTGGACGAGATAGGTTAAGTGGTGTATATAATTTGTCCGCTTCGACTACAGCTTTATGTAGGGCACTTGTTTCACTCTTTTCAGTAAAGTATTCCCTTAAGTTTTGGAGTTGGTGTTCATGTTGGTCTTCTAAATCAGTAATGCCTCTTCCTCCTTCTGCTCTTGGCAAGTGGAATCTTGCAGATGAGCTCCGCGGATGGTGGGTTCTGAATTTGGTGCATAGTGTTCTTACGGTTCGGTTTAGTCCTTCTAACTCTGTCTGTGTCCATTTTATTGGTCCAAATGTGTATGTAACCACAGGTAGTGCATAGGTGTTAATTGCCTTGACGGTGTTGCGAGCGGATAATTTGGTCTTCAATATGCCTACTATTCGTTTCATCATTTTCTCCCTTACCCTTTCTTTTACTTGTTTGTGATTCGTAATGTTCGTTTGTTCTACACCTAGATACTTGTAGGTTTCATCGATTACCATCCCATCGATTTGTTGTTCGTTGTTGCTTTGTGTTGTGTATCCCTCTTGTTCTATCCATTTTCCCTTTTTCATACCATTGATTTTACACTTGTCGAAACCAAATATCATTTTGATATCCTTGCTAAAATTGGATGTTGCTTTCAGCATTCGATCTAGATCTTTTCTGGTTTCTGCGAACAGTTTGAGGTCGTCCATATAAAACAAGTGCGTTAGGCCCTGGCTTGTTGGAGTAAAGTGGTATCCTCCAGCGGTGTTTCTTAACAAGTTTGAGAGAGGGTTCAAAGCCAAACAGAACCACAGAGCGCTTAATGAGTCACCTTGGAAAATCCCCCTTCGTATATGCACCGTACCAGAATCAATCGGACTACTATTCGGCAGATGCAGTTTTAATTGGGTTTTCCACTTTCCCATCACGCATTTAAGGAAGGATATCACGTCTGGGTTCACTTTGTAGATCTTCAGTACTTCAAGTAGCCACGAGTGAGGAACACTGTCGAATGCTTTCTGGTAATCAATGTAGGCTATGTGTAAGTTCAATTTATTCTTTTTACAATGTTCTGTTGTAATTGTGTCTATTGTAATCTGTTCACGACATCCCTGAGATCCTTTCCTGCATCCCTTTTGTTCCTCTGCTAGTAACTTATTTGTTTCTAGATGGTTGTAGATCTTTGTTGTGATGATGGACGTGAGTATTTTATAAATTGTCGGAAGGCACGTGATTGGCCGATATTTGCTTGGATCAGCTGTATGAAGATCAGATCAGATCAGATATTATTATTAATCAGCTGTATTATTATTATTATTATTATTATTATTATTATTATTATTATTATTATTATTATTATTATTATTATTATTATTATTATTATTATTATTATTATTATTATTATTATTATTATTATTATTATTATTATTATTATTATTATTATTATTATTATTATTATTATTATTATTTGATTTTTTCACAGGAAGGCTTTTCTTATTCCCGGTATTTTAGTATTGGCACATCGGTCTTATTTCAGACAAGATGGCGTACTTCAGGTAGGTATTACGTTTAAGGTTCGCCGAGCACCCTTCGTACTATGGCGCAAGTGTCTAGGATTGCTGACTTTTGCAGATGTAAATATATTTTTTCCTCCAGTTGTAATATTTTGATACTATTGTTTAGTTTTTCAGGTATTTCGCCGGTCGCTCCGATGACAATAGGGACCACTACAACCCTTGCCATGTTCCACATGCCACGTATTTCATCGGCCAATGGTAAGTATTTAGTGATTTTCTCCGCCCAGGTTTTCTGAATGTTGCTGGCTAAAGGCACTGCTATGTCTATGATGTACGTTGTTTTTTCTTGCTTCAGAGTGAGCACTATGTCTGGGATATTATTGGGGATTGGCTTATCGGTGATGATCTTTCTATTCCAATACATTTTTACGTTGTCTTCATCTATGACTGGTGGAGGTACATATTGGTAATAGGGCGTTGAATCTTCGTAATTGGTGTACTTTTCTCGCAATCGCTTATGTATAATGTTTGCCACCCTATTGTGCCTGTCAAGGTATGATTTGGGAGCCATTACAGAGCATCCTGCCATTAGATGGTCTAGTGTTTCCTCTTTTTCTCCGCACATTCGGCATTTTACATTATGAACGTTTTCTTTCATGATCCGCCTCCTGTACGCCTTCGTGGGTATCACCTGATCCTGTATAGCCAGTAGGAATCCCTCTGTTATTATTATTATTATTATTATTATTATTATTATTATTATTATTATTATTATTATTATTATTATTATTATTATTATTATTATTATTATTATTATTATTATTATTATTATTATTATTATTATTATTATTATTATTATTTAGTTCAGGAGGACTTTAGTGCATTTCAAGTTTGGTCGCATAACAAAGAATTAAAAATAAATATGGATAAAACTAAAGTGCTCCATATTTCTTCACCGCATCAAAAGGACGATAGATGTGTGAAAATTATATATCACTCGGCGGATTGTGTGCACAGAAACATCATTAACGTGAACAAGCCAGTATGTAGTTGTGTGGAGATGTTGAACGAAGTAAATCACTTAGTTTACTTGGGCGTTGATATCGACAACAGGTTCTTGTGGGATGAACATATCAATACCGTGTCCAAGAGATTGAGACACTTTGCGGGTCAATTTTATTACTTGCGGGACTGGCTCCCACAGGAAGTGTTAAAGACTATATACCACGCACTCGTCGAATCAACACTAACATACGCCATAACATCGTGGGGAAACGCATCCGATTCACACATAAATAAGTTGCAGAAGATCCAAGATAGAATCGTTAAACACTTAGCTGCAGAAAATCCGAACGGTGCAAGTAAATACAAAACCACAGGATTGCTGGATGTAAAAGGGCTACTGGACTTCAAACTAATGGTAAACAATTACTTCACCACCAACAACAAAATAAAAATTGACCATATTTATAACTCGAGAGGTAGAGAGAAGGGGCAATTAAAGGTAGCTGCCCACAACAACAAATATGGAAAAAGAACATTAAGTGTAACCATACCGACTTTGTTCAATAAACTGCCGCAAAATTTACAAAAACTAGAAACTTTAAATGAAGTGAAAAGGCACTTAAAGATGTGGTTGGTGGAAAAGTGAACTGATTGACTAAAAAGTGAACAAATAATCAAAATTTGCCGCTGATAAGCTTTTAAGCTTAGCGGCATTTGGACCACTGCTTTACTATTTTACCTTTAAGCCATTTATTGATAATTTGATTTTGTTAAGAATTTAACTTCAATGAATAATTATTGTGGAAATTTTTCGAATTCGCTTATTTTGTTAGAGATTAGTTTTGTATTTTCGATCGATTTTTAAATAAATAAACTGGAGCCTCGGGTGCGGACAAAGTTGCCTAGGCGGCTTTGGGCGCACAGAGGTGGGATAGGCGGTGGATGGAGGTATTAAAAAATATAAAAAAAAAAAAAAAAAAAAAAATTATTATTATTATTATTATTATTATTATTATTATTATTATTATTATTATTATTATTATTATTATTATTATTATTATTATTATTATTATTATTATTATTATTATTATTATTATTATTATTATTATTATTATTATTATTATTATTATTATTATTATTATTATTATATATATATATATATTATATATTTGACATTCGTTCTTCAGTTTTCGACCGATCAACATCGTTTAGTCATTGCTCTGTGTTAAGTAGCGTTTTTCTCTAAAATTCAAAGGCGTGAAGTGTGTAATTTAGTGGCAGTGTCAACCGCATTGGTCTAAGGTACATTTTTAATATATTTGTTGGACTAGAGACACATAATATAGTTTAATTAAAGACATTTTGCATGATACAGGAATATTTTCGGCTTAAAGTGTACGATTTTTCGATACATTCGCGAGAATTAATCCCCTTGTCGGAAGTTCTTTATCGGAAAGTTTTTGCCGAGGTGATCGAAGCTAATCCGGATTAACGGTTAATAACGCGTGTGGACTGATATAAATTTATTGAATTAAGATTTATACGATCTTGAGAAATAAACATTTGAGTTTTTCCCACAGATTAGTTAATAAATACTTTAATTAACTATAAATTGCTCATTAAGAATTTAATAAATTTTGGTGGTTGAACATTTTTTGAACTTTTTCACTCCTGAACAGTTGGTGTGACATTGGTGAACTGTATAATATCGATATCGGTAGATAAAGATTTATTTCGGCTTGCTTTTCGGATGCGCTTTTTGCTCTCGGTGAAAACACGCAAAAATTAACGAGGGAAATTGTCGCAAGGATTATTAAAATTCACGAGTTTGTGTCGTTTTAAGTTTGGATTTGGAACGGGCGGAAACTAAAGTTGATAAGCAAATAATTTATTTGTTCCCGTACGGTATTGCGTTTGTACGCGGCAACCACTTTTGCCAGTGGATCTTTCATTCAACTTATTAGGATATAAATATAATACAAATATAATTTGCCGAAATAGGAAAATTATTAACAAGCAATAAAACAACCCTGGTATTATGAGTGAAAGCAGGAAAAATTCATGTGTTAAATGTCATGAGGCTTTGCCGAGTGACGGAAGTTTCGTTTACTGCAAGGGATGCAAAGGGAGTTATCACTTCGGGAAGTGTTCCATAAAGGAATCGACGCATGAAAGTAAAGGCAAGGCAGAAAGAGATAGATGGCGGTGTGAATTGTGCCGAGGAAAAAAGAATTTTGATGAAGAGCAGAAAGGGGTGGATACAAGTCAATTTGCTACGGACATCGCTGAGATGAAGGTGATGATAACTAGTGTCGTGGAGCAATTAAAAGAAAACACGAAAAGTCAGAACTTTGTCGCCGATCAATATGAAGAAATCAGGAAAGGACAACTGGGGATTACTGAACAAGTGAAAAAACTTGATAAGAAAATTGCGGAATTAGTCACTACAAACGCAGAAAAAGATAGGAAAATTCTTATGCTTCAGAATAGGATAGGGGAACTAGAGCATCGTATGTTAGAGAAAAATTTTGAGGTGCATGGAGTGCAGGAAACTGAACACGAAGACTTGCAGAAACTGGTGTGTAAGGTGATACGGAAGATGGGAGTAGATATTGAAGAAAAGGAATTTGAGACTGCTAGGCGCTTAGAGAAGAAAAAGGATGACAACTCGGCACGAATCATGCCGATTGTTGTTAAGTTGTACTCAAAGGTAAAAAGGGATGAAGTAATCGCAAAAAGGAGGACAACGATTTTAAACAGCGAAATATTCAACAATCGGGCTCCTGGTAAAATTTACATAGTCGAGCAACTTTCAGCGCATAATAAAAGCTTGCTCTGGGAGGCGAAGAATATGGCGAGAGAAAAAAATTGGAAATTCGTATGGGTGCAGAACGGAAATATCTTAGCTAGGAAGGATGAGGGGACAAAAATCTTCACTATTAAGGATTTTGATGACGTTCGGAAACTAAATTAAATAACTAGGCTCGACTGTGATATAGGTTTCTAACATGGATCTTTCGTATATTGACTTACATTTTAACTCTTCAAAATGTGACACTACCGCGTCGCTGAGTGATTGGATAAAATCCTTAAAGAAAAAATCTTTAATTGTTGTGCACCAGAACATTCGCTCGATAAGAGCACACTTTGACGAATTAATTGCATTTATAAGTAGCGCAATAAGTGATATAAGCGTTTTAATTCTTACGGAAATTGATATTTCTGATGATGAAATGGAAATGACACTGGGGAACTACGGCATAGAGAACTTTGCGATGTACTTTAAATGTAGGAAGGACAAACTAGGTGGCGGCATAGCAGTCTACGTTCGAAAAAAATTGCATTACATGATTGAAGATACAAATTTTGATTCGTGTGAGTCGATGTTGTTGAAAATCAACATTGAGAAAAACATACAGATGATGCTGCTGGCGATATATAGACCGCCTAATAATAGTGCAAAAAGATTCACTGATGAATTAGAAGGATTTTTCATACTTCGCAAAGAAAAGCTAATTACAATAATTGGTGATATAAACATAGATATCAAGAGCGAATCCAATACGGCGACAACATATGTAAACATGATGACCTCTCAAGGTTTTGAGAGTAAAATAACAGACTTTACCAGAGAGGAGTTTAGAAATGAACAACTAACTCGGTCTTGCTTGGATCATGTCTACACGCGACGACATTATTTTGAAACGCGGAGCGCCATTGTGACATCCAAGATCTCCGATCACTACATGATAGCAGGTGCGTGGGAGGTGGAAAATAATAATAAATATAATGAAGATATAAAATCTTTCCCGTGCACTGACAGACTGTTGCTGGCCGACTTAATAAAAAATTCATTAATCCCGGAAAAGACAAATAACTCATCGGATGCCAATGAGATATATGATTGGGTAGTGACTGCCTATAACGAAGCATACGAGCGAGCAACAACAATGAAGGATAGGATACAGCGACGGCTAAAAAAGCCGTGGATCTCTCAGCAGATCTGTGAAAAAATGAAACTTAGAGACAGGATTTTCCAAACGTGGAAAAAATTTCAGGGTTCCGATATCCAAAAAACATACTTACGGAAAAATTACAACAACATGCGAAACATCATAATCAAGGAGATCAAAGAGGAGAAAATAAAGTATTATAAAAACCTTTTGGATAAATTCAGGAATGACATGAGGAAAACGTGGTCAAATATTGACCAAATATTGGGAAGGAAACACCAAAAGCAGGGGGATGATTAAATACTTCAAAAAGCCTGTAATTGAGATAGTGGATGAGTTTGCTGATGTCTTTACAAAACAAGTTAATGACATTGTACATAAGTGTCCATATATACTATCACCTCAAGATGACGGCAGGCAGGTACAGTCCATGTTAATAGAGGATATTTCGATGGAAAAGGTCGTACATATAGCTCAAGGGATGAATGTAAATAAATCTGCAGGAGTTGATAACGTAAGACCATACGACCTCAAGGAGTTTATCGAATGGTTCGGTCCTCCGACAGTGGATATAATAAATAGGTCATTGACTTCGGGTAGAGTACCTAAATTAATGAAGATTGCCATCGTAAGGCCCATTTATAAAAACGGCAATCACAAGGATTGTGGCAATTATAGGCCAATATCCTTGCTTCCCGTCATGGAAAAGATACTGGAGAGGTATGTGTATGACAAAACTTGGTCATACCTTGATAAATATAAAATAGTGGACGTAAACCAGCACGGGTACCAGAAAAATAAGGGCACTATAACGCTCCTTGATAGTCTAGCCCATACAGTTAATCAGAAACTAAACGACCGGAAACATGTCTTGTGCTTGTTTGTGGATCTGTCAAAGGCATTTGACACGATTTGCCACAGGAAGCTTTTAAGGGTGCTGGAGAGATATGGTGTGAGGGGAAGGATACACAGTTGGTTCGAAGACTACTTGAAAGATAGATCTTTTTCTGTAAAGGTTGACTCTACTAGAGGTAAGGAGGTGCAAGTGGAAATGGGAGTCCCGCAGGGCAGTATTCTCGGACCAATGCTGTTCCTGCTGTATGTAAACGATGTTAGTAAATGTTTCTCCCGGTGCAAATACTGGTCTTATGCTGATGATTTTGCAATAGTGGCAGTACACAGAGATATCGATATCGCGGAACGAGATTTGCAAAATGAATTTATCAAATTCCAACTCTGGGCCCACGACAAAGAACTTATAATAAATGGGAAAAAAACTAAATTAATGCATGTGTCGCCACCTAAATTATCCAATAACAGACCTATACAAATTCTATATCATTCGACCGATTGTCTGCATAAAAAATCTTACGAGAATGGCAATAATTGTGGCTGTAAAATAAAGATTGAAGAGGTGATGACTCAAAAATATCTTGGAGTGATAATCGATAATAATTTTCAATGGAACCACCACATCAACACCATGGTTAAGAGGTTGAGCTTGCTTGCGGGGAGATTTTATTATTTGAAGGATTTTATACCAACTGATTACTTAAAGATAGTATACCATGCTCTTGTGGAATCAATCATGGGCTACGCCATATCCGTTTGGGGCAATGCATCAAATTATCTTTTAGACCGTGTGCAAGCTCAACAAGACAGGATTGTCAAATATATGGTGGGGATGAGAAAGGAGGGTGAGGATATGTATTTGACCTTGAAGTTGTTGAAAGTCAGAGGGTTGTACGCATACAGGGTTGCCACCAGCAACTTCTATTCTAATGAATTTAAGATCGAGTTAGATCACTCGCTTTCAACAAGGGCAAAAGAACGTGGACAATACAAGGAATCGGGTTTTAGAAACAAATATGGTTGTAGGACGATGAGTTTCGTTATTCCGAGAATCTTCAACAAAATTCCTAGGTATATAAGATACATCGACAAGATGAGCAAAGCTAAGATACATCTAAAAAACTGGCTACTGAGTCAGGAAAGTTAAGGAGACATGAAGCAACGAATCAAATCAGCCACTGATAAGCTTCGGCTTAGTGGTGTTTGAATGCCGATTTTTTTTTTCTCTTCTATTTTGAATGACATTTTCGTTTTTGTCTTGTTTGGTTGTTACTTTGTTTTATTATTAAATTTTGTGTTTAGTTTATTCTGATATATTGTTAAATTGAAAAATAGAATAATAATAAAAATAGAGGACAGCTTTCTTCTTGGTGACTCTGCAGTTCTTGGGCTGTGGAGTGGCTGAGAGGTGGCAATGGAGTGAAGGAGGTGTTGGGGCAAAAAAAAAAAAAAAAAAAAAAAAAAATTATTATTATTATTATTATTATTATTATTATTATTATTATTATTATTATTATTATTATTATTATTATTATTATTATTATTATTATTATTATTATTATTATTATTATTATTATTATTATTATTATTATTATTATTATTATTATTATTATTATTATTATTATTATTATTATTATTATTATTATTATTATTATTATTATTATTATTATTATTATTATTATTATTATTATTATTATTATTATTATTATTATTATTATTATTATTATTATTATTATTATTATTATTATTATTATTATTATTATTATTATTATTATTATTATTATTATTATTATTATTATTATTATTATTATTATTATTATTATTATTATTATTATTATTATTATTATTATTATTATTATTATTATTATTATTATTATTATTATTATTATTATTATTATTATTATTATTATTATTATTATTATTATTATTATTATTATTATTATTATTATTATTATTATTATTATTATTATTATTATTATTATTATTATTATTATTATTATTATTATTATTATTATTATTATTATTATTATTATTATTATTATTATTATTATTATTATTATTATTATTATTATTATTATTATTATTATTATTATTATTATTATTATTATTATTATTATTATTATTATTATTATTATTATTATTATTATTATTTATTTATTCACAGGAAGGCTTTTCTTATTCCCGGTATTTTCGCATTGGCACATCGGTCTTTTTCAGACAAGATGGCGTACTTCAGGTAGGTATTACTTTTAAGGCTCGCCGAGCACCCTTCGTACTATGGCGCAAGTGTCTAGGATTGCTGACTTTTGCAGATGTAAATATATTTTTTCATCCAGTTGTAAGATTTTTAAGCTATTGTTTAGTTTTTCAGGTATTTCGCCGGTCGCTCCGATGATAATAGGGACCACTACAACCCTTGTCATGTTCCACATGTCACGTATTTCATCGGCCAATGGTAAGTATTTAGTGATTTTCTCCGCCCAGGTTTTCTGAATGTTGTTGGCTAAAGGCACTGCTATGTCTATTATGTACGTTGTTTTTTCTGACTTCAGAGTGAGCACTATGTCTGGGATATTATTGGGGATTGGCTTGTCGGTGATGATCTTCCTATTCCAATACATTTTTACGTTGCCTTCGTCCATGACGGGTGGGGGTACATATTGGTAATACGGTGTTGTATCTTCGTACTTGGTATATTTTTCCCGCAATCGCTTGTGTATTATGTTTGCCACCCTATTATGCCTGTCAAGGTAAGATTTGGGGGCCATTACCGAGCATCCTGCCATTAGGTGGTCTAGAGTTTCCTCTTTTTCCCCGCACATTCGGCATTTAACATTATTAATGTTTTCCTTCATAATCCGCCTTCTGTATGCCTTCGTGGGTATCACCTGATCCTGTATAGCCAGCAGGAATCCTTCTGTTTCCACGAAGAGGTTTCCCGTCTGCAGCCACGCTTGTGAGTCTCTGGTGTTTATATGTTCACCGTCAATTGTCGTAGGGTATTTTCCGTGCAGCGGTTTACTTTTCCACTGGTTTTTGAGATGTGCTGTACTAGTGATCTTAGCACCCGGATCGTAATCGGCATCCGCCAACTTAAGTGGCGTAAGATGTTTGTCTAATAAAGCAACCGCTTGATGAAGTTTACTAGATTTTGCTTTCTCCAGAAAATACTCTCGCAAATTTTGAACTTGGTTGTAATGTGCCTCACAAGCGCTTGTTATTCCTCTTCCCCCTTGTTTCCGAGGTAGGTGAAACCTTTCGATCGAGCTATGCGGGTGATGCGCTCTGTTCTTTCTGAACTCGACTCGTGTTTTGGTGTCGAGATTAGTTAGTTCTGTATCAGTCCAGGCGGCAACTCCGAAGCTGTATGCCAGTACAGATGTGGCGTACGCGTTCATCGCCTTTGCCATGTTCCTTGCCGAAAGTTTCGTTTTCAGGATATTGTTGGTTCTGGCGAGGTAGTTGGCGGTAATTTCTTCTTTCATAGTTTTATGATCTATACCCCGAGCCTGTTTGTATCCCAGATATGTATACATTTCCTCCTCTTCCATCCCTATTACTTCCCCCTGTTCTTTATTTACCTCATAGCCGGCCTGCTCAGTCCATCTTCCTTTCTGCAAGCAGTTAATCCTGCATTTATCCAAACCAAACCTCATTCCGATGTCGGTACTGAATCGTCCCACTGATTCTAGCAGATCTTGAAGGTGGTTCCTGCGCTTTGCGTAAAGTTTTAGGTCATCCATGTAAAATAGATGACTGATCTGTGTGTCCTTGCCAATGTTGTATCCCTTTTTCTGGCTGTTTAGCAATGAGGTTAGAGGCCTAAGTGCCAGGCAAAACCATAAGGGGCTTAGTGCGTCCCCCTGGAATATGCCCCTTTGGATCTTGATGTTACCTGCCTGTATGGTTTTCGCAGGGGTGTTATTATTATTATTATTATTATTATTATTATTATTATTATTATTATTATTATTATTATTATTATTATTATTATTATTATTATTATTATTATTATTATTATTATTATTATTATTATTATTATTATTATTATTATTATTATTATTATTATTATTATTATTTTTGGCTTTCAGAGGTAACTCGATTTAAGTAAGTTGCACCGGTTTTAGTAACAAGGTACAATTACTGCTATTAAATACATATATATTGTTTCAGGTTATTGGAAAACTTCTTGTCCCAGAGCCTTCCGAACTATGCTGCAGGTATTTATTATTACGATTTTCTGCAGAAGTATGTACGTGTTCCTTTTTATTTTCAGGTTATCCAGGCTTTCGAAGAGAGATTTGGGGATTTCTCCTGTGGCGCCAATGATTACCGGTACGATGGTGACTCGGTTTTGCTTCCACATGTCTTGGATTTCTGTGGCCAAAGGTAAGTATTTCGTTATTTTTTCCCCGTGTTTTTTATTTACGTTGGCTGCCAATGGGATCGAGATATCGATGATAAATGTGTGTTTCTTCGCGTGGTCGACGACTATAATGTCTGGCACGTTGTGTTGAATATACTTGTCGGTGATGACTTGCCAGTTCCAGTATATTGTACACTCTTTATTTTCTACTACACTTTTTGGTTGGTATATGTAGTATGGTTCTAGTGTTTCTAAGGCGGAGTAATTGCGGCATATTTGCTGGTGTATTACTTTGCATACGTTATTGTGACGGTCCGTGTAGTCAGTTGGTGCAAGTGTTGTACAACCGCTGATGATGTGGTCTATTGTCTCGCTCTTTGCCTTGCATAGCCTACATTTATCGTTGTTGCCTAGTTGTAGGATATGTTTTTTATAATAATTAGTGGCTATTACTTGGTCCTGTATCGCAACCATAAATCCCTCTGTTTCGGCGAAGATGTTGTTCCTACTGAGCCAGGTGTTCGAGGCGATGGTATCGATGTGATCTTGTTCGATAAGTGTTCGGTATCTACCATGAAGAGGTTTAGCTTTCCACTGGAGTATTGTTTCTAAATCTGGGGGCACTAAATTCGCCATATCTGCTCTTGCTTTTAGATTTAGGTGTGATAGCTTATTATCACTTTCCACTATCGCCTTATGTAGAGTGCTTTGTTCCGCTTTACAGTAAAAGTATTCTTTGAGCTTCGCGACTTGTCGTTGTTGCAGTGACTTTATACTCGTCACTCCCCGTCCGCCTTGCGATCGACGCAGATGGAATCTTTCCACAGAGCTTTTCGGGTGGTGAGCTCTGTATTTCGTACACGTGGTTCTTGTCAGTGTGTCCAGTTGGTTTAGCTCTGTGTGTGTCCATTTCAATATGCCAAAACTGTATGTGAGTGCAGAAATCGCATATGTGTTGACTGCTCTAAATTTGTTGCGCGCTGATAGCTGCGTGTTGAGCACCAGTTTCAACCTTCTTGAGTATTCTTCGGTTATCTGCTTTTTGGACTCCTTTTGGTTTATTCCTATCGCCTGGCAGTATCCCAAGTATTTGTAGCTTTCGTCACATCTCATTCCTTTTATCTGCCCCATCTCCTGATCTGCCATGTACCCTTGTTGTTCCTGCCACTTTCCTTTCACCATTGCGTTTAATTTGCATTTTTCCAGGCCAAATTTCATGTTGATATCCTTACTGAATTGTTTGGTCCTATTGAGCAGTTGTTCCAAGCTGTTTTTGGATTTTGCGTATAGTTTGATATCGTCCATGTAAATCAGGTGGCTTACGGTGGTATTAGATTTATGCAGAGTGTACCCGTGTTTGTTATCGTTTAGGATTGATGTTAGTGGGTTGAGTGCCATGCAAAACCACAGGGCACTCAGAGCATCGCCCTGAAATATTCCCCTTTTGATCTGGACTTCCCCTGCATTGATGGACGCTTTTGACGTGTTCAGCATCAACAATGTCCTCCAAGATGTCATTGTCCTTTTTAGGAAATTAACGATGGTTGGTTCTATCCTGTATATGTTAAGGATTTCCAGAAGCCACGAGTGAGGGACGCTATCAAACGCTTTTTGGTAGTCGATGTACGCCGTGTAAAGTTGTTGGTTTGTTTTCTTAGCTTCTTCGGTGATTATTGCGTCTATTATTAATTGTTCTTTACACCCTTGTGATCTTTTTCTACATCCTTTTTGCTCTTCTCTTAATATATGATTTTGTTCCAGATGGTGGTAGATCTTCTCGGTGATTATCGAAGTCAGCACCTTATATATTGTAGGGAGGCATGTTATGGGCCTATAATTTGATGGGTTGTCGGTATACGAGCTGGTCTTTGGAATGAGGTAAGTTATTCCCTCCGTCATGAATGGTGGTAGTGTGTCTGGATTAGCGATAATTGATGTGAAGAAGCGCGCAAGCGGAGCGTGGATGGAGGTAAACCGTTTCAACCAGAAATTTTGTATTTTGTCCTTTCCTGGCCCTTTCCAATTCTGTGTTTTTCTGATTGCGGCCTCTACTTCACTTTGACTGACTTCGTACGATGCCATAGTTTTTGTTTCGCGTACTGTTTGCTTCTCTTTCTGTATCCAACTTGCCTGACGGTGACATGCTGGCTTGGACCAGAGCTCATTCCAAAAGGTGAATATATTTTCAGCTGCTGGAGTTTTCTCATCTCCTTCAGGTGTTTTTGTCGCTGCATGCTCAATCGTTTGGTAAAATAATTTCTCATTGTTGTTGAAGAGCCTATTTTCCTGTCGACGTTGGTGACTTTTTTTTGTAGCGGCGCAACCGTTTGGCCGTGGCGAGCAGCTTTTGCTTGAGGTAGTGCAGTACTTCATCGTTATTTTGAAGTTTCTCGGTTTTATATTTTAAGAGTATCCTTTCAGCGGCTCTTTGGGTCTTCCTGCTTGTGTCTCCACGTATAGATTGTGAAAGCTGTCCGATGCATTTTCTCAAATTATTTATCAGCCTGTTGTATCTCATTTCCCAAGGTGGGAGTACACTATCAGGTTTTGTATTTGTACGACTGAGTTCTTGTTTGTGCATCTCGAGTGTGGCATAAGCTCCAGCATATATACGGGTATGCAGTTCCTCGAATGTGGTGGTTTGAGTTAACGATTGGTGTATGGCTTCGTTGACTGCCATTATAATACTGCGCGTGTCGTTATTTTCTTTAAGTTTCGGCAATTTTGGCCGCAGGTCCGAATTAATACCGTTGTACAGCATGTATGCTCTTTCAAAGCATATCTGGGCTTCTGTTGGTTGCTGTACAGCTTCGGGTGGAGTTTGTTCGTCTGCTAGTTCTGCTGTAACTTGTTCAATTATCGGTGTCTCTTCAGTTTCCATCCCCAGTTGTATTGCCACTTCTCTCTTGATGGTTTTCAGTACTTCTGCACCTATTCTATTGTTCATCATGAGCGACCTTCTTTGATCGAGAATATTCTGCATCGTTTTGTTCCTCAGTTCGGGGTATTTTTCTATAGTTTGTCTATGGAGCTCTCTTCCGTAGGGCATTTCTTCGCTTTCCAATTTTGTTATAGTGTAGTAGCATCGGACGATGTGCTCGTTCATTTCTTTACTCCATTTCGTCCTCTGCCTTCTATGAACGGCTGTAATGGGCGGGGGTTCGATGTCCCTCGCAACATTCTCAGTCGCTGAAGTACCCGGTAGGGGTGAAACATTCCTAGTCCGTGTGCTTCTATTGTTAGTTGCCGCGGTGGTATCATTGCGCAGAGTGGTGCCACCAGTCTCACCTCTCTCTACGGCAGGCTGGACATCACGACGGCTCCGTTGGGGGGCAGCCTGCACCCCGCCACCGCCTTGGCTTGTTTTGCTTCGCGTATTCATAGCAACATATTTACTGTGCAAGGGTTGCTAGCCCATACACAACTACCAGAGCCCAGTTAACTATTTTACCGCCTTTGGGACGTAGGGTTGGAATTTGTAAAATAGCTTGGTGAGGGTGTTCCACCCTATGATTTCAGCCGCCCCTCTGGAGTCAGACGCTGTTCGCAGCCGCCCAATATGGGTACAGACACCGCATCCTCATTTGGTCCGCGGGCACATTTCTGTGCCTACCCTGTATATCTACAGGGCGTTCCCCTATCCGCCACCCGGGGACGCGACGTGTTGGGGTTGAGGATCCCCACCCTGGTTAACACATGCGGTTTGTGTTGCTCCCTACTTAATTCAGAAGCAACCCGCATGCGCTTACGCAGGCACGTTATTATTATTATTATTATTATTATTATTATTATTATTATTATTATTATTATTATTATTATTATTATTATTATTATTATTATTATTATTATTATTATTATTATTATTATTATTATTCTTATTATTATTATTATTATTATTATTATTATTATTATTATTATTATTATTATTATTATTATTATTATTATTATTATTATTATTATTATTATTATTATTATTATTATTATTATTATTATTATTATTATTATTATTATTATTATTATTATTATTATTATTATTATTATTATTATTATTATTATTATTATTATTATTATTATTATTATTATTATTATTATTATTATTATTATTATTATTATTATTATTATTATTATTATTATTATTATTATTATTATTATTATTATTATTATTATTATTATTATTATTATTATTATTATTATTATTATTATTATTATTATTATTATTATTATTATTATTATTATTATTATTATTATTATTATTATTATTATTATTATTATTATTATTATTATTATTATTATTATTATTATTATTATTATTATTATTATTATTATTATTATTATTATTATTATTATTATTATTATTATTATTATTATTATTATTATTATTATTATTATTATTATTATTATTATTATTATTATTATTATTATTATTATTATTATTATTATTATTATTATTATTATTATTATTATTATTATTATTATTATTATTATTATTATTATTATTATTATTATTATTATTATTATTATTATTATTATTATTATTATTATTATTATTATTATTATTATTATTATTATTATTATTATTATTATTATTATTATTATTATTATTATTATTATTATTATTATTATTATTATTATTATTATTATTATTATTATTATTATTATTATTATTATTATTATTATTATTATTATTATTATTATTATTATTATTATTATTATTATTATTATTATTATTATTATTATTATTATTATTATTATTATTATTATTATTATTATTATTATTATTATTATTATTATTATTATTATTATTATTATTATTATTATTATTATTATTATTATTATTATTATTATTATTATTATTATTATTATTATTATTATTATTATTATTATTATTATTATTATTATTATTATTATTATTATTATTATTATTATTATTATTATTATTATTATTATTATTATTATTATTATTATTATTATTATTATTATTATTATTATTATTATTATTATTATTATTATTATTATTATTATTATTATTATTATTATTATTATTATTATTATTATTATTATTATTATTATTATTATTATTATTATTATTATTATTATTATTATTATTATTATTATTATTATTATTATTATTATTATTATTATTATTATTATTATTATTATTATTATTATTATTATTATTATTATTATTATTATTATTATTATTATTATTATTATTATTATTATTATTATTATTATTATTATTATTATTATTATTATTATTATTATTATTATTATTTTTATTATTATTATTATTATTATTATTATTGTTATTATTATTATTATTATTATTATTCGTTGTCTAGATACAAAGTGAGAAGGTTGTTTTAGTAGTGCTCTCTGCCTATTTAATCAGTTTGTGTTGTGCAAATCAAGTTTATCGGATGAATCTGGTATCATTGTGCAGCCGATAATTTTCGCGAGGATTGGTTTTCAGCCCCAGAAGAATTGGACTTGAAGGGCGGTAGTTATAAATTTTTGAATTTAATATTTAATAATTTAGTACTGCATTATTCTGTTTTTTGCGAACTCGTGTCCGAGGTTAATCCTTCGGTTCGATCGTCCGCTTTTTGTCTCCCGCGATTTTTTGTCGGTGCGGTCGAAGTAAAATTATAAAATTAAAGTATATTCGATCGTAAAATTGTCAATCGCGTTGCTTACTCTTTTTCCCGATATATAAATAAAGAATTTTGATGAAATATTTATTTTGCGTATTAAGAAATAAACAAATTTTGGTGGATTGACATTTTAAAACTTTTAAAACTTTTTCTTCGAAATTAAACAATTTCATTTTTGGTTGCATTATTTTACGCAACTAATTTGTTACGCACAATTTTAATAGAAACTTTTTATCAGCATGAGTGACTCTAGGAAAAACATTTGTGCGAGATGTAATGATCCGTTGCCGTGTGATGGCAGTTATATCCCGTGCAAAGGGTGTAAAGGAAACTATCACTTTGGAAAATGTTCAATAAAAGAATCTACCTATGATAGCAAGGGGAAAGCAGATAAAGATAGATGGCGTTGTGAGGCATGCAGAGGTGTGAAAAAGAACGTGGAGGATGAGCCGAAAAGTGTAGAAAAAAATCAGGTAGCAGCCGATATAATGGAAATGAAAGTAATGATTGCGAATGTTATGGAGCAATTAAAAGAGAATACGAAAAGCCAAACCTTCGTTGCGGATCAGTACGAGGAAATCAAAAATGGCCAGCAGGGAATTAGCGTACAAGTCAAGAATTTAGAGAAAAGAATTGTTGATCTGGTTGCTTTGTGTGCGGAAAAGGATAGAAAAATTAATGCTTTGCAGAACAGGATAAGCGATTTGGAGCATCAAATGTTCGAAAAAAGTCTTGAGGTACACGGTGTTGTAGAAACCGCTACAGAGGATGTTAAATTATTGACAGGTAAAATTATCAAGAAAATGGGTGTTGATTTAGACGATAAGGAAATAGTGGCGGCATGGCGAACTGAAAAGAAAAAGGATGAGAAAGCTGATCGAATCAGGCCAATAATTGTTAACTTGTGTACAAAAAAACGAAAGGACGAGGTAATGGCCAGGAGGAGAGTACCTGTTCTGAATAGCGATTTGTTCAGTGGGGCGGCGACCGGGAAAATCTTTATTGTAGAACAATTATCGTCATTCAACAAAAGTTTGCTTTGGGAGTCGAAGTCGATGGCTAAAGAGAAAAATTGGAAATTCGTGTGGGTGCAGAATGGAAACATTTTGGCCCGCAAAGAAGAGGGGTCCAAAATTCTCAATATAAGAGATTACGAAAATGTTCAAAGAATTAATTAAATTTTCTTTTTTCCTTTTCCTAGTTTTTTTTGTACGGTTGTTATAAAAAACTCTTATTAATCATGGATCTTTCATATATTGACTTGGATTTTCAAAATTTCTTTAAGTGTGAAGTTAATAAGTCGATTCACGATTGGATAAAATCCATTGATAAAAGCTCCTTAATTGCAGTTCATCTGAACATACGATCAATTAGAGCTCATTTTGACGAGCTACGCACTTATATAGAAACATCACTCAACTTTATTAGTCTTTTGATTCTATCTGAAATAAATATTTGCAATGATGAATTGGCACTGTCGCAGGGTTGCTACGAGTTGGAGGATTTTGTGGCAATCTTCCAATGCAGAGAAGGAAAATCTGGTGGCGGGATCGCCATGTACGTTAGGATGAATTTATATTTCAACAGGTTAAGAACAAATTTTCATTCCTTTGAATCCTGTTTGATCAATATCGGCAAAGATAATAGGACTGTGATTTTGGCGATATACAGACCTCCCAACCAAAACGTTCAAAACTTTATAGACGAAATAGACGCATTTCTTTCAAACAATAAAGAAAAGTCCTTTATAATAATCGGTGATATAAATATTGATATCTCACGTGATTCTAACACGGCAATGTTGTATAGAAATATGTTGACCTCGCACGGCTTTGAATGTAACATAAATGAATATACTAGAGAAGAAATCAGGAATAACATGTTAGTCCAATCATGCTTGGACCATGTTTTTTCAAGACATCATGTGAACTTGACTCATAGTGCCACAATAAAATCTAAAATTTCCGATCATTATATGATCGCCTGCGCATGGGAGTGTAGCCATAATATCAAAAAGGAAATAGAAATAAAGGTTCTCTCTAGGACTGATAAATTATTTCTGGCAGAACTCCTAAAGCAATCATTGGACACGGAGGAGACAATGAGTGTGTTAGACCTGGATGAGATGTACGACTTCATTGTATCTCATTACAATGAAGCCTACGCTAAAGCAACGTCAACGCAGGTTCGCGTGGGGCGGCGCCCAAGAAAGCCGTGGATTTCGCAAACAATTTGTGATGAAATACAAAACAGGGACAAAATTTTTCAAACATGGAAGAACTACCATGGCAACGTCCATAATAAGGCACGCTTACGATCAATGTATAACAACTTTAGAAATCAAATTAATAAATTAATAAAACAAGCTAAAATTAACTATTATAAAAAACTATTGAATGACTCAAAAAAGGACATGAGGAAAACCTGGTCTACAATAAATGACATCTTAGGAAAGAAAAAACATGCTCAGGGAGACGATTTTTTAATACAAAATATAAGAAAGCCTGAGAACGTGATTGCGAACGACTTCGCGAATGTTTTCATCAATCAAGTAGAAGATATAGTACATCATTGTCCTCTGACGCTATCATCGGTGGACAACAAAAGTCAATCACAATCGATGTTGATTGGGGAGATTTCCCTGGTTGAGATTACCGACATAGTTAGGGGGATGAATGTCAAGAAATTTGCTGGAATAGACGGTATAAGACCAATTGACATTAAAGATTCGCTTGATTGGTTTGGTCCCCAGTTGGTAAACGTTATAAACACGGCTTTGGGTCAGGGGAGAGTTCCTAAGAATATGAAGATTGCTATTGTTCGACCAATATATAAGCAGGGAAAACACAACTACAGACCGATTTCCTTACTGTCGGTGCTGGAGAAAATTTTGGAAAGTTTTGTAGCTAAACAAACTTGGTCATACCTTGAAAAATTTAAAATTGTGGATAAGAACCAGCACGGATTTCAGAAGAGGAAGGGTACGATAACGCTCTTGGAAGATTTTGCGCACACTCTTAATATGAAACTCAATGAGAGAAAACATGTTATATGCATGTTCGTAGATCTATCCAAGGCGTTTGATACTATTAACCACGCAAAGCTTCTGAAGGTACTAGAAAGATATGGAGTGAGGGGTAACGTTCTCAGCTGGTATGAGGACTACTTAAAGAACAGGTTCTTTGCGGTTAAGATCGGACAGACAGTGGGAAAGAAGGTGGGTGTGAAGAGAGGAGTCCCGCAGGGGAGCGTCCTGGGCCCTATGCTGTTCTTATTGTATGTCAACGATGTAGGCTCATGTTTCAACATTTGCAAGTACTGGTTGTACGCTGATGACTTCGTGATTGTTGCTATCCACAAAGATCTGGAAGTAGCGGAAGAAATCCTTCAAAACGAATTTATTAAGTTCCAGTCGTGGGCGCACGATAAAGAATTAGTGATAAACGGCAGTAAGACCAAACTTCTGCATGTCTCGCCTCCGAAACTTTCGAACAACAGGCCTATAAAAATAGTCTATCATACAACAAATTGTCTACACAACTATAATTCGGTCATTGGAATTAATTGCGGCTGTAGTAGTCTGATTGAGGAGGTTACGAATCACAAATATCTTGGCGTCATCATCGACAACAATCTGCAATGGAAATCACATATCAATACCCTGGTTAAAAGGTTAAGCGTCCTCGCCGGAAGATTTTATTATATAAGAGAGATAATACCGGCAGAATTGTTAAAGATTGTATACTACGCACTCGTAGAATCCATTATGGGATACGCGATATCAGTGTGGGGTTCAGCCTCGCATTACCTTCTAGAACGAGTTCAAGCTCAGTTGAATAGAATTGTAAAATTTATGGTGCCGCCGGATGTCAGTGTAGAAGATGCGTTTACTTCCCTAAATATTCTTAATGTTAAAAACTTGTATGTATACAGGGTTGTGCTTTATAATTTTTATTCGTGTGATTTCAAAGCTAATTTAGACCATGCGTACACAACAAGAGCGAAGATTGCTGGACAATTCAAGGAACAAGGTTCCATTAATAAATATGGTGACAGAACTCTATCTTCGGTAATTCCGAAGATTTTTAACCAAATTCCTCATGACATTAGACAATTAGATAAGTTTCATTTGGTAAAAAAACACTTGAAGAACTGGTTGATTAACAAGGATCACTGAGGACGATTGCAATTAAATAGACTTGACAACGAATCTACCTTTTGAGTGCCACTGATAAGCTAAGGCTTAGTGGCGTAGAATATATTGTTTTGACTTCTTTTTTATAACTTGAATTATAATGTCTATCAAATATTTACATATTTCTCTTATATTATGGTTTTTGGGTTTGGTGTTATTATTCTTGAATCTATTATTTTTTGAATTGATTTTGTGATTATATTTACATTTATATTTAAATTTCTTTTATATTCATTTTGTTATACTTTCTTTTATTTGGTGGTTATTTGTATTACTGTTTGTTTAATTTTTAATAAAACAATAATAATAAGAGGTTAGTCTTTCTCCTTAGTGGCTCCGCTGCCTACGGGGTGTGGAGTGATTGAGGGGAAGCAAGGAGTGAAGGAGTTGGGGCAAAAAAAAAAAAAAAAAAAAAAAAAAAAAAAAAAAAAAAAAAAAAAAAAAAATATATTATTATTATTATTATTATTATTATTATTATTATTATTATTATTATTATTATTATTATGTATTATGTTTGGTCATTCGGTGGGTGACTCATGTGAAAATTTTCATTTGAATTAATTCTTTTTTCTTCGATTTCTTGTGTGATGTAATTCTGTGCATAATTTGTATTAAAATCATGTTCTTGTTGGTCTCGATCAATATCCTGATATTGATTTTCGTTATTCTCGAAGTATTGCTCTTCGGTGTTTTGGACATATTGTTCTTGTGTAAAATAATTATTTTGGTCTTCGAATTGATTTTCGTACTCGTTTTGTAATAACATTTGATTGTGTCTTAATGTTCTGGGTGGTTGTCTAGATTTGATTGTCGATGTTTCCATAGGTTCCGGTTGATATTGATTTTCCGTATTCCTATTCATATTTTGGTTATAGAATTGTTGTGGATTCCCTTGTATTTGGCTCGGTCTTTGTAAGAAATATGGTTTTTGTGATGTAAAATTATTCGATGAATTATTTTGGAAATGCGGCCTTGCGAAATTATTTTGAAAACTTGGTCTTTGGTAGTTCGATGTGCTTTGGATATTCGTTTGTTGAAAATTTGGTTTTTTGATAATTTGACGTGTTTTGAAAATTTGAAAAATGTGGTTTTTGATAATTTGGTTGTAAAAATGATTGCGGTTTCGTATATAAAGTGGGAATTATTTTTTGAGCTGGTTTTCTTCTTCGATTAGTAAAGACATTGCTTTTTCCAAGCTATCCGGGTTTCTCAATCTGACGTTGTTTTTTATTTGGCCAGTGAGTCCTCTAATAAACGTTTTTAAAGCTAGTTCATCGTAATTCTGCATTTTTATAACTCGTTCTTGTACGAGTAAACTTGAAGAGTTTAATTTTGAAACGATTAGACTCCGTGCGTCTTGACATCTCATACCGAAATTATATGGTGTCTCGTTTTTTGATAGGTGTAATATTATTAAATCTTGAACTAAACAATCTAGGTCTCTTTGGTCTCCAAAACTTAAATTTAATGCATTTTTTATTTTTGTCCACGATCTCAATTCAATTCTTGAACCAATTAAAATTAGTGCTCTACCGGTTAATTTACCAATTATTGCTCTTAACAAGAAATTGTTTATCTGTTGATTATTCTGACTAGAAAAATTATTTAATAAACTTTCACAGTTGTCGATAAAAATACCAAGTGTGTGTGGATTTCCGTCAAAAGTTGGAATCGAATCAACATATAATCTTAATAATAGATAATTGACTGGCGGTGTCGTCGTCATATTTGTGTTTAAATTTATATTATTGAATGTATCTGTTAAAATATTCACTATGTCAGTGTTCGTTTCTGACATTTATCTCGTTTCGCAGGTTTTTATAGGTATTCTATGACAATACTAATATTGACATTTATTCAATTAAATCAGCAATACCCATCCGGTTTTTTGTTGGGATGAACATGGAAGTAATTTAATTGTATTTTATATCGATTAGTTTTATTTAAGAATGTGCAATCCTTTTGTATTATTACATATTTTAATTTTTAGTAGAAAGGTTGGAAAAATTGTTATTTAGGATTTTTGGAAGAGGGATAATCAAAAATTACTTACAGAATGAAAGTGTAGGCGAAGGCGTTCATTGAGGTGTTTTTTCTCGGGCGTTGTTTGCGTTGCTGCGGACGTTTCTCGGGCGAGTTCGTCGGCATTGCTGCGGGCGTTCTTCGGACGTTTTCTCGGCGTTGCTGCGGGCGTTCTTCGGGAGTTTTTTCTTTGTTTCTTTTCTTTGTTTCTTTCCTTAACTAAGCTGGCTTTGGCGATTTTTGTCCTCTACCAGGTTCGAAACTTTGGCGATTTTTGTCCTCGGTCTCGGAAACTTCGGCGATGTTTGTCCTCCGTTTCTGTTTTTGTTGAATACTGGGCGATTTTTGTCTTTTCTTCAACGTTTTTGTCAGATTCGGCGATTTTTGTCCTCTTCTGACACCTTTTCAGTATAACATCAAAATTTCGTTGCACTTGACTTGTTGGATCGTTTTCAAACAAACTGTTGAAACAGACCAGACGATTTTCGTGGCTTGAAGTAATCTTCTGTTTTGATTGATCCTACCGACTGCGCCAATTTTGGGTTTCGCCAAGTGAAACTACTTTTTAAAAATGATAAACTTTGTTCGAAAAGGGACTCTTTATTGTTTTATCACAAACTCGTCGCAATGTTACAATAAGAATGATGATGACAATAAGAATGATTAATTTTATACGTGCACATGTACTTATAACCTAATTGTGCTTACTATACAGTTTTATACTACGGCGCGCATTTGCGATGTATCTTATCGTATGGTATCATATAACTAGCTTATGTGTTACATAAAGGTGATTGTTGGACGTGAGAAAATTGTATAGAATTGTGTAAAATTGCGGTTGTATAGCGCTTATACAGTTTGGAATTTGAATTAACTTAATTTAGGAATAAAAGCTTCGCCATGTTTAACCAGGAAGTTTACAGCGAAACCCGGAGGTGAAGTTTCCAAGATAACAAATTAGAATGAACGATTACTCGTTACGTGAATCGGTTATATGACGTGCACACGTCGAGGTTAATCATTTTAACATTTTTGGTTAAAAACGTGCAAACGTTGAGGTACATTATGTGTTAAATTGTTTTAGACATGAATACATTTGAGTTTCTTGTTTATACGAGGTAACGTTGGACGTGCGAAGGAGATAAGAAATAAAAGCGTCATTTGTTAAATGCTGAAATGTGGCAATGGTGGCGTAATTAGTAGGTTGTCGAAAAAATTGAGATGAAGATTTCATGTGGATATACCCATTTAACAAGCAAACACGCGTTTCCAATAACGATAACAAATTAGAACAAACGATTACTCATGCATCGCTTGCAGGATGTGCAAACGTTAATTGTTTAAGTTATTTTGTTTATGCATCGCGATAACCGCTGGACGTAAGAAATGTTTAATACAATTGTGCAAAATTATTTTCGTTAGGTTTTAAAGTGGATTTGTTGAACTAATTATAACTTTGTGCCAAAAACCGGAGGTGATGTTTCCACTGCATGTATTCACTTAAAAACCAAACGAGAATTTTCAAAGACAGCGAAACAGAACGAACGAGTGCTCGTCACGTGCTTTATTGTAGAACGTGCAAACGTCGAGGTTAATCGTTTAACTATTTTTTGTAAACATGAAAACTTTTTTGTTCCCTTTATTATACACCGAGATAACCATTGAGCGTGAGAAATGTTTAGTGCAATTATGCAAAATTAACTTCATTAGGTTATAAAGTAACTCCGCCTGTATGGCAATTGAGTGAATTGAGTAGCTCAATGACTATACTGCCCGTCCTAAGCCCGGATGAAGGAGGAAGGTCAGGGTCAGGTCAGCACCCTTCCCTGGGTAAAAAGAAACTAAAGCTCACAGAAACACTTGCACCGGAATATGACTGATTCAACCAAGACGACCCACTCGAGAAAACGAACAGCGAATTGGAGTAAGAAGGATCTGCTGCGTGTTGCTACCTGGAATATGAGATCATACAAAAACAAGACCAAGCAATTTTAAAACAAATAACAGATAACAAGGTGGTCATATCCACCCTACAGGAAACAAAGATGAAGGGAAAAGGACAAAAGAAATATGCAGAATATATTGTGGTCTACAACGGAGTTAAGAATGTGCTGAATGATAACGGGGAATTAATGATATGCACTTACAATGAACGGCGTATCAACAACACTTTTGTCGACATAAAACAATACATCAAACGTAGGAAATGCACTATAGAAACTGAAAAATAGAAAAAGTGCCCGGCAAGAACGAAACGAATTGCTCAAATATGGTGGACAAAGACTAATAGAAGAATTAAAAACTTTAATACAGAAAATTATGTATCAACACAAACTGACAGCTGAATAGCGAACGAGAACTAATGTTCAAAAAGGGGACAAAAATATGATGAAATTATAGAGGAATCAACCTTTTAAGCACTGCTCTTAAACTAATAACTAAAGTAATAACGAACAAAATCAACAATCTTACATTGTTGGCGGACGAACAACAGGGATTCAGATCGGGAAGACAGACGCCGTGTTATCAAGATAAATAATGGAGAAATCGATTGAATACAACAAGCCAGCGTTTGTATGATTTGTTGATTTAACTAGAGCATTTGATCGGGTCCAACTAAAAGACGTACTTCATCTCCTCTACAACAGGCAAATCCCACATAATCTTATCAAAACCATAGAGAACATATACACAAACAATAAACAATACGAACACAAATGCAAGGAGACCTCACTGAGCCAATACCAGCGGGTAGCGGCATTCGCCAGGCGGACTTCCCTACCCTTTTCAATTGAATAATGGAAGAAATTGTTCGGAATGTTCGAGGGCTAAAGGGATGCAGAAATCTCCTGATAGAATTTTGATATTCAATTTTATAAACGTTATGTTGATGACTGTTTAGCTTGTATTCCAATTAATATACTATAACAGATATTATAACACACATTTTCAATTCCTATCACCCACGATTACAATTTACACTAGAAACAGAGTATTTGTCTCTCCATAAATTTTTTAAATATACAAATTATACACACTAACACTCACATTTTTACAAATTGGTATATTAAGGAAAGTAATTGCAATAGATACACAAACTTCAGTTCTGATATACCTTTAATATATAAAAGAAGTGTTGTTAATAGCTTTGTTGATCAAGGAATTAAATTATCAGCAAATTTAGACAAAATTAAAGCTTATTTTAATTACAAATAACTTACCAAATTCATTTTTCGAAAAGTTAATTAGGCGTAAAATTCACAATTTATATAACAACAATGCAGATCTAATATCTACTAATAACGATATTAGATATGCATCACTTCCATATATTAAGGGTTTATCGGAACGCATTAAACATGTTCTAAAGCCATACGATATTATAATTGCACACACAAACTATAACACAGTTAAAAACATTTTTACACAACTTAAACCACAAATACCAAAGCAAAACCAAACACACACTATATACAAAATTAACTGTTCTAATTGTCCAGCAACTTATGTTGGTCAAACATTACAATACTTACATAGACGCATATACACACATAAATACAGTACAACATCTAACAAAACCATTGACACTGCTTTATCCAAGAATGCAAAAAACACAGGACATACTTTTGATTTCGATAACACCAAAATTCTTACAAAAGAGTGCAATTATAAAAAGCGTTTGGTTTTGGAGATGTTACATATACAAAAAGACACTAACGCTATAAACTCTAAAACTGACACTCACAATTTAAGCAAAATTTATAATAATTTATTACTGTGATCCTGCATCTTTCTAGATTGATTTTTTTCTTTTTCTTTTATTTGTTAATTTAATTTTAGTTTTATTTTACGTTTTTTGACCAATGTTGAAACTATCTTTTTCACATAGCTTTAGTTTGAACATTCATCAAATTAGTAATTAATATTTAAGGGATGCGGCCTTTAATGTACTCATTGTAGAGCTGATCTTTAAGGTTGATGTGTGGTTCTCTTTTGGTGCATACTGGTGTTTACTTTGCATGGTAATTTTTATGGCATTGGGGGGTAAACACATTGGCATGTATTAACTTGTAATTTATACATTATCTATTTAAAGCAGTCCTGCGTTTGAGTTGATTATTGGTCACATTAATTTAAGTTTTGATTTGTATTTTTTAAGAGGTCTGACAAATGTTGAATTCATTTTAATCAATTTTAGAAATTTGCTTTGTTTTAATATTAATTTTCTTGTTTTTTTTTAATGCATTAAACATTGGTCATTCTAGTGGATTTTTATTAATAGTTTTTTTAGCTAACCTTTTCACAATTGGAGTTTTGTGGTTTTAATATTAATTTCTAATATTAATTTTGATTTATTAATATTGAATTAATATTGTCACAAAATTCCAAGTGTCCAATATTTCATTCATTACAATTGCGGGTTAATTTATTTTTATATTATTATAATTTTTTTTTATCGTTGTGATTTTAAATTGTATTGTAGTGAATTAAATGTTGGTCGAATACCCTAAGTAAGTTCTTTACAAGGTTTTCCCTAGCTCTTGCAGTAAATACTGGGGTATATAGAAAGTCGGCCTTGTTACCGCGATAGGTTATATTTAATGTCATTTGTCATATTAATGTTTATTGTTTGACAAGGGTTTCCGAAACACCTAATGTGTCGCAATAAACTTTAATATTGCTAAAAGTTTTATTCAACGACTGACTGCTCATGATACAAGATAAGTACCATTTTAAGTGATTTACAGTCGAGAATTTGTACAATAATTATAATATATATATATATATATATATATATATATATATATATATATATATATATATATATATATATATTGAAAATGTGTCTTGTCAAATATGACAGAAAAATGTAAAATTTACACGAAAGATGGTCTAATCTTACACCTCAATGGTGTAGTGAACATTAATTAAAACAGGTCCATGAAGACTAACTGGTGGATCGCTAGACAATATTGTTTCTGGGTTATTACCCTTCGTCAGTAGCGATTACCAAGAACCTTAGTTGTTGAAATACCTTTACATGTAGTGGCCATCAATTACTCGCCGCGAGGTGTTAGACAAGGTATCGTCTTGTCAGTGTTCTGTTGTCAGTGGTTCATTAGGAGTGATTGGCTCGCGCCAAGAAGTTTTGATGGCCACTACATGTAAAGGTATTTCAACAACTAAGGTTCTTGGTAATCGCTACTGACGAAGGGTAATAACCCAGAAACAATATTGTCTAGCGATCCACCAGTTAGTCTTCATGGACCTGTTTTAATTAATGTTCACTACACCATTGAGGTGTAAGATTAGACCATCTTTCGTGTATATATATATATATATATATATATATATATATTAGGGCGGGTCAAATTGTATGGACCGATTTTTTTTTATGAAGCGTATAGCAAAAATGTAATCTATAGGTGATTCTGAGAAATTTTGCTCAAGAGACCATAGCTCTAAGTCGGATTTGGAGCCCCCCAAAATTTCAAAATAGAAATTTTTCCATATATACATAGAACAATTTAATTAAATTCGTCATAAAATCTGATAGAATTATAGTAGATTTCTCAATTTGGGCTTGTTTGAAAGGTATTTTTATCACCTTTCAGAATCTGTATTGATACCTGTAGAATAAGTCGTCAATGGCAGCATTGTTCAATTGAACAACTTTGTAACACTGAATAATGACGTTACAAAATAATGACGTTTACCACCACTAAACGTTGCCAAGCTTGCTTTTCCTTCTTCCTTAATCGTTCATCGTGCAATACGCACGCAGTTTGCCAAAATACTTAAATAAAAACTCGGTTATCACAATACCAATATTTACTTTCTTATACATTATGTATAAGTATAGGAATCATGAAAAATTTCGAACTCGAGATTTCAACGGATATACACGTTTTGAGGTCCCCTGAATCGTTTCTGACTATTTTCGGAATGACGTCTGTGTGTGTGTCTGTGTGTCTGTGTGGTACTGTGTGTCTGTGCGCGCTCTAGCGTCCAAACGATTATAGCTAGAGCTCTTCAACTTTAAACTTAACATTTGTATGTAGCAAGGAGGAAAACGTCCTATTTTGAACGCAATCTCTTAACCGGAAGTGATGGTTTACTCTTATCACCTTTTTCCATATCTCGAAAACGGTACACGTTACTGGAAAACATATTCTTACATAAATTATAGATATTGGGGTAATTACTGTGGGGAATTTGCAAACGGGGTTCTATATATACTAATTCAACACGTGTGCGCTTAAGGGATAATAGCCGCATAAATGACCGGGGAAATTCCGAATTCTGTGTGGTCGTTCGTGATGTTCTTGCCGTGTTTTTCCGCTTTTTTGATTTCTAGCGTTTCTAACAAATTCAACCGTTTGCCTTTGGTAGTTGTATGCAATGTTTTAAATTTATTTAGATCCGGGAAATGGTTCTTTGTTATGCAGGTCTAGATAATTGATCGTGCCATCTTCGTTGTTTTCTGTCTCTACGGTGAATTGTACTTGCTCGTAGAAGCAATTACCTAGACCTTCAAATTGGGAAAAAAGAACAACACCTGACCTTCGACATATTCAGAAAACATACTTTCTCAGACGCCATAACAAATGCCAATTCTTGTCAATTCAATATAAAAATGAGTGCCTTTCGGTCATGGATACACAGGCTTCTAGTATTGCCCCTATCGACTGCCAACTACAGAAGTTGAATAAAGAAGTTGAGATCCTGAAAGCCATTGTAAGAAACAATAATTACCATGAAAGCGTCATCGATCGGTTGATAAGGAAAAAACGTCAGAAGCTATTAACCAAACAATTGTACGCACCGGTGGAGGATGTCCAGCGCAATTATTGCTTTATCAATTATGTTCTTAAGTTTAGTGACAAAATCTCCAATAGGTTACGTCACAGCAACCTAACACCTATTAGTGTAAATAAAAAGAACTTGGGAACTAAATTGGTAAACAATAAAGAGAAACTAGACCAAACATAAAAAAGCGAAGTATACGAAATTAATTGTAAGGACTGTGACGGTCTATATATAGGTCAAACCGGACGCAACTTCAAAAAGCGCCTGAACGAACATAAAAATCTATTCTAAACAACGCAAGAACAACTGGCTTAGATGAACACTGCATAACAAAGAACCATTTCCCGGATCTAAATAAATTTAAAACATTGCATACAACTACCAAAGGCAAACGGTTGAATTTTTTAGAAACGCTAGAAATCAAAAAAGCGGAAAAACACGGCAAGAACATCACGAACGACCACACAGAATTCGGAATTTCCCCGGTCATTTATGCGGCTATTATCCCTTAAGCGCACACGTGTTGAATTAGTATATATAGAACCCCGTTTGCAAATTACCCACAGTTTAATACACTCTTTGAAACTTTAACCAAGTGTTTAATTTTTTAACTATAATTTTAGATTTAGTCAAAGAGTGCAGTGATAAGTTATTATGGATAATCAAGAACCATCAACATCGTCTGCGGTGTCTTCGCAAATGGAAGCAACAACATCAACAAGTTTTGACTCTAGATTGACTAACATGCCTCATCAAGATATTGTTGTTTTTGGTTTATCAAGTGATTTAAATGATCTTAGTTTGCCTACTAAATGTGACATTTTAAAATATTATTTTTTTTTAAGTGATCGTGCTAAATTTGAAAACAAAATGTTCTCGTATAAAAATTTTACTCCTCACGTAACAGATAAATTGATCCAAATTTGGTGTAAATTAAATATTGAAATCATTAATAGAAAGAGTGTTTTAAAAAAATTAACTGGTTTGCTTGATAAATACCAGAAACATGTACAACATAGAAACAAAAGAGGTGAATTTAAAGCATTTGTTGATTCAATAAACGAATTATTTTATATTGGCAAATGTAATTGCAAATTAAAAACAACAGAATGCTCGTGTGGATTGATTCCAGAACATCTAAAAGAATTTATGATGGACCAGCATAATGTTCAAAAATTCACAATACCTGAATATACCTTGAATATTCAAGACGTTGAAGAAGTAGCTACAACAATACCAACACTTACAACTGGTACCGATGATCCAAGTTACGAACCACCTGAATTACACATGGATGAAGATGAAAATGAAGCAACAACAGAAGTTCCAGAAGCAACTGTTCAAATGAGACGAGGTCATTATACTCAAAGATACGATGCCTTAAATTTTGCTATCATGTGTGATAGATTCGGTGTTTCAGATAGAGTCGCTTCATGTTTAACAACAGCTTTATTCGAAGATATAAATTTTAGAGATGTTCATGGTAATCTTGTTATTATGGATAAATCAAATGTGGCTAGAGAAAAAGTTAAATCTAGAGATGCAGTGCTCCGTACACGACATACAAATTCTTCCATAACTGCATTCTCTTTCGATGGTAGAAAAAATGACTCATTAACTACAGAGAAAGTTAATGACAAATTTCATACCACTATGGTAAAAGAACCGCATTTAGTTGTTCTGAAAGAGCCCTATAATGAGTTACTTGGATATGTACATTTGGGTAGTCAAGAAGATGCAAAAACCAAACACAGAAAACTGAATGAATTTTTCAACAATAAAACATTAACAGTTGATCAATTAATTGGCATATGCAGTGATGGTGAGCCAACAAATACTGGAACAGAAAATGGTGTTTTACGATTATTTGAAAAACAGTTAAATAGACCAATTCACTGGTTTATATGTCTGCTTCATTTCAATGAACTGCCATTTAGTCATTTATATGAAGCATTGGACAAAACAGTCACCAGTGGACCACGAGCAGCAAGTGGAAAGTTATTCAAAGCTATTCAAGAATGTGAGAAATTGCAGGTATGTAACACTTTATTTTATTTAATATCATCATTATTTATTGTCATTATTTTACTTTTTCGATTGGGATAAAGTTAAAATAAAATTATTGCATTTTAATTGATCTAAACATTTCATTTTTCAGGTAGTAGCTGATTTTGATCCAATACCACTGGAGAATATGCCTGCAATGATGGATCATGAACATGAGCTCGAACTATCAACAGATGTTAAATATTTATATCAAATAGCTAAAGCAATTTCGAATGGTATTGTTCCAGTTGATTTAGCTAACATTAAACCAGGACCAATTGCACATTCTCGTTGGTTAACCAAAGCAAGTAGATTACTACGATTATATGTAACAACTAATACACCATCGACCAATTTAAAAACTTTGGCAGTTTATATTATTACAGTTTATGTGCCAATGTACTTCAATGTGAAGTTTTATAACTCTGTTGTGTACGGCAGTGCACTTTTATTAAAATTTATACGTTGGACACGATACTTACAACCAAACTTTCGTAATATTGTAGATGGTGTAATTCAAAACAACTCATATTACGCACATCCAGAAAATATCTTATTAACAATGTTATTTGATGATCGAAAAGCAATACGGGATAGAGCTATCAAAAAGATTTTACACTATCGAGAACAATTGTACGATCCAACTAAACTCAGAGTTTACAAAAAATATATCTTAAATTTCAATGCTACCGATTATGTCAATATGGTTGACATGAATAACGACGATATATTATTTGAACCAGCATTTACTCGACAGATTCCATATGATCACTTGGTAGAATACTTAGATTTCGTTGAACCACCACTGGCTGATCCACAAATTCCAATGCACATACAAGGAACAGAAAGACATGTACAATTATTAACGAGTGTTTCAAAACGAGTTATAGAAAAGAATCGTGAAGGAGTTATGGCAGTGACATTAGAAAGTCGTAAGAAAACTCCTCGAATGGAAAGTAAAAAGGACCTTAAAAAATAATATTACCACGTTAAAACATTAAATTGTAGGTCGAGAATAATATTTAAAAATAAATTGAATAAAAAATGTAAAAATAGTGTTTTCTTGTTGAAACCTTGAAAATGTTGATTTTTTCAAATCGATTTTCCTACAAAAAAATTGATCGTAATAAAAGTTTTTGGAAATTATCTGAACTTTTATAATCTGAATTCTGAATTCTGAATTTATTAGTTAAAAGTTCATTTTAGGCTATTTTTCGACAAAAAATTCCTAATATCTCTATTAAAAATAAAAAAAATATTGGTATCAATACAGATTCTGAAAGGTGATAAAAATATCTTTCAAACAAGCCCAGATTGAGAAATCTACTATAATGCTATCCGATTTTATGACGAATTTAATTAAATTATTCTATGTATATATGGAAAAATATATATTTTGAAATTTTGGGGGGCTCCAAATCCAAGTTAGAGCTATGGTCTCTTGAGCAAAATTTCTCAGAATCACCTATATATTACGATTTTGCTATACGCTTCATCAAAAAAAAAATTAACCCGCCCTAATATATATATATATAACTTGTGAGAACGTAGCGATCGTACAATTAGATAATTTAATAAAATTCTTGGGGATGACGATCAACAGGCTTCCACTTATTAAAAGAAACTCATTTGTTTTAATTCAATATTTCGCAATGTTATTTATTGCTTCTTCAGGAATAACTAGAATAACAGTGACATCTGACATACATGTAACAATTAAAAAAGATACTTACAACTAGAGGAATAAAACAAGGTCGAAAACAAATTATAAAGATAAGGTGCTAAGGCTCTGAATATTAATGGAAATAAATGTAAATTTTGATGGTAAATGACAATTTTTAAAAATTTCGACGTGAACGATGTCTAAATATGAAAACTGAAACCTTAGAAACGAGTACAACGTAAAAATGTTACTGTTCGTATTGTATAACGAACTCGCTAAATAAATTAAATTCATAACTTAATCAAAAACTATAAGAAAACCAACTAAATAGACTACAAATAACTACAAACTCAAAATGTAAGAATAAATGGTACTAAGTTTTTGAATATCTGAACGAGAATTTATAGAATTTATATTTTTATTGATATGAACCATCTCTAAAAACATCCTGCTATTATAATTTTTCTCTTCGGCCAAAACAGTAGTACTATTAAAGTCAAATTGATGCTTGAAATTAAAACAATGTTGAGATAAAGCACAATTTAACTTCGCTATCCTAACGTCACTCTTATGTTGTATTAAACGAGAGTTTAACCACTGACTAGTCTGGCCAATATAACATTTATCACAATCTATACATGGAATTTTATATATAACATTAGACTTTTGGAGAAGAGGAATTTTATCTATCAGTTTTGAAAATAATCTGTCTAAAGATATGATGTTGTATTGTCCTATTTTGATGTTATCATTTTTACAAATAGTTATAATTCTATTTGTTAAATCTTTTATGTGCGGTAACTTTTTATAAATCATTACATATTCTGTAGAGATAGGAACAACTTGTGAAGAAGAATTATAAATTAATTTGTTAGCGAATGATTTAGGGTAACCGTTATTGATAAAAATATCGGAGAGAATTTTTAAATTTTTATTAAGAAATATGGGATCACTAATTCTAACCACTCTATTCTTCATCGCCTTAACAATATTAACTTTCTGATGAATAGAATGATTAGAATAAAAATTTATATATCTTCCCGAAGAAGTAGGCTTTTGATACCAATCAATCATAATTTTGTTATCACTATTTCTTATAATTTTGGTGTCTAAAAAAGGAACAGAGCGATCAGTTTCTTCCTCAACAGTAAATTGAATACTACTATGTACAGAATTGAAAGTTGATAATATTTCATTTATTTTATTAAAGGGCACCGCACAAATAATATCATCAACATATTTAAAAATAAAGGGAAGTTTGAAAGATAATTTTGGCAAAACATTATCTAATACAAAGTCCATCGTAATTAGGGCAATTATTGGACTTAATGGTGATCCCATAGGGGTACCAAAAATTTGTTTATAAAATTTATCTTGAAATGAAAAATAGCAATTATCAAATATAAATTTAATTAAAGTAATGAAAGACGATAAAGTGAAACCACAAAAATCACTGATAAGTAACCATTTATCTTCAATTATACGAACAACCAAGTTTAAAGGAATATTAGTAAATAAAGAAACTACATCCAATGAAATTAAAACAAAATTTTGAGGGAGTTGGGTATCTCTAATATCCTTAACAAAAGTGAAAGAGTCCTTAGTATTATAAGTAGTACGACAAGCAAGCGAGGTAGTTAAAATATCCGATAAATATTTGGACAATTTGTATAATGGTGAGTCGATAGAGGATACTATAGGACGTAATGGAATCTCACTTTTGTGTATCTTGGGAAGACCATAAAATTTAGGAGTGACAGAATTATTCACAGTAAGTTGTTTATAAGTTGAATGAGAAATATATCCCATACTTTTAGCATTTTTTAAAAGGTCATTACCTTTTTTTTGGATAGTGAAAGTTGGATCTCTATCAATAACCTTGTACACCTTCCTATCATTTAAAAGTTCATTAGCTTTAATGTTATAATCATTTTTATTTATGGCAACAGTAACATTTCCTTTGTCAGCGTTAAGAATTAATAAATTCTCATTATGCTTAAGAAAACTATTACATTCCATAAATAAATTATGAAAATCTACATTATCGGAGCCACGGGATTGCACATAATTAGTGATAATATTAGTTAAACGAGCTCTGTATACATCTCTAGCACTATTTGGAAATACCTCAAGTAAGTTTTCAACTTCAGCCAAAAGTTTACCAATGTTACATGTTTTAGGTGTCACATGCAAACTAAATTTAGGACCTAGTGATAAGAAATTTTTAACTTTAAATCTGATACTGATAATCTAAATATGATTTATTCATTTCTATTAACCTTTAATAAGAAGTTTTCTAGTCAGATCGATAATACTTTTGATTCACTTATTTAGTTGGTCCCCCTTCCTTGGTAAGTTTTTAAAATTAAATGTTTTTTGTTTGTAGTTAACCTATTGTTTATTATTTTTCAATTACAGTTGTTTAATTAATGTTGTTTTATTTTAAATGTTGATTAGTGTTAATTCTTTGATTTTGTTTCAAATTTCAATTGTTGTTAATTTAATTTCGTTTTTCAATGTTATGTTTTTCGTTTTTAGATTTCATACTTTATGTTGGTATGAATTTTTACGTTCGCCATGTGTATTAAGACAGCCACACCTCGTTTTTTGTTCCTGTGCAGTTTCGTTAATTTTTGCAATGTACTTTAATTTCGTACTAATTACTTGTGTTCCTTTTGATAGTTTAGTGTTTTTATTTCTCCCTTATATTGTTCACGTTTGTAAGTTTGTTGTTTTTGATTACCTTGGAATTATTGTATTTTTTGCCTTTTTGTTTTGTAGTGACCCTGATGAAGCATACATTTAGATGCGAAATATTGGTGAAAAAATAAAGAACTTTACAATTTAATATTGTTTTACAGTTGTCGTGTATCCCAACAATTTATTTAATTTTATTATCGAGTTTACGACAAATACAGAAAAAAATTTCTTACGTGCAGAAATGGGGTTTTTTCAAATGATTGCTACGAACTATGGTATCGAGGCATTAAGTAATATAAAGAAATGGTTATCGACATCTAATAAGGTTGCAAAACTGAAAAACCGCAGGATCTTCTTTTTAAAATGCAGAAAGTATCAGATTCTGCCGAAACACATTACGCAGGGATCGAAAAATGTTACCAATTTGTTGGCTACACGAGATTGTCGACTTTTGAAGAAAACGGACATTTTCAAAGGAAAGTTAGGACAACGGATTCTTAATCTAGAAATTTCTATTACGGAATCAGACTTAAGGTATTTTGTTAAACAGTGCATTCAATTGAAAGAATTATCACAATTTTCTGTTCCCATACAATTGTTTTTTGAAATTAATAATTTAGTAACAAAAAGATTTGAAAATTGTTTTAAATTAACAAAAAATGCGAATTTTGTAAAATTTAAAAAACTTACCAATGACTCTATAATTACGAAAATTTTTAACAATAATGACAAATGGTTTGTTGATCGTACCTTGACAGGTATTCCTGTTGAAATAAAGAATTTTTTGTCGTTAGGACCCAAATTTGGTTTGCCTGTTACTGTCCAGGAATTAGATATTGGTGTTTTTTTTGTCGGAATGTGAGAATATTTTATCACAGTTCACTAGTGACCAAACGAATTTGTGTAGAGCTCAGCTCACTAATGTATTGACTAATTACTGTTTACACAACGGTGGTACCCGGAATGTTTGGTTTGATTCTTGCAAAAAATGCAATACTTTTTTAAAAAATAATACTGACATTTTAATTTTGAGGGCCGATAAGGGAGCTATTACTGTTGCGATGGATAAAGCTGAATATATCTATAAAACTGTAGAACTTTTAAAAGATAAGAAATACTATTCCCAGATTGATAAAGACCCCACTATTAAGTCACAGAGTAAGATTAATGGTTTTTTAAGAAACTTATTGGATTTAGAAGAACTGGATACTATTACCTATAAGAAATTATTGATACATAATTCAATAATATCAAAACTTTATTGTCTGCCAAAAGTACATAAAATTGATGTACCTATGAGACCCATAGTATCTAGCATACAATCACCAACATATAATATTGCTACCTTCATTGCGAACATCCTATCTGTATCCTTTAAGAACAATAGTCCTTATGACATAGTAAATTCCTTTGAATTTTGTGAGTCCTTTCAAGAATTTGTAGTTCCTGACAATTATGTGTTGGCATCTTTCGACGTAGTATCTTTATTTACCAATGTACCTGTTGAGTTGGTCATTTACATACTAGACCAAAAATAAGAAGATATTGTTGATCACACTGATCTTTCTAAAGAATCCTTTTTTGAATGTTTAAATTTAATTTTTCAGAATACTTTCTTTTCATTTAATGATGTGGTTTATAGTCAGATTCATGGTTTACCTATGGGCAGTCCACTTAGCCCGATTCTTGCTAATATTGTCATGGACTACATATTAGACAATATACTGTTGATGGTACCATTCGAAATAGTGTTTATAAAAAAATATGTTGATGATTTAATTTTATCTCTTCCTGAAGGACAAATTCATGATATCTTGAACATGTTTAACTCTTTTCATCCTGACATTCAATTTACTGTAGAAGAGGAAAGCAATAATAGCGTACCCTTCTTAGACACTTTGTTGATTAGAACACCTGAAAATAAGATTATCATTGATTGGTACAGAAAAAATACACATTCAGGTAGATTCTTGAATTTTTACTCAAATCACACAATAAAACAAAAAATCAACACTATCACCGCAATGAAAAATAGAATAAGTAAAATTTCTCATCCTAGTTTAAAACATAAAAATTTTAATATTTTAATAGAATTATTCTTGAATAACGGGTACCCCTTTTCATTATTAAAAAAAATATTCTTCAGTTCCCATTCTGATGCTAACCAAGTAGATGTCAATTCAAATTCAATAAACGTTGATTCTGTTAACAATTTACTAGTTAAATATTTCAGATTACCATTCATTGTTGATCTTACACCTAAGGTTTCAAGAATTTTAAATCATGGTAATGTTAAATTTGCTTTCTATAATGTTAGTACTATTCATAAGTATTTCAGTAGGATCAAAGATAAGAATGATAAGTTAATGAACTCCAATATAATTTATGCTATACCCTGTGATCAGTGTGACAAAATATATATAGGACAGACCTCTAATTGGCTTAAAACAAGATTAACACTTCTTAAGAGTGATATTAAAACTTAAAAAACCAGATGTGCTCTTTCACAACACATGAATTTGGAACATCATTCTGTGGACATGAATAATACTAAGATCTTAAGATTCTCTAAAGAAAAAAATATCGAGGGAGTTCCTCGAGATGATTGAAATTAATAATATTAAACCTAAATCTATGAACTTTAAATCTGATACTGATAATCTACATGTGATTTATTCATTTCTATTAACCTTTAATAAGAAGTTTTCTAGTCAGATCGATAATACTTTTGATTCACTTATTTAGTTGGTCCCCCTTCCTTGGTAAGTTTTTAAAATTAATTGTTTTTTGTTTGTAGTTAACCTATTGTTTATTATTTTTCAATTACAGTTGTTTAATTAATGTTGTTTTATTTTAAATGTTGATTAGTGTTAATTCTTTGATTTTGTTTCAAATTTCAATTGTTGTTAATTTAATTTCGTTTTTCAATGTTGTTATGTTTTTCGTTTTTAGATTTTATACTTTATGTTGGTATGAATTTTTACGTTCGCCATGTGTATTAAGACAGCCACACCTCGTTTTTTGTTCCTGTGCAGTTTCGTTAATTTTTGCAATGTACTTTAATTTCGTACTAATTACTTGTGTTCCTTTTGATAGTTTAGTGTTTTTATTTCTCCCTTATATTGTTCACGTTTGTAAGTTTGTTGTTTTTGATTACCTTGGAATTATTGTATTTTTTGCCTTTTTGTTTTGTAGTGACCCTGATGAAGCATACATTTAGATGCGAAATATTGGTGAAAAAATAAAGAACTTTACAATTTAATATTGTTTTACAGTTGTCGTGTACCCCAACAATTTATTTAATTTTATTATATATATATATATATATATATTGTACAAATTCTCGACTATAAATCACTTAAAATGGTACTTATCTTGTATCATGAGCATATATATATATATATATATATATATATATATATATATATATATATATATATATACCTGTTTTAATTAATGTTCACTACACCATTGAGGTGTAAGATTAGACCATCTTTCGTGTAAATTTTACATTTTTCTGTCATATTTGACAAGACACATTTTCAATATATATATATATATATATATATATATATATATATATATATATATATATATTGAAAATGTGTCTTGTCAAATATGACAGAAAAATGTAAAATTTACACGAAAGATGGTCTAATCTTACACCTCAATGGTGTAGTGAACATTAATTAAAACAGGTCCATGAAGACTAACTGATGGATCGCTAGACAATATTGTTTCTGGGTTATTACCCTTCGTCAGTAGCGATTACCAAGAACCTTAGTTGTTGAAATACCTTTACATGTAGTGGCCATCAAAACTTCTTGGCGCGAGCCAATCACTCCTAATGAACCACTGACAACAGAACACTGACAAGACGATACCTTGTCTAACACCTCGCGGCGAGTAAACAAGACGACTGTCAAATGTCCAGTGTCAACATATAAAAGGATTGCTGCAATTAAGTTCAAAAACAATTCAAATTGAAAATGTGTCTTGTCAAATATGACAGAAAAATGTAAAATTTACACGAAAGATGGTCTAATCTTACACCTCAATGGTGTAGTGAACATTAATTAAAACAGGTCCATGAAGACTAACTGGTGGATCGCTAGACAATATTGTTTCTGGGTTATTACCCTTCGTCAGTAGCGATTACCAAGAACCTTAGTTGTTGAAATACCTTTACATGTAGTGGCCATCAAAACTTCTTGGCGCGAGCCAATCACTCCTAATGAACCACTGACAACAGAACACTGACAAGACGATACCTTGTCTAACACCTCGCGGCGAGTAAACAAGACGACTGTCAAATGTCCAGGTTGTTGGTAATCGCTACTGACGAAGGGTAATAACCCAGAAACAATATTGTCTAGCGATCCACCAGTTAGTCTTCATGGACCTGTTTTAATTAATGTTCACTACACCATTGAGGTGTAAGATTAGACCATCTTTCGTGTAAATTTTACATTTTTCTGTCATATTTGACAAGACACATTTTCAATTTGAATTGTTTTTGAACTTAATTGCAGCAATCCTTTATATGTTGACACTGGACATTTGACAGTCGTCTTGTTTACTCGCCGCGAGGTGTTAGACAAGGTATCGTCTTGTCAGTGTTCTGTTGTCAGTGGTTCATTAGGAGTGATTGGCTCGCGCCAAGAAGTTTTGATGGCCACTACATGTAAAGGTATTTCAACAACTAAGGTTCTTGGTAATCGCTACTGACGAAGGGTAATAACCCAGAAACAATATTGTCTAGCGATCCACCAGTTAGTCTTCATGGACCTGTTTTAATTAATGTTCACTACACCATTGAGGTGTAAGATTAGACCATCTTTCGTGTATATATATATATATATATATATATATATATATATATATATATTGTCGTATTTGTTTTCTTTTTTATTTTCTTTTATTTTAATTGCTCTTATGTATTTATATGACTCTCTCTCTCAGGGCTAGTCAATGGGTTTAACGTAAATCCATATATTTTAGTACATTACAGGACAAACACGTTTTGTTTTTAGTTGTAATAACGACTTAATTTATTTTTAACTCAACACAACAAAAAAAAAACGACCTACTATAAAAAAAACTCCAAGGAATACAATTTGAAAAATGCCGATTAATTTAAAAACTAACAAATATCGCGGGCTTACTTCCGCTATTAGACGCCTGGGTGTAGCTATATTGGAAGGGTACAGTACGGCTTTTTGTTCATACGACGAATCGCGATGGCCTTCCAAGAGGGCTGTTGGTGGTTTGCAAACTTTTAACTTATACTTAGGTGTAATGTGAGTATGTGTTATGTGGTGGACAATTTTTCGTGATCTTTGGGGTAAGTATAAATACGTGTATTGGGATTTAAATCTACCTTTCTACGTAATCGATAGGTGGTCGATAAAGTTTAATCCTTTCCGCGGCGTTATCGGTGATTATGTAACCCCTCTCTCTCCACGGCGTTGGTCTTGAAGTTCTGGTTTTCGGCAAAATGTTGGTCCTCCGATGTGAATTCTTCGATGAGTTTTGTTCTCCGGTGAGTTTAATATATTTTTCGAATACGGTTATTTTAATTTGACTTTTATTTTTAGGTTTTTCTGGGTTGTTTACAATTTTAGATCTTCGCGACACAGAAGCTGCTTACTTTGTGGTTAAGGACGCTCTGACTCTCTTTTTTTTAATTTCCCTTTTATACTGCTGTGCATAGCTATTCTGATTGATATCTGAATTTAAATGAATTGCGTTGTTATGCGGCCGATCTGACATTTCGATGCATATAAATGAACATAACCTAACTTATTTTTCTTATTTTATTTTACATTTCCTAGTTTTAAACCGGGTTTTCGTGTAATTTAATGTATGTTAAAGTAATTTAAATTTATTGTGCTTTCGATTTGTACTGTATGGGCCTGTATTTAGGTTCTAAAATTATGTTTGAAGTCAAACCTTCCGGAGTCCTCGGAAACTGCCTCGTTAACTCTTCTAAATTGCCAAATTGGATGTTTTATTCACCATAACCAATTTTTAATCATTACAATATATATATATATAGAAATTTTATTTCTTTTGATGGGATTTTCGACAATTAAATGACAAAATGTTTGTTAGAACATATTTTACTATTAAAATATAATATGTTTATCATATTTATCATATATTGTCATAAATTTATGACAATATGCCAAATTATTATACATCATAACTAATATAAAAACTATGAAAAAGGCCACTTTTGGCCGAAACGTTGTTGATAAACATATTATATTTTAATAGTAAAATATGTTCTAACAAACATTTTGTCATTTAATTGTCGAAAATCCCATCAAAAGAAATAAAATTTCTAAGAAGAAATACGACAAAAGAAAAAAGAAAAGAAATAAATTATAAATATATATATATATATATATATATATATATATATATATATATTATAATTATTGTACAAATTCTCGACTGTAAATCACTTAAATGGTACTTATCTTGTATCATGAGCAGTCATTCGTTGAATAAAACACTTTTAGCAATATTAAAGTTTATTGCGACACCTTTTTTTGCAATAAGGTGTTTCGGAAACCTTTGTCAAGCAATAAACATTAACATGACAAATGACATTAAATAAAACCTATCGGGGTAACAAGGCCGACTTTCTATTACCCCAGTATTTACTGCAAGAACTAGGGAAAACCTTGTAAAAACCTAGTTAGTGTATTCGACCAACATTTAATTCACTACAATACAATTTAAAATCACAACGATAAATATATATATATATATATATATGATAAGATAAAAATAAATTAACCCGCAATTGTAATAATAATGATTAAAAAATTGTATTGTAATGAATGAAATATTGGACACTTGGAATTTTGTGACAATATTAATTCAATATTAATAAATCAAAATTAATATTAGAAATTAATATTAAAGCCACAAAACTCCCATTGTGAAAAGGCTAGCTAAGAGAACTATTAATAAAAAATCTACTAGAATGACCAATGTTTAATTCATTAAAAAAAATTAACATTAAAACAAAGCAAATTTCTAAAAATGATTAAAATGAATTCAACATTGGTCAGACCTCTTAAAAAAATATACAAATCAAAACTTAAATTAATGTGCCAATAATTAACTCAAACGCAGAGCCGCTCTAAAAGGATAACGTATAAATTCCAAGTTAATACATGACAATGCCATAAAAAATGACTATGCAAAAGTAAACACCAGCATGCACCAAAATAGAACCACACATCAACCTTAAAGATCAGCTCTACAATGAGTTCATTAAAGGTCACATCTCTTAAATATTAATTACTAATTTGATCAAAGTTCAAACTAAAACGTTGTGAAAAAGTTAGTTTCAACATTGGTCAAAATAAAACTAAAATTAAATTAACAAATAAAAGAAAAAGAAAAAAATCAATCTAGAAAGGTGCAGGCTCACAGTAATAAATTATTATAAATTTTACTTAAATTGAGAGTGTCAGTTTTAGAGTTTATAGCGTTAGTGTCTTTTTGTATATGTAACATCTCCAAAACCAAACGCTTTTTATAATTGCACTCTTTTGTAAGAATTTTGGTGTTATCGAAATCAAAAATATGTCCTGTGTTTTTTGCATGTTTGGATAAAGCAGTGTCAATGGTTTTGTTAGATGTTGTACTGTATTTATGTGTGTATATGCGTCTATGTAAGTATTGTAATGTTTGACCAACATAAGTTGCTGGACAATTAGAACAGTTAATTTTGTATATAGTGTGTGTTTGGTTTTGTTTTGGTATTTGTGGTTTAAGTTGTGTAAAAATGTTTTTAACTGTGTTATGGTTTGTGTGTGCAATTATAATATCGTATGGCTTTAGAGCATGTTTAATGCGTTCCGATAAACCCTTAATATACGGAAGTGATGCATATCTAATATCGTTATTAGTAGATATTAGATCTGCATTGTTGTTATATAAATTGTGAATTCTACGCCTAATTAACTTTTCGAAAAATGAATTTGGAAAGTTATTTGTAATTAAAAAAGATTTAATTTTGTCTAAATTTGCTTTTCGAAATTTTGGATGTGATAATTTAATTCCTTGATCAACAAGGCTATTAACAACACTTCTTTTATATATTAGAGGTGTATCAGAACTGAAGTTTATGTATCTATTGCAATTAGTTTCCTTAATATACCAATTTGTAAAAATGTGAGTGTTAGTGTGTGTAATTTGTATATTTAAAAAATTTATGGAGTTATTTGTCTCTGTTTCTAGTGTAAATTGTAATCGTGGGTGATAGGAATTGAAAATGTGTGTTATAGTATCTGATTTAGTAATTGGAATACAAGCTAAACAGTCATCAACATAACGTTTATAAAATTGAATATCAAAATTTAGTTTATTTAAACACGTTAGCTCTAAGTCTTCCATTACTAAATTAGATACTACTGCTGAAATGGGCGAACCCATAGCAGTGCCGAATGATTGTGTATAAAAGTTGTTGTTGTATTGGAAGTAACATGAATTTAGACATAACTCAACCCCTTTCAAAAATTGCGATTTCGGAATATTACAAAATTCTTTCAAAATATTCCATTTTTTACCAATAATATCCAATGCTAAGTTAGTAGGAATATTTGTATATAAAGATACTACATCTAAACTGACAAGTTGAAAATTCGTAGGAACTGTTTGATTTCTTAAAAACTCAACCAGTTCCCACGAATTCTTAACATTATACTGTTGTTTACCAACAATGTTACTTAAAATTTTAGAAAAAAATACTCTAAAACTGACACTCTCAATTTAAGTAAAATTTATAATAATTTATTACTGTGAGCCTGCACCTTTCTAGATTGATTTTTTTCTTTTTCTTTTATTTGTTAATTTAATTTTAGTTTTATTTTGACCAATGTTGAAACTAACTTTTTCACATAGCTTTAGTTTGAACATTGATCAAATTAGTAATTAATATTTAAGAGATGTGACCTTTAATGAACTCATTGTAGAGCTGATCTTTAAGGTTGATGTGTGGTTCTATTTTGGTGCATGCTGGTGTTTACTTTTGCATAGTCATTTTTTATGGCATTGGCATGTATTAACTTGGAATTTATACGTTATCCTTTTAGAGCGGCCCTGCGTTTGAGTCGATTATTGGCACATTAATTTAAGTTTTGATTTGTATATTTTTTTAAGAGGTCTGGCCAATGTTGAATTCATTTTAATCATTTTTAGAAATTTGCTTTGTTTTAATGTTAATTTTTTTTTTTTTTTTAATTAAACATTAGTAGATTTTTATTATTAGTTCTCTTAGCTAGCCTTTTCACAATGGGAGTTTTGTGGCTTTAATATTAATTTCTAATATTAATTTTGATTTATTAATATTGAATTAATATTGTCACAAAATTCCAAGTGTCCAATATTTCATTCATTACAATACAATTTTTTGATCATTATTATTACAATTGCGGGTTAATTTATTTTTATCTTATCATATATATTTTTTTTTTATCGTTGTGATTTAAATTGTATTGTGGTGAATTAAATGTTGGTCGAATACCCTAACTAGGTTTTTACAAGGTTTTCCCTAGTTCTTGCAGTAAATACTGGGGTAATAGAAAGTCGGCCTTGTTACCGCGATAGGTTTTATTTAATGTCATTTGTCATATTAATGTTTATTGCTTGACAAGGGTTTCCGAAACACCTTATTGCAAAAAAAGGTGTCGCAATAAACTTTAATATTGCTAAAAGTGTTTTATTCAACGACTGACTGCTCATGATACAAGATAAGTACTATATATATATATATATATATATATATATATATATATATATATATACACGAAAGATGGTCTAATCTTACACCTCAATGGTGTAGTGAACATTAATTAAAACAGGTCCATGAAGACTAACTGGTGGATCGCTAGACAATATTGTTTCTGTGTTATTACCCTTCGTCAGTAGCGATTACCAAGAACCTTAGTTGTTGAAATACCTTTACATGTAGTGGCCATCAAAACTTCTTGGCGCGAGCCAATCACTCCTAATGAACCACTGACAACAGAACACAGACAAGACGATACCTTGTCTAACACCTCGCGGCGAGTAAACAAGACGACTGTCAAATGTCCAGTGTCAACATATAAAAGGATTGCTGCAATTAAGTTCAAAAACAATTCAAATTGAAAATGTGTCTTGTCAAATATGACAGAAAAATGTAAAATTTACACGAAAGATGGTCTAATCTTACACCTCAATGGTGTAGTGAACATTAATTAAAACAGGTCCATGAAGACTAACTGGTGGATCGCTAGACAATATTGTTTCTGGGTTATTACCCTTCGTCAGTAGCGATTACCAAGAACCTTAGTTGTTGAAATACCTTTACATGTACACTTCATTAGGAGTGATTGGCTCGCGCCAAGAAGTTTTGATGGCCACTACATGTAAAGGTATTTCAACAACTAAGGTTCTTGGTAATCGCTACTGACGAAGGGTAATAACCCAGAAACAATATTGTCTAGCGATCCACCAGTTAGTCTTCATGGACCTGTTTTAATTAATGTTCACTACACCATTGAGGTGTAAGATTAGACCATCTTTCGTGTAAATTTTACATTTTTCTGTCATATTTGACAAGACACATTTTCAATATATATATATATATATATATATATATATATATATATATATATATATATATATATATATACACGAAAGATGGTCTAATCTTACACCTCAATGGTGTAGTGAACATTAATTAATACAGGTCCATGAAGGCTAACTGGTGGATCGCTAGACAATATTGTTTCTGGGTTATTACTAGTGATGGGCATAATCGAGATATTTCAATAATCGATTATTAGTAATCGATATAATTTAATAATCGACTAATATTAGTAGTTAAAATTAGTAGTAGTCGTACTAATACTAATTAATGCAACGTACAACATAAACGTTCTAATACCACTAACAGTGTGTTTTCTAAAGCCGTGCAACTTACAAATTTACATCGAAACAAACTATCGTCTAAAAATTTAGATCAAATTATATTCCTTAATACCACATTCTTATAAATTTGTTTTTATTAATTTTTATTATTATTGTTTAATCTAGAGTTATTAATTTATTATATAGGTACCTTTGTTTTTATTGAGAATTATACTTTTGTTGTTATTTGCTCATATTTTTTATATATTATTGTGGCAGTTTATAAATATTATTGTAAATTTTGAAGCGTTTTATTTACTAACGCAATATCATCAACACGATTGTACTTATTTAAATTATTGTATTCTTCAATCCGACAATGACGATCGGTCGAGACTACAAAAAATAATTGAAAGAGAAGCTTCGCTTAGCGATACGACTAATTAGTTGCCACAATCGAACGAGTCCAATGTTAAAATAAAATATCTCGAACCTGGAACTACTATTAATATTTAGTGGTGGGGTTAAAATATATCGAGATATCGGCCTTCTCGGTCCGTTGCGACACGCTCCGTGATCGACGTACGACTACTAATTTAGTACTACTAATTTTCAGAGTGCATAGTCGATTATCTCGAGAGATTTTAATAATCGACTAATTCGTGTATCGCATCTCGATTATTCCCATCACTAGTTATTACCCTTCGTCAGTAGCGATTACCAAGAACCTTAGTTGTTGAAATACCTTTACATGTAGTGGCCATCAAAACTTCCTGGCGCGAGCCAATCACTCCTAACGAACCACTGACAACAGAACACTGACGAGACGATACCGTGTCTAACACCTTGCGGAGACTAAACAAGAGACGACTGTCAAACGTCCAGCGTCAACATATAAAAGGATTGCTGCAATTAAGTTCAACAATTCAAATTAAAAATGTGTCTTGTCAAATCAGACAGCAAAATGTAAAATTTACACGAAAGATGGTCTAATCTTACACCTCAATGGTGTAGTGAACATTAATTAAAACAAGTCCATGAAGACTAACTGGTGGATCGCTAGACAATAATGTTTCTGGGTTATTACCCTTCGTCAGTAGCGATTACCAAGAACCTTAGTTGTTGAAATACCTTTACATGTAGTGTTAGACAATGTATCGTCTCGTCAGTGTTCTGTTGTCAGGGGTTCGTTAGGAGTAGAAGTTTTGATGGCCACTACATGTAAAGGTATTTCAACAACTAAGGTTCTTGGTAATCGCTACTGACGAAGGGTAATAACCCAGAAACAATATTGTGTAGCGATCCACCAGTTAGTCTTCATGGACCTGTTTTAATTAATGTTCACTACACCATCGAGGTGTGAGATTAGACCATCTTTCTTGTAAATTTTACATTTTTCTGTCATATTTGACAAGACTCATTTTTAATTTGAATTGTTTTTGAACTTAATTGCAGCAATCCTTTTATATGTTGACACTGGACATTTGACAGTCATCTTGTTTAATCGCCGCAAGGTGTTAGACAAGGTATCGTCTTGTCAGTGTTCTGTTGTCAGTGGTTCGTTAGGAGTGATTGGCTCGCGCCAAGAAGTTTTGATGGCCACTACATGTAAAGGTATTTCAACAACTAAGGTTCTTGGTAATCGCTACTGACGAAGGGTAATAACCCAGAAACAATATTGTCTAGCGATCCACCAGTTAGTCTTCATGGACCTGTATTAATTAATGTTCACTACACCATTGAGGTGTAAGATTAGACCATCTTTCGTATATATATATATATATATATATATATATATATATATATATAATTTAATAAAATTCTTGGGGATGACGATCAACAGGCTTCCACTTATTAAAAGAAACTCATTTGTTTTAATTCAATATTTCGCAATGTTATTTATTGCTTCTTCAGGAATAACTAGAATAACAGTGACATCTGACATACATGTAACAATTAAAAAAGATACTTACAACTAGAGGAATAAAACAAGGTCGAAAACAAATTATAAAGATAAGGTGCTAAGGCTCTGAATATTAATGGAAATAAATGTAAATTTTGATGGTAAATGACAATTTTTAAAAATTTCGACGTGAACGATTAGAAACGAGTACAACGTAAAAATGTTACTGTTCGTATTGTATAACGAACTCGCTAAATAAATTAAATTCATAACTTAATCAAAAACTATAAGAAAACCAACTAAATAGACTACAAATATTAGTATATATATATATATATATATATATATATATATATATATATACTAAACGTGGTCTTCGGAATTGGGACAGTCGTGCGGAAATAAAACCAATATTACATCAGTGACGTTTCGCTATAATTTAAATAGCATCCTCAGACTAAAAAAAACATATAACAAGCAATTACAATTTAGAACAAAAAGAAACAACAATTGAAAATATGTAAAAATATAAAACATAAAAACCAAACAAATACTGATAAACTTACCTAATGTAACTAAATTAGTGAAACGATAAAAGTATAGGCATAAACATATTAAAAATTGAAAGTCGTTTCTGAATCGGTAAAATTGTTCGAAATCAACATGGCAAGGTTATAGTCAACGGAGAACTTTTTAAACTGTCGAGCATTCAAATTCAAATAACGGGAACCGACTAAACGCTATGACAACAAGACTACAAACCGCGATAAGGATTGAGCTCCATAATTCCAATATTACCTTTCGTCCCACCTCTTATATATATTTATGTTGATGATATTTGTATGTCCATTGTTGGGGGTCATGGCGATATACAGAGATTCGAGGATTAGTCGCTTATGTAAGTTATTTTGAGGATCTAAAATTACTAGGTTAGAGAAATCAAATGTGTGGTGGTGTTTCCACACATGTGAGCATAATGCAGTGATTTCTGGCTTCTTGCCTTTGGTCGTCACATTGTTGCAATCCTGTTTGTGATTTTGGATTCGTCTCTTTAAGTACTGTTTTGTTTGTCCTACATACGATGAATTACAGTCATTACATTGTATCTTGTAGATTAGATTAGATTGTAATAAACTGGGTGTTTTTGATTTTAATTGTGTGTATAATAGCCCTACATTTTTTGTGTTATAGTATGTCAAAATGTCAATCTTGTTGTTTAAAATTCTGTTGAGTTGTTCCGACAAACCATTTATATATGGGAAAGAGTAACATTTTTTATTTGATTTTTCATTACTGATGATTTTGGTATTATTGTGCAAGGTTGAGTGTATGATTTTATTGATAAACTTTCTGGGATAGTTGTATTTTAAAATTTTGTGAATAGTGTTATTATTAGTTTGATGGAATACTGCACTACTCACTCTATCCATCCGATGTTTAAGGGGGGATCCTGCTTTAGGAGGCCTTAGAATAGCGTCTTTGGGGGAATTTTTTTAAGGCAGAAAAAAATGAGCAAGTCTAGTGAACTTTTCAGAGAATTTTATTGCATATTTAGCATTAAAAAAAATATGTCGAGAGAAAGATATTTAAACGGAACCGATTTTTATGCACATTTGTGCAACACCTTTCAATTGCAATTTACAATCGGTGGGAAAGATGTAGCCCGTAATTTTTGTCTGAAACAAAAAAAAAACCAAAGAAAATGGTAATTCTCATATATTTTCTTCTATGTGAACTAAAAAAACCTAAAATTTTGAAATTCAAGATTTTTCGCAGGTTTGAAAATAAATGTGCTCTTTGCAGGAAGAGAAAATCATTTCAACTTGCTAAAAAAGTTGTTTAGAATTTTTTTTTCATTAATATTTTTAGTTCAAATAGAATAGAATGCTACTGAAGCCAACAAAAGTTTTGTTTCGTTTTGATTGCTTGTCTAGTTTTCTCGCAATCACGCCCACCAGTTTAGAAAAATCGTAAAAACTAAAACTCGAGAAAACGCGCTCTAAAGTTTACGATCAGGAAAAATGTTAATTTTCGATTACTTACGGAATATCTCGTTATAATCCTACTATTGCTCTTACGAACTCAAAATATTATTGTTTCGAACGACCGATTGAACTTTTTTCAGTACATAGTTCGGTGTTATGTTACTGCGGGGAGGGGCGCGCGATTCGTTTGTCCGAGCGTTCGTGCGTTCGTATATTTTTTGCTCGACACCTCACTGTGTTTAGTGCTGTATCTTTCAAAATATTGCGAATTAGCCGCTATAACTTTTTATACATATTCTTAGATATATTAGGCATAGATTGAGCAATAAAAAACAAATCGATTTTTTGAGCCTTCTAAAGCAGGATTGTTGATTGTTTCATAGGGTGTGCGAAAGAAAATTTAATACCCTTCCAGAACTTGTTTCTTTTGCGTACAACATCCTTGAAAGCGACTGATCTTCTTCTCTAATGACCGTAGTGTCCAAAAAGTTTAATTTGTTATTGTGTTCGAATTCACAAGTGAATTGTAATTGATGATGAAAAGAGTTGAAATAATTTAATATGGTATTTGTGTATTCTTGTGGGATAGCAATGAAAATGTCATCAACATAAATGTATAGGAAAGGAACCACAAAAGGTAAAGACGCAACTACATGCCTCAAAAGTTTGTTCATCACCCACGATGCCAGAACAGGAGAACAAGGATGCCCCATTGAAGATCCAGATCTCTAGTAAAAAAACGAATCCCTATAGGCAAAATAGCTGCTGTTGAATAGAAAATTTATAATTCTTACAAAAGTGGACAAATCTATTGGTGTGTGAACCTGAATATCCTCCCAATCATCTGTTATGCTCTTAATCACCAAGTCATGAGGTACATTTGTAAATAGTGATACTACATCCAATGAAATTAAGATATGGTTTTCAGGTAATTTGGTATCTTTAATATTGTCAACGAATGAGAAAGAATCTTTGATGATATACGGATGTTGTATTACCATATGTGTTATTCATTTTAGTCTGAAGATGTCTTTCATATTAAAGACGAAACGTTTCTTATGTAATTATTGTTTAATTGATTTGCCTGTCCAAATTTTCCCGAAGAATTATCTTTTCTCAATGTATACCAGTGGACAAGAAATAAGAATTATATATATATATATATATATATATATATATATATATATATATATATATATATTGTTATTGTTATTGTTACGTTAGTTTTGATTTTATAAATGGGATTTTATTTTAAATGAAAATAAAATCAAATAAATGAATTGTGAAAGTAGTTTAAAAGACAATTAAAAATACACAGGTATACAAAAAGGCTTATTTATTAAACACAAATTATACATATGCAAATAAAAGTCAAATTTAACAATTCAAAATCAAACAACGAACATAGACTCAAATTATGTCAGGTTAAATGTTATAAATAAACATTATATTTATCGAGGTTCAGGCAAGACGCAGAACATATAAACAAATAGACATTCGTTGTATTTTTGGCATATAATATTAACCATACAAAAGAAACTTACTGAACGTTATTTATACACGAGTAACTGAAGAAGATTCTGTCGACTGTCGACGACTGTGTCGATTTGACTGTTGTTTAGCCATCGATCTTACGCGTATTTATATCAAGTACGCACGCATAGATTCCCTCGAACACCTGCAAGCATTCGCCCTCGCAGAGCACCGCGTAACTGCCTGGATATCACGCGATCGCACGTGATTTCGTCGGTACCGAGCACTATAAATCAATTAGACTTGTCAGTCGTTCGCTTGTAAAAAACCCACGTCGAGTCCTCCGATGGATACGAATGACCATAAATCGGCTGAGCTCTAAGTTCTTTAACATAATTACATATGCGACCGCTTCTTTTTTGTTGACTTAGCTGCAAATCGTACCATCTTTTCAAGAGTTTTCTCGCGCCAACCGTTCACGTGCAAATGCGAATTAAATTATCTCATTTATTACATTACATTTATATTATAAATTCTATATTCACGGGTTAATACTGTATTCTTAAATCTAATATCTTAACTAAATATTTAAACTAACTCTATATTAATTATTTACATGACGAGACATCTAATATTCAACGTTTTAGAAAAAAAATAATTTAATATCTTTACATTGCGATATGTACACTTTAAAACAGGACCGGCTCTAGGACTCCCATTTCGTTTTCATTTTCTAAATTTTATGGTTAAACTTTAAATCTATTTCTCATCATTTATTACTGGAAATTGTAACCATTACAATATATATAACTTAACTTGGGTTTTACCGTAAGGCCGTTTTTAAAAAAGATTTATTTCTTAATTAAAACAATCTTAAAGTGTTCGGTACAAGTTATAATTCATGACTAACTTGTTATTGTCGCTGCAATACATTTTTACACCTGCGAAATTACATAGTAAGCGAATATATAATGATAAGCAAGTCTGTGCGTTATGTCACGTAGAAGCTACAGGTGTCCACGATATAACTCCTCCTTTCTCAGAATGAAGCTTCTGCAGGAATCTTTCTGGTCCTTGAGTTCTAGTTGAACCTTCGGCGTTGGTTTCATTCTTCTGGTTTTCTTCCATTTGATTAAGAAGTAAATTCCAGTAGATAGAATGACGACGTAAATGATGATTGCCCAGGCACTTGGCACGAAGTAGTTGATGGATTCTTGAGCAATAGGCACAACAACGTCTGAAGGTATTCCCTTTAGATTTAATGTTTTTAAATCCATCGTAATATTGGCTATTTTGTCTTCTTTTAACTTTAATTGTATCCTATTGATCAGAACTGGTTTCCCATAAGTTATCTCTTGATAGGTTAATTCATCCTGGTTGTAAATTGTTTTACAGGAATTTTCCTTGATCAAGTATATTCCTGTCACAGTCTTAGATTCTGTTCCGCCTTGACATTCGATGTTGATTGTTTCTTCTTTTGGAAATACTCCCAAGTATTGGTTAATTTCGGGAATGATTTCCATGTGATTTCTATTTACGTTCAACTTGACGTATTGGCATTGGCTCGAATTTCCTTCTTGCAGGATTTGCTCTTCGCAAGTTGCTTTGTGATTTGCTTGTAGATAATTAGGACATTGGAATATTTTACCTTTCGTACAAATATCACTTAGAGGTTTTATTACGTTATCTTTAGATTTCAGTAAATATTTAACGTCTGGAATTATCGTTAAAAAGTAGTAAAGTAGTAAAGTAGTAGGTATAGGATGTAAATAATAAAGCTCAAATTCATTTTCGTAATCAATTGGTATTGATAGGAAATAATTTATTTTTGTAGATTCTATTTTACAATTGATAGTTAGGATAGACTAGAAGTCGAATATATTCTCGTATTTTAGTTCGAAAGGGAACTGTTCTTTGTAATGGAAATATATTTTCTGCAACTCTTGAAATAGATCGATAGGTTTTATAATGCTTGGATGCAATGTTTTTAGTTTACAAAATGTAACAGAATTTTCAATATACTGTAAGACATTTAATATAGCATCGTAAAGTATAAATAATAGATTGCAGAGATCTTTCGCTACTAGAAGATTTTGGTTTTTTACACCGTCTTTAACGATTTCATTTAATTGTAAAATTCTTGATCGTAACATCAATTCATTATGCTGTATATCTTGTATTGTATCATTAAATTGTTTAATAATTTTATGATTAATAGTATACTGCATTTTTAAGTGATTTTGTAAGTTTTGTTGATTTTCAGCGATGCGCTTTAAAATGTTATCGTATCTTTTTCCGTCATCTGCATCTAAATTTCCGGATATGGTTGCAACGCGGTTTGTTTGCCCGTTGCGATTTGCTCGCGGGCGTCGCTCAATTCGGAGATCCGGGTAATAAATCGCGTTCGGTTTCACTAATATACTTTTATTCCCAACTAAATCAATACAAATAAACAAAATAAATAAAAATGTACACGACGGAATATTTACAGGTATTTACAAGAACAATATCAATTATTGTTATTTTCCCCGGTTTATGTCTTAACTACGAAGATTTATGCGCGGGTATTCGTCTACACGGACGACGGTTCGGCGAACGAGAAGCGGTAAATATTATTCGGTGTTTGTAACACAAGCGCGTACCCCATACGGAGATCGCACCCGATAGTTACAAGAGAGGATTCTGCAGAACAAGCGCGTACCCCATACGGAGATCGCACCCGATATCTGCAAACGGAGGGAAGGAATCTTACAAAACAAGCGCGTACCCCATACGGAGATCGCACCCGATATTTGTAAACGGAGGTAGGTCCGTTCGCTCGCTTGCCTCTGTCTGTCGACTGGCAGGGGTCGGAGTTTATATATCAGCCCGTTGCCAAAAAACCACTACATATGACGCGTGTTATTGACACGAACGTCTCGGTTCTCGCTCGCTCCGGTATCCGTCGCGATCTTCCTTCTCATTTGGAATCATTACCCGAATCTAATTTAATATTAAATTAAATTCGACGGCCGTAATGATTCCAAATTTGTAACGAAGCTCGTTGCTTCGTTACACACCACTGTTACGGCGGGGGGCGACAAGACGGACGATTATCTACACATCGATTCGGAGTCCTAGACGATCTGCCTCTCTCTTCGTCATGACGAGGTGTTCCCTCGTGGACAGCGGAACGATGTATGGCCGGTTCGGGTGTTTCATCGCACGTCTTCGGGTTTTACCGGTACCGGGCTTTATCGCGGTGGCGACTTCCTCTGGAATATGCAGAACTGCGGGGGACTGCATGGTGGTGGTCGTCTCGGTCGTTCGTTCAGGGGTAATCGGTAGCCCATGGGGGCCCAAGACGAGTGGAGACGTCGGCCACGGAGAACTCGTCCTTATTGGGGATATCCCAAACAGCTCTTCGAACTTCTTTTGTAGGAACGCGGCGGTGTCAGGAGAACACAGTTGGATGGGCGTGTTCGGTCGGCTCGGTGTCCTGGGCGAATCCATGTCGAACTGGCTGTGGCTCTTGGTCGGTGAACATTTATACAGGTGGCCCGGCTTCCCTCTCCACCGGAGTCTGCGCGGGTCTTAGCTCCTTTACGTGGACCGTCCCCACTTTTCGGCGCCTAGAATCCTGTAACCGAACAATTACTGGTGAAATTACCTGTGCTATTTTGTAAGGTCCGTCGAACTTCGGGGCCAATTTCGCGGAGAAGTTTTTCGCGGCGCTTGATAAGTAGTGCTTTTTCTGGTACACCCGCTGTCCTACTTGTGGATTGAATGGCCGGTGTCGGAGGTTATAGGGTCGACTCTGCCGTTGAAATGCTTCGGCCAGTTTCCGTTGTACTAATTCGTACACATCCTTCATTTTCGTGAATTCGGTTGCTACTCTCTGTGGATCGTCAGTAATTTTGTTTTCAACCGTGGGTTCCACTTCTTGCTTTAGTGTTCGTGGGGGGAGTAGTTCTCTTCCGTAGTTTAGGAAGGCCGGAGAAAACCCTGTTGATTCATGCTTGGCTGTATTTATGGCAAACATTAACTGGGGTATGTACCTATCCCAGTCACGGTGGTCTTCTGTTATGTGTTGAGCCAACATAGGTCCTATTACGCGGTTTACGCGTTCTACCTGGTTTGTGTGTGGGCTATACGGAGCGGTGAAACGATGTTGTATCCCAAAGGCTTTGGTGACCTCAGCGAGTTGTCGGTTCGCAAACTGGGGGCCGTTGTCGGATACTAATATTTTCGTGACCCCAAAACGGAAAATCACTCTTTCTTGCAATGATTGGATCACGGTTTTTACGGTAGCTTCTCTTAGTGGTTGGCATTCCACCCACTTGGTGAAGCGATCCTGGAAGACCAGTAGATATTTAAATCCTTTCTTGGATCTCGGAAATGGTCCCAGAATATCGGCGGATATATTTTCCCATGGTCGGCTGACTTTCGTCATGTGCATTTGTCCCAGTGGTTTTTGTTGGTCAAATTTAAACTTATTACATGATATGCATCTCCTTATGTAATTTTTGACATCCCTGGCCAGTAATAGCGATCAGCTGCCCTGGTCATGGTCTTCGAGATGCCCATGTGTCCTGCCTCCGGTGTCATGGATTTCTTTTAATACGCGTGCCCGGTCGGGGTATGGAACGCAGAGTTTCCATGCATGGTCTGGTTCAATTTCTATTTCGGCACTCATACTCGGAATGTATCGGTAGAGGTTACCCTCCCGTATTGCGAAATCTTTTCGTGCTTCCGGATTCTCGAGTACCTCCGTATACTTAGTTCGATACCATTTACAGGAGGTTTCCTCGAACATTGTCGCCACATCTTCCTCGTCATGAGGATTGGTGTTGGTTAATGGGGCGCGCGATAGCGCGTCAGCGAGTAGATTCAGTTGTCCACGTCGGTATTCGACGGTAAAATCGAATTGTTGTAGGTCCACTGCCCAACGGCCCAACCTTCCGGAAGGATCTTTTAGTGAGTTCAGCCATCGTAGGCATTGGTGATCTGTGATCACTCGGAACGAGTACCCCTCGAGGTATACCCGGAATTTTCGGATGGCTCATACCACTGCGAGACATTCCTTCTCGGTAGTGGAATATTTTCTTTCGGCCTGGTTAAGAGTGCGGCTAGCATAGGCGATGACCCTCTCTATGCCATCTATCTCCTGGCACAGGACCGCTCCTAATCCTTTTTCGCTGAACTTGAAACTGGTACTTATAGTCTGGCCAAGCCAATACGGGGCTTTTAGTGAGCGCGACCTTGATCGTTTGGAACGCCTTCTCCTGTTCGGGACCCCAGTTCCACTTTTGTCCTCCTTTTAACAGATTGTTTAAGGGAGCGGATTTCTCGGCGAACTGAGGTACAAATCGACGGTACCAGGAGGCAAGGCCTACGAAACTCCTTACTTCCTTTCTTGTCTTTGGTGCGGCTATGTTTAGTATCGCCTCAAATCTTTCCGGATCGGTTCGCACTCCTCGTGTCACAACGTGACCTAGGTACTTCAATGAAGTTCTTCCGAACTGACATTTCTCGGCTTGCAGCTGTAACCCGGCGTTTCGTAATCGATCGAAAACGATTTTCAGGTTCCTCAAATGTTCGTCGAAAGTTCGACCCAGCACGATTATATCGTCTAGATATACCAATGCAATGTCGTCCAGATCCGCACTTATTAGGGTGTCTAAGAAGCGTTGAAAGGTTGCCGGTGCGGCATGTAGTCCAAACGGTAAAACTTTGAACTGGAATAGTCCCCTTCCTGGGACCGTAAAAACAGTGATCGGGCGGCTTTCCTTTGTTAAAGGTATTTGCCAATATCCATGCCACAGATCCACGGTTGAGAAATATTTCCCTCCCTTTAGCTTGTCTAGGATTCCGGAAATATACGGCATAGGGTAAGCGTCTTTTTCAGTCACTTCGTTGACTTTTCGGAAATCTATACAAAATCTTTGTTCGCCATTTCTCTTCTTTACCAACACGATTGGCGAACTCCACTGGCTTCTGCTGGGTTCGATCACATCTTCCGTCAGCATTTTGTCAACTTCCCCATTAATGAGTTCCAACTTCTTTGGGTTGCATGGGTAATATCTTTGTTTTATTGGTGTCACTCCCGGTTTCAGTCGCACTTCATTGTACACTTGTTGCGTGCGACCCGTTACTGTACGGAATCTACCCATTTCGGTGTATAGGAACTCTTGCAACCGTTTTGCCAGTGTCGGGTTTAACTGGGTGTCCACCGTGGCTAGAGTCGGTTGTTCTAGTCTGGGCGTTCTTTCTAGTGTCTGATGGTTTCCGGTATTCAGGGTCAGGTTAAGACGCTGCAGCACGTCCATGCCCAGAATCATTTCGGCAGTGGCGGTTTCCATCACCCAGAACAATGATTCAATGAGCTGGTGCCCCACGTGAATTTTTAGCCGTATCCGGTCCTGTAGTCTTCTGGATGACCCGTCGGCCATTCTTACTTTTGGTAGTTTGGTTTCCTCCTTCTGGATACCATTTTCGTAGCCATATCTGGCGACTGATTGACTCACGAATGAGCTGGTGGCTCCGGTATCTATCAGTGCTAACCACACCTTCCCCAGGATGTTTATTTTTACCCACAGCCTGTTGTCGTTATTATGAACCACATCCACGGTTTTTAAGTCCGGATTGGGAAGTGATGGAACGGGCGTTTTAGTTATTTCTTTCGGTCGGCTTAGCCCTGGCCTGTCTGGCGTTTCCCTGGCATCGGCAATTCCTAGACAGCACACCTTCCTTTCCGCATCGGGAACAAAATAGTTTTGGCCGGTTTCGACAATCCCCACGGACATGCCCTGTCTGTCCGCATCGCCAGCACGTTACTGGTTTAGACGGTGTCGTTGTTCTCTGGTTGGTATTGCCTGGTCGGAATTGATTTCCTTGCACGGGAGCATAGCAATCCGCTCGGGGTCTTTCCTTCTCCCGTGATTGCAGTGCTGGTTCGAGAGCATTAACCTCGCTTTGCGTTCGTCGGTAAGCAGTTTCGCTTATAAGGGTTTTCGTCGGCGGTGGTGGTTCTTGAAACAATCTTGTTTCTTGACGAAGTTGTTCATACTCCGCCGCTTGATCCAATAGATCTTGTAATGAGGCAACACTCGACCGGCGTATGTATAATCTAATCTCCGGCCGCAGGTTGTTATAGATTCGGTCCAGCCTCGCTTGCTCCGAGAATCCTCCGCAGCGCCTAATCAGCGTTACTAGAGACACAGCGAATTCCCGAGCGGTTTCCTGCGAACCCTGAGTTCGATTTCGGATTTCGTCCTCTATACGTGACTGATATCTCGGTGGTAAGTATTGCCTTTTAAAATCGGTCAGGAAGTCGTTCCAGTTTGCCCATAAGTTTTTGTTGTTGCGGTACCATAGAAGAGTTCGTCCCCTAAAAACTTCTGGTAGAGCAGCAAGCATTTCCTTATCTGGGATCGTGTAACACTCTTGCAGTTCCGCCAATCTTTCTAAGAATGAAACTGCGTCACTTTCGCCCGAAAAGTGTACACCCCATTTTCGTACACGTTCGCACGTGATTGCTACTGGTGATGTTATCGGTGTAGTAATTGGCAAAGGTTCGACAGGTTCGGGCGTCGGTGTCGGTTTCTTTAACCATTCGACAACTCTCTTTCGAATGTCTTCTTGTGTTCCTTTTGTTGATAAACCGAATTGTTTTGCAATCACCATCAGGTCTTCCTTTTTAACTGATTAAACCCAGTTTGTACTTCTCGGAATATCTAACTCCTCTTCTGCCATTTTTTTATATTATATTAATATTCTTTATATTTACGGTTGGATTATTATTTTCGATTTAATCTTTTGTTCTGTTTTAATATTATTTGCGGTCTTAATATTATTTCCGGTGTTAATGTTATTTAAAGTATTAATATTATTTTCGGTCTTAGTATTATTTACGGTATGAATATTATTTACGGTGTTAATATTATTTAGTCTTAATATTATTTTCGGTCTTAGTATTATTTACGGTATTAATATTATTTAACGTGTTAATTTTATTTAAAGTCCCTGCTCGGGCGCCATTTTGCAACGCGGTTTGTTTGCCCGTTGCGATTTGCTCGCGGGCGTCGCTCAATTCGGAGATCCGGGTAATAAATCGCGTTCGGTTTCACTAATATACTTTTATTCCCAACTAAATCAATACAAATAAAGAAAATAAATAAAAATGTACACGACGGAATATTTACAGGTATTTACAAGAACAATATCAATTATTGTTATTTTCCCCGGTTTATGTCTTAACTACGAAGATTTATGCGCGGGTATTCGTCTACACGGACGGCGGTTCGGCGAACGAGAAGCGGCAAATATTATTCGGTGTTTGTAACACAAGCGCGTACCCCATACGGAGATCGCACCCGATAGTTACAAGAGAGGACTCTGCAGAACAAGCGCGTACCCCATACGGAGATCGCACCCGATATCTGCAAACGGAGGGAAGGAATCTTACAAAACAAGCGCGTACCCCATACGGAGATCGCACCCGATATTTGTAAACGGAGGTAGGTCCGTTCGCTATGCTCGCTCGCTTGCCTCTGTCTGTCGACAGTGATCCCATATTCGAACCGCCGCTGGCGCCTTCTCCTCAAGTCGCTGGCCAAAAGTGGTAAAAGTGGGGACGGCGTCGGGCTGCGCCGAAACAGTTGGGCGGGGTTCGCCTCGCGAAACGGGAAACTTGCCGTCCCCACTTTTACCACTTTTTTGAGGGGAAGTGCTGTCGGCGGTTCGAATATGGGACCACTGTCTGTCGACTGGCAGGGGTCGGAGTTTATATATCCGCCCGTTGCCAAAAAACCACTACATATGACGCGTGTTATTGACACGAACGTCTCGGTTCTCGCTCGCCCCGGTTTCCGTCGCGATCTTCCTTCTCATTTGGAATCATTACCCGAATCTAATTTAATATTAAATTAAATTCGACGGCCGTAATGATTCCAAATTTGTAACGAAGCTCGTTGCTTCGTTACATGGTTTTAATTATTGTTCCTAAACCATTAATTATACCTCTTTTCTTTCTTACATTCAAAGCGTGTGCTTTTAAATTATCCATTTTATCATTAATTGTAGTTTGAATAAATTGGATTATTTTGTCATAATTTCCTAATTCTCTTGCAAATATTGTATTGTTAGATACGCTAGAATTAAGGTTTTCATATTGACGATTTAGAGCAATATACTCTTCGTATAGCGGTTCTAATTCATAATAATGAACAAAGGTGTGTTTCGTTCTTTGTAGTTTGGCAAGTCCCAAATTTATTGGAAGTATCCCTAAGTTCTGGGTGATATTCCTTATTTCTGTTCCATGTCCGATTGAGAGGAACCTGGAAGGTTTTTGAATTGATAAGTTTGTTTTGTGGGTCTTTTAATATTCGAAAGGTGAATATTTTCAGTAGTATTAAAATGTTTGGGTGTTATTTTAGCTGTTTTTAATTCAGGGTTTATACTTTTTATTGTTTCCGTTTTAAATTTGTTTTGAGTTTTTCCCTGTTTTTGTCTATTCTTCACGAATACTCGTTTAGGAATCTGCGGTAATTTTTCTTTATTTTCATTGATTTTGTTAATGACGTTTTCTTTCTTTTGTTGTATTTTATTATTTAAATTTTCATACAACAATTTTATTTTGTTTTTATGATATGTAATTATTTACAAGTTGTTTATCGATTTCTATATCGAATGGCGATTTTGTTTCTAAAATGCCCTGATATTATTTCATAAGGTTTTAGTTTTGTAGCAGAGTGAATGGAATTGTTATATGCTAATAATGCGTAATTAGTTTTTATTTCTATAGGTTCAGTTTTATATTCTACTCGATTATTTAATAATCTGATATGTTCAATTAGCGTAGAATGGAACCTTTCTATTAATCCATTAGATTCTGGATGTTGGGAACTAATAAAATGTATCTTTACTTTGTGAATTTCTAATAGTTCTTTCACTAGTGTGTTTTTAAATTCCAATCCACTATCTGATATTATTTGCTCTGGTATGCCGTGATGTGTGAAATACTTTATTAAATTGTTAACTACCTCAATACTTTGGGATGAGTTTAGTTTGTAGGCTTGAGCATATTTTGAGAATGAATCGATTATGGTTAAAAATTTAGTCTTTTCCAATGTTATACTATCAATGTGTAGTATTTGGAAATGCTTAACCGCCGTAGGGGTTATGTTGAGTTCTATTCTCAAAGGTTTTCTGTCATATTTTGTTAATTGACAAAGTTCGCATTTATTAATATAAGTTTGAATGCAATTCCTTTGGTTAGGCCAATAATAAAATTTTCGCAACTCATTTTGCGTTTCATCGAGACCACGGTGGTTACTTTTACCTTCGTGATAATTCTGAATGGTTTGTATTATTTCATCTTCGTCATTAATATCAATTAGTTTGGTTGAACATTTAATCAATTTGAAGTTCTGAATTTTTAAAGTATTTTTGAAGTGTTATACTAAATTTTTCGTATAAGGGATCTTCAAAGTATATATAATATTTAATTTTGGGTACAATAAATTCGATAATGAAATCATTTTTTTTTCGAAATTGTTCTTTGAAAATTGAACAAGTATTCTTTGTTTTGTTTTATAAAGTTTTATTAACGTTGGTTTTGCAGGTGCATAATTAACTTCTGAAATGATTATTTGATTTTTTCCAAAATTAACAGGACAGTCTACAATTGGAATGCCAATTATAGGGTTTTCACGATTTGAATGAACTGTTTCATCATCATCATCATTATTTTCTAAATTGTCTGCTTCCACTATTAGTGATTGGGTTTTTTGTATTTTGTGTTTCGAGTTCTTTATTAAATTCATCGATATAATCGAGAATTGTTGTGGAAGTTGTTGGCGATTCGTTGATCATGTTTAATTCAATTCGCGACAAGGCATCGGCGTTTTTGTTTAAACAATCTTTTTTGTATAGAATTTGGTAATCATACTCCTCAAGTTTCAAACGCCATCTAATCATTTTAGAATTTGGTTCTTTTAAGGAGAACAACCATTGTAAAGGCTTATGATCAGTAATTATTATAGTAAATTTTCGGACAAAAAGATAAGGTCTGTAATATTTAACGGCCCATATGATCGCTAAAAGTTCCTTTTCGATCGTTGAATAATTGGTTTCTGTATTATTTAGAGTTCTACTAGCATATGCTATTGGTAGGTCTGTTCCAATTTTACCTTGCGATAAAACGGCACCGATTGCAAAATTACTTGCGTCCGTGGTTAAATTAAACGGTTTTGTGAAGTCCGGATACTGAAGTATCGACTCATTAATTAATACATTTTTACATAAATCAAAACATTTCACGTAATCGGGGTCTTTAGTGTTTATTACTGCGTCTTTCTTTAAACAAGTCGTAAGGGGTTTTGTTAATTTAGCAAAATCCTTGATGAATTTTCTATAATAACCAAGTCATCCGAGAAAGCCTTTAATTTGTTTCGTAGATCTTGGAATTGGGTAATTCTGGATTGCTTTTATTTTGTCAGGATTTGGTTTTACACCTTCGGGGGTAACAACGTGTCCTAGGTATGCGACTTCTTTTCTTAAAAACTCAGATTTATCTAGCTGAATTTTGAAATTTGAATTTCTTAGTCTTTCAAATACTTCTTTTAAACGCTCTATGTGTTCTTGAAGGCTGGTACTAAAAATTATTATGTCATCCACATAAACGAGACATTTTTCATTTTGAATTCCGCGTAAAATATTATCTAAAATTCTCTGAAATGTTGCGGGTGCATTCTTAAGTAACATTTTTTTAATTTGATTTTGTACCTCTTGTCTGTGTACTTCGGGGTAACGATATGATTTTGTGTAAACAGGTAATTCGTCTGTTGTTCTTATTTTATGTTTGATTTGATTTGTGAACGTTAATTGTTGATTTTCTGAGTGAAATATATCCTCATATTCTTTAATTAATTTATTAATTGACGTTTTTTCTTCTACGTTCATGTGATCAGTACGTATATTTTTTGATGGATCAAATTTTGTTTGTTTAGATTCTATTACGTTTAAATTTGGATTAAAATTTAAATCGTAATCGTTAAAATTCTCAGCTACTAAGGGTTGATTTGGCAAACATTTATCAATTATTATTTCTTTTTCTGTTGGATTTACAATGGTACAAAGAGCTTGGTAGTTTTTTACTTTTGTAACGCATTCAGGTATTTCTAGATTATTTAATTTCGTGTAAGGAATAATAATCTCACCTTCCTTAATATTTTACACATTAACTTTAATTACTTGTTCAGTTCGTGGTTGTAGAACTATAAAATTTATGCTTGGACGCAATTTGTGATAATGCAACTTAATTTCACAATTTGGCGTAATTAATAGATTTTTTTCTAGATTGATCGAAATTGATCGTAGCATTTAATTTTATTAAATTATCCAATCCTAGTAAACAATCAAAATAATTATGAAAATTGAATAAGTGAAATTTTAAAGGAAGGTCCTTTTGTAAATTAAACAATTTTGAACATGATATTACAGTACTGTACTTTTCGAATGAAGTACCATGTGCTGTAGAAATTTGAAATGGATCGTTTTTTATTGAACCATTAAAATATTTATTCGCTATATTGGGATTTGAAAGATTTTGAACTGCCAGTATCTATTAATAATTTTGAATTATTTTCAGGAAGTATTATGTATGGTAGTTCGCTGTGATCATTTGTTGAATTCATTAATTCGAATTGGGGTATTCCGATGCTATTTCGTCTAAAAAATCATTTTGTTCTTCAGGAAATTCAACGGAAGGTTGGTAATCAAATTCGTTTGTTTCATCCGCTATTTCGCATGAATCATCATCAATATTATGTAATTCTTGAACTACATTGTTCGGAATATTTTGTTTAAAATAATCACCTTGGTTTAGATTAGATCGATATGTATTCCTAGTTGACGTGCTCATTGGAATAGGTTTTGGCAAATTTTGGTTTTGATGCGGTCTAAAAACATTTACTTTTTCGTTATGAATAGGTACATTGTTTCGATTAAAATTCGATTGCTGATTGTAATCGACATTTCGTTTTTGTAAATATCGCGCATTATGATCAAAATTTGTAATTTGTAATGGTTGATTTTTAAAAACAGTTTTATTTTGAAAATTCGGTTTTGGAATTAATTTATTTTGTTCGGATTTTTGCCGATGGATATCCCATTGGAAATCGTTCGTAGGCATGTTTAAAGCAACATTTAAATCTGCTGGATTTTTCGTTCACATGAGGGATCCTAGTGGTTCCTTCAGTCCACGTAATAAAATTCTCAGCGCGTATTTGCGAAAATATTGCGTTAAGACATTTGCTTCGTTAGCGGTAACGTGCGTTGTTAGAGAAGAAACTTGTAAGTTTAATAAATGTTGAATACGACTATAAAATTGAAATGGTGTTTCATTTCCTTGTTTTAACTCTGCCATTTCAATATTTAAACTGAAACAATCTCTTTTGTCTGCATACGTGTTTATTAAAGCGGTCTTTAATTGTAACCAATTTGTAATAATGCAAGACGATATGTTTGTTGCGGCTTTTCTCTTAATTTTTGACAAAATGCTTGACATCAGATATTCATTCTGAAAATCGTTTACATCTTGCGCATTATAAAACTTATTCACGAGCTTTTCGCTGATTTCGATAAAGCGCGGTAATAGTTACGTTTCACCATGAAAATCGGGAATCATATTTAAATATTCTTGTTTAAGAACAGGTAAAGGTGTTGTTTGATTTAAAGCCATTTTTGTGTTTTTGATTGGGGATCTTGAACGATATGATGGAAATTTTGGTGAATTTGAGTCAGAATCAGAACTTGAATCGTATGTTTTATACAGATTTCTCGAACCTCTAAAAGACATGTGCACTTACAGTAAAATTAGTGTCCACTCCATCCAAATCTTGATTTTCTCTCAGGACGATGGTGTGTTAATCGATGTTCACTCGATTTTCGTTACAATGTTCTTTTAACTCCAACACTGTCTCTTTGTTCTTTACCAATAAATCGTTGAAACGAATCGGAATATTATATCCACTAATAAATTGTTAGGTATATCCCACCGACTGCGCCACTTAACTTTGGTTTTACCGTAAGGCCGTTTTTAAAAAAGATTTACTTCTTAATTAAAACAATTTTAAAGTGCTCGGTACAAATTATAATTCATGACTAATTTTTTTGGTCGCTACAATACATTTTTACACGTGCGAAATTACATAGTAAGCGAATATATAATGATAAGCAAGTCTGCGCGTTATGTCACGTAGAAGCTACAGGTGTCCACGATATAACTTATATATATATATATATATATATATATATATATATACACGAAAGATGGTCGAATCTTACACCTCAATGGTGCAGTGAACATTAATTAAAACAGGTCCATGAAGACTAACTGGTGGGTCGCTAGACAATATTGTTTCTGGGATATTACCCTTCGTCAGTAGCGATTACCAAGAACCTTAGTTGTTGAAATTCCTTTACATGTAGTGGCCATCAAAACTTCTTGGCGCGAGCCAATCACTCCTAACGAACCACTGACAACACTGACGAGACGATACCTTGTCTAACACCTTGCGGAGACTAAACAAGAGACGACTGTCAAACGTCCAGTGTCAACATATAAAAGGATTGCTGCAATTAAGTTCAAAAACAATTCAAATTGAAAATATGTCTTGTCAAATCTGACAGCAAAATGTAAAATTTACACGAAAGATGGTCGAATCTTACACCTCAATGGTGCTCGCGCCAAGAAGTTTTGATGGCCACTACATGTAAAGGTATTTCAACAACTAGGTTCTTGGTAATCGCTACTGACGAAGGGTAATAACCCAGAAACAATATTGTCTAGCGACCCACCAGTTAGTCTTCATGGACCTGTTTTAATTAATGTTCACTGCACCATTGAGGTGTAAGATTCGACCATCTTTCGTGTGAATCAGTGGCGGCTCGTGAGCTCGGGGATCGGTGAAGCAGAATCGGTGGCAAGACCCCCCCCCCCTATAGCGAGTCATGTAAATATATTTTTTCCCGGTTCGAAAAAATATATAGTTATATGAAAACGAAACTAAAAATAACGTTATGTTATGGTTATAGTTTTTTTTTATTTATTTATTGAATACAATGTCAATTTTCTTTCCTTTAAACTTACAAACTTATCGATTATGTCGTCGAAAAACGGTTCGGCATTAATTAACTCATTTAATAGTTCTTTTTCAATTGAAAGTGTCGATAATAATAATAATTTTTTAAAACATCGATTATACGTTTTGTCTTTAACTTTTACAATTTTATTCACGGGCATGCATCGCTGAAGCAGCATCAAGGTGTTCAGATTCTGCGTCATTAGAACTATCATATGTGTACATCCATCGGCAATTTTAACAAGGTACATTTTTTTATTTTCAGAGCTGGAGAGTCACGTATTTTACCTTTCGAGTACAATTTATTCTAATTATACAAGAATATGTAGGTATTAGATTAAAAAAAAAAAGAAAAAACTGCAAAATAATTTTGCACTTGGGAATTATTTTTAGCTGAAGCGGCGCTTCACCTGCGTCATCGGAAGAGCCGCCACTGGTGTAAACTTTACACTTTGCTGTCAGATGTGACAAGACACATTTTTAATATATATATATATATATATATATATATATATATATATATATATATATATATACACGAAAGATGGTCTAATCTTACACCTCAATGGTGTAGTGAACATTAATTAAACAGGTCCATGAAGACTAACTGGTGGATCGCTAGACAATATTGTTTCTGGGTTATTACCCTTCGTCAGTAGCGATTACCAAGAACCTTAGTTGTTGAAATACCTTTACATGTAGTGGCCATCAAAACTTCTTGGCGCGAGTCAATTACACCACTGTGGCGTTGCCTTTCTCCGGTGGTAAAACGATAATGCTCTTGTTGTCTCGCAGCTTCCTCAGTGCGGTGTATTCTTCGTTAGATATGTTTCTTCTTGGTGGTTTCGCTCTTCGTAATACTCTGGATACCTCTTGTCGGATTACTTCGGCTTTGTCTTTCTACAGTTTCCGTATGGCACTTTCTACACTGCAAACAATTTCTTCCACTGGAATCCGTGAAGGAGCTACAGCGAAATTGAATCCTTTGGTAAGAACTTCGGTGGTGTCCTTGTCCAGCATTTCTACAACGCGGTTCACAACCCGAGAACCAAGAAGCACAGATTTCAGCCTCGAGCTTACGCACCAACATATATATATATATATATATATATATATATATATATATATATATATATAAATTGTTATGGTATTTATTTTTAATTTTAATGAATTGTTAATAAATCACATAAAAATAAACACAAATCTCAAAATCAATCGCAAATGTGTCTAACTACAAACATGTTACTGTCGTGAAAAGAAAACACAAATAAAATAATTCAAAGCTTTATTTATTAAGTATGAATGCAAGTATTACGAACAAAACTCAGTTTAACAATATAGAACTACACCATAAAGATTGAGACTCGATATAACGAATACAAATATTTACTGGGGCTTTTTGGAGAACGATATACAAATAAATCGTTCTTAAATAAACGTAGGTTCAAGGCAATACAATTGAATAATTAAACTCGACAATTCGTAGTATACTGTTAACAACAAATAAATTAAAAATCACTTACTGATTTCTACTTCTGGAGTTTCGGTTATTGTTGTCGCAAGCGAAGTTTTCGGTCTCGACGTTGAGGACTGAATGAATGTCATACCGATCCCGGTTGGCTTATAAACTCGATGCCATTTCACATTATTTTTAAAATATTATCTAAATTTTACCACAAGTCATAAGTGCCGAATAGCTATTGGTTGTTTAATGTCCAGAAGTTGCCAAGCACGTTCTACACGTGGCGATGGGACGCTGAATAGTTGCCAATGCGAATTTCGCGCACTTTTGCATCGACATCAAGTCGCCCACGCGGACCAGGTGCTGTGAGTCACGTCTCGGAGCTATGCTCATGGCTTTCGCGATGCCACGTTATCGTAAATTTGAACATAGTTTACAATTTAAATTATATCAATGTAGTAAAACCTATTATATCGAGTTCTAATTTATAATTACATTTATCCTCCTACATTCTAATACTCTTAACTAACTTAATTATACGAAAAACATCATTATTTATTCAATCATTTACATATAATTATTATTCGGAGTAATATTACGATACTCTACGCGGTTCGATCTAAAAGTTTTATTGCCGTCTCGGCATCGTATTTCGTTGATGCCAAGCCTGTTATTCTATTTAACGCTTTTGTTGTTAAATTTATGACTTTTACATTTTATATGTTTTTTCATGTTCGCGGGTAATGAATCGCGTATTTGAATTGTCCCACCGGGTTATTCCGACGTTTCAGCCAAGTCACACCTACATCCACAGGTAGGTCTTCTAGGTCATCACGTACTGCCGCTTCGTTCCGTGTCGATGCGTCTGCGCCTGCGCTTAACTGCTTTCTACTGTCACTTCTGGTTACGACACCCAGGTGGTCCTGTTGCTCAGCGGGTCGTGCCTGTTACGGTGCTACTTGTGAATGTTTGCTTATTGTGGTATTTTTCTGACCGCTAATAACTGGTCGCCATGTTCTCGGTTCTTTATTTTTATAGGTTCCCTTATCATTCCTTCTGTAAAATGTGATACATTGGCTATCGTTTTGGTATTTTCCAAGTCCAGTGTCTAATAAAGGATTCAGGACGGATGACGATGTGCCTCTTTGTTGTACCGCTTTCACGTGTAGACTGTCCAACTTACTTTATGCGCAGCCTTTGCCTGGGATCTCATATACGTGTTGTTCGTCCAGCGGGATTTTGATTTTTGGGTTCCTGAGTTCCCCCTAGTTTTAAATGTGGTTTAAAGCCCGTGGCGATGTTCTGTTTGCATAAAATTCTACCGTCGGTAGTTCCTTTACATAAGGTAAGAAGGTTGTGGCTATAGGTTTCATTGCTTCGTCCTTTGTTTCACTTTGCTTAGGTTTCGAAGCATTGCATATTTCTCGTTTTGAATAACCGTTCACTAGCAATGCTTTATGAATGGTCTCCATTCCCTTGGTTTTGTTGATGTCGTCTTCTACTCTCTCTGACTTTGTGATAAGTATTTTCATAACGGAGTACAGTTGCAATATAGGCTAAGACATAGGTTGGCATATTACGGTACATTGTGTGGTTGAGGCGCCGGTCTTCCGTTATCATTAGTAGGCCATCTAGGAACGGTAGTTTTCTTCCACTTCCATGATGAATTTAATTTGGTGGTGTTGTTCGTTGAGATGTTTGAGAAAGGCCGTAAGTTCTTTTCTTCCGTACCACCATACAAGGGTGTCATCCACATATCTGAGCCATATATTTAAGTGGCACTGTGTCTAGTTCTCTGGTTTCTAGATCGTCCATGAATAAATTTGCTATTACCTTTCATAGCGGTGATCCATCGGTGCACCTTTAATTTGCCTGTACCGTTGATTATTATACATGAAGTAAGTGTTCTTCAGACGTGTGTTTGGACAATTCTATTATGTTGTTACCAGGTTTGTGCTTGTATTCGATTACTTCGATGGCTTCGTCGATTGGCATTTGAGTAAAGAGTGACACAACATCAAAACTTATTAACAATTGATCTGGGTGTGCCCGATGATTTCCTAATAAGTCGATTAGCTGATCCTCATTTCTGACGTATGATTTTGACTTCTCAGGGTTGCAGTTATTTTGCTAAATATTTTGCTAGTGGCTAGCCTGGGGATCCCCTGGAGCTTACAATTGGGCGTAGTTGTGGGGACCGCGTCGTAATCAGGCAGAACTTCATGCAAAAAATGAATATAGTTCAACAACAGAATCACACAAGAGGATGTTCAACAATCTAAAACATCCAATGGATACAGTTCAAAATACTATTACGAAACCAAAGATAGCATATAATCTTTCAGATTTGTCACTAGATGAAGCTTCCACAAATATCCTAGCCAAATGGTTCAATTTTGCGGTTGCGCCCTATACGATTACAGTCGAAGAAATTATCTGCATTGTAGAGGCAGTTTCACCGAAGCTGCACAAGGATACAGTGGAAATAGTTCGCCAAGATGTATCTAGAATTCCGATCTACCAAACATCCAAAGAGGAATGTGACAAACGACGAACATTTATCTCTAAAAAGTCTTCGTGAAAACAAGGATGTTATAGTTCTACGGGCTGACAAAGCCAATGCAACAGTTTGAATACCGTCAAAAATGATTTCAATATTACACGACATGGCCATGACCAGCCGACACCGACAGATCCCACTACCTACTTGGAGAAAACAACCAAGAGTAAAATAGAAGAAATTAAGAAATTTCTCATACCTAGAGAAAAAGAGCCGAGATGCCCTATGCTATATGACTTACGGAAGTTTCATAAACCGAACCTGCGACCAATTGTAGGCTGCAGGGGATTCCTGTCCAGCCACTAGCAAGATATTACGCAAAATAACTGCAACCATATGCTGAGAAGTCAAAATCATACGCAGGAAAAGCGGATCATCTATTCGAATTATTAGGAAATCATCTGGAACAACCAGATCAATTATTAGTAAGTTTCGAAGTTGTATCACTCTTTACTCAAGTGCCAATTGACGACGCCATCGAAATAATCGAATACAAGCACAAACCTGGTGACCACCTAATAGAATTGGTCAAACACTGTCTGAAGCAGGGACTAAAAACGAAAAGTATTTTGTTCGTTTCCGATCAGAACGAAAACGAAAAATTTCGTTTTCGTCCTTTTCGTTCACACCCAAAAAATATCGTTTTCGTTTTTGTGAACCGAAATGAAATAACGGTTAAAACCGTTTACTACTTTTCTAATAAAAGTATGCCAACATGCTTTTTTTTAATTTTTTTTATATTTGACAAATAAGTCACTTGTCATAATTTTAATCATAGCAGGCAAAAATTACTAACATAAAATGTATGCTTTTAAAAACTTAAATGTTAAAAATTTCAATCAACTGCATTTTAAGTGGTGATGGCATTTTTGCTTTTTATAAATATTAAAAATAAAATTTAGAATGAATTGTTTGGGACCGTTTCTGTATTGGAGAGGCACGAATCTGTTTTAGTGTCTTTCATTTATTCCCATTAAATTTAGTTACTTGCAAACCACGCACAAACTGCTATGCTATTTAGTGGTATGCCAGTGACTTTTCTTTTTGTTTTTTTGCTTCATATTTTAAATAATAATATTTGTTTCTTTTCTCTCTGATCTTGCTTTATTTCAATTAACTTTTACTTATTTAAAAATTTTGTGTCATGGTTAATTTTTGGTTATTTGTAAATACAGTTATTATTATTATTAAAAATAAGAGAAAAAAATTGTTATCATGTTTATTTTATAGTAAAAATATATATAAATAATTCAGCATTCCAAAATAAATAAAAATTTTAGTTAATTAAACTAAAGATATATTCTAAAGTAAATCACAGGATAATTATTAATTTTAGTATATATGAATATATTTATATAAAAATTAATTGTAACTATTTAATCTAAGAAGCAAGACATCTTCCAATAAATTTTCTTTTAAATTCGTCCTTTGGCAATTTAAAATATATTTCAGTGCTGAAAATGCTCGTTCAACACTCACTTGTGTCATAGGTAAACCAATAATTTGTTTTGCAACGTTATACAATTCATTTGATGACGTTTCTATTGCTGCTCAATATTTTAAGACGCACGCTGTATTATGAGATTTTGAAGAAATATTTTCTTCTTGTTTTAAAAATTGCTTTATTTCATCTTCTTCTGTTGAAGTTGACTCTAGAGATGACTCTTCAACGAAGTTGTTACCTTCATTTATATTTTTAGAGCATTCCATACATATGAGATGTAGTTTTTAGCTATGTCAATTTGTGAAGTAGATAAAACTACTTTGAATCTTGGATCAAGAAATATTGCTGACATAATCACATCTTGATTAAATAGTGCTTTTTCCCTTTCGTTTAGGGATTCCACTAAATTTGTTGAAAATCGGCAGCAAATTTTACTTGTTTCCATTTTACACTTCAGCCAGGCAGAATAAAAATCTCCAGCCAACAAATGCGTTGTTTGGAATAATTTTGCTGTTTTTTTTCGCAGGATTAGAAGCGTTACAGATGTCTTGTATATCTGACCAATCATTTTCGCTTAAATATATCTCCTCAATGCTTCCGACCATGTCTCTACATAAGTCTTTCAATAATAAGAGTCTTTCCAAAATATCATGGGTGCTATGCCATCGTGTCGCACAATCTATAATAGGTTTCTTAAGATTCATTGTTTTAATTATAGTTAACATTTATTGTTCTTAATCTTTTAGTCCTTTTAACTTTAACGCATCATCCACGGCAAGCTGCAAAGTATGTGCAGCGCACCTTACATTTCGTAGAATGGGGCTACAGCCGGAATTTGTGGCAATGTCCCCTATGGAAGCATCTAGTTTCGTAATAAATGCATTACTTCCATTTTCTTGTTCTTCATTTTCTCGAATTTCATTTTCTTTTTCTTCATTTTCTTGTTCTTCATTTTCTTGTTCTTTATTTTCTTCTTCGTCACTAATAATATCGCGTTGCTGCTCTTCTAACAAACTCACCGCTTTGAGCATATTTGCCCCATTGTTGTTATACTAAGTACTTGCTTCAGATCAACTTGATGTTCTTTTAATACAGCCAATATTATTTTTGAAATGTATGAGGAAGCATGTATTTCCTTCAATTCCCGCATCGCCAACGTCCTTAAAACTAGACAGTTATTATTGCCAATAAATTGAACGTTGATTCCTAATATACTTCTATCAAGTCTACTTGCTCCATCAACTTTGAAAGATAATAACTTCCCCTTTAATTCTGTCGTTATTTTTTCTTTTAAACTCAAAGCATTTAACGACATATTTTTTTTATATTTTCCGGGTTAATTGCGATTTTATTGTCTAGTCCAGCTACCAGCGATCTAAAATTTTTCGAAAACCCGAATCATTAAATATGCTGAATGGACGGCCGTTAACTGTTACCAGTTCTGTACACGCTTCCTTCAACAAATCAGGAGTAATGTTAACTGAAATATCGTTTTTTTTGTTTTATAACGACATCATCTAAGGTAGGTTGGATATTTAGCCGCCTTTTTTAGTTGTTGCTGATGAATTTGACGAGGGCGGTTGTGATGAGCCTGCAGAAATGTTGTCAAAAATTTCTTTATGAGAAGATTGTACATGTCGCTGCAAGTTTCCTGAATGATTTCCCTTTATTGATGTGTTGCACTCTTTGACTTTACAAGTTGATTGATTTGTTAGGGCATCGTAAACTTGTGTAAGAAAATATTGGATGATCGCCTGGAAAAAAATAATAGGGGAATACCCTACATGTGCAAGCGATTGGTTGGCGATCACGTCACCTTCGGTTCTCCTACTTTATAGCGGAGCACTAGTGATGAGCGCGAGTAGATACTCGTGAATCTTCGGTAAACTAGTGGGAAATAGAAGTGGGAGCTTCCAGGGCCAACGTGAATAGAAGACCCTTGCAACTTGCATCCGCGATATGTCTACTAGGAGTAGGTTACAAAAATATTGTGTCATTAAACCGGTTAAAACCGATAACCGAAATTATTTATTTCGTTTTCAATCATGAACGAAAAATAAAAATTTCGTTTTCGTTTCCGTTTTCGTTCTTATAAATTATTCGGTTAATTTCGTTCTTTCGTTCTCGTTTTCGTTCCGTTCTTAGTCCTTGGTCTGAAGAACACTTACCTGTTTAATAACCAATCGTGCCAGCAAATTAAAGGTGCACCAATGGGATCACCGGTAATAGCAACTTTATTCATTGATGATCTAGAAATCAGAGGCCTCGATACAGTGCCCCTTAAACCAGATGTATGGCTCAGATATGTGTATGACACCTTTGTAATAGTCGCACGGAAGAAAAGAACTAACAGCGTTTCTCAAACATCTAAGCGAAGAACACCACAAAATTAAATTCAACAAGGAAGTGGAAGAAAACACTTCTCCTGTCAACATGCATCTGTCAGTTGACTCCTGTTAAAATTGAATTTCGTGTGCTTAAGCATTAAATTTTGCGGAAAAAATTTATCACTCAAACCAAGGTTATGCTTATTAAATACTACGGGGACTCTGCACCATCAATTGCAATGGTAAAAAATGGACGGAATTTCGTTGTGGCCGTACAAGCACGGAAAATGCTAAACGTTCTGGACGCCTAGTTGAGGTCTCTACACCCGAAGCAATTGAAAAAATTCACGATATGGTGTTGGCCAATCGGAAATTGAAAGTGAGAGAGATTGTGGAAGCCATAGCCATCTCACATGGCTCAGTGGTTTCAATTTTGAACGATCACTTGGGTATGAGAAAGCTCTCCGCGAGATGGCTGCCGGTTTGCTCACAATCGACCACAATCGCAATAGTGTGACAATTTCGGAGGAGTGTTTGTCGTTGTTCACACAATAATCAACTAGTAATAATCAAAAATTGGGGTTGGAAAGGTTAATCTAAAATAATATCAGACAAATACCTTGATATACAAGATTCTCTAACATCCAATCCTAGTACAGAAAAGATGTTCACCAAACAATAGTATATTAAAATACACGTTACAGAAGGCACTGTTTCAGGCAAGAGTCCGAAATTCAAGCCAGAGCCGAAGGCGAGTGGCCTGAACGGATGAATGCCCTGAATAGCTTTCTGTACGAGTATTTTTTGCTATTTTTTATACTTTGCGGCTTTTTTACGTGAAAAATTAAACTTTGTTAAGTATTTCAACATTTAATTATTTCACAATAATAGAATAATATTTACTCTAGATGTACATTTCGAAAGTAGTTATTTACATACCAAGGGCTGTTAAGAAGGCCATAACGGCTGAGGTAGCCGTTTGAGCTTAATGCTACCGAGAGCCGTTATGGCCCTTAACAGCCCGTGGTATGTACAACGGTTTTCGTCGCACTAGCTTAGCCAAGAAGGTAAAAATTTGGAATGAAAAATTTTATAATTTATAATTTTAAAACGATAGATGTCATTGTTTCCGTGACAACTAAATGTTGTACGATCGATTAAGAGCGGGCTGTTATCAAAAGCGGGCTGTTAAGGATCCTTAACGGCCCTCTTTTCATAACAGCCCGCTTAGTGTTGCCAGGGCATTATCGATAGCTTAACGTTTTTGAAATGTGGCATGTTATTCGCTACGTAACAATCTAGTGCGACGAAAAGATAATTATATATATTTAACAAGATCAAGTAATGTATTATTTAACATAGGCAAATCTGTATCCCAATTTTTTCATAAAAATAGCTTCATACATGTTTAAATAACAATTTTGAGAATGTTTTAATAATTGTATATCATTTATAGTAAATGAATGTCCTGTGTTAATAAAATGATTAGCTAACGCAGAAGTACCAAAATCACGATTTTTAATACATAATTTGTGCTCATTAAATCTGATTTCTAAATTCCTTCTCGTTTGTCCTATGTAACATGAATTACAAAAACTACAATTAATTTGGTATATACCAGACTTTTTAATGAAATGCTCTTTATTAATGTTATTATTAAGGTAAATTTTTAAAGTATTATTGTTTGAAAAAACCGGAGTTAATTTAAATTTCTTATATAGATTCGATAGACAATTTTGCCAAAAAGGGTGGAAAGTTAACTTAAAGAACTTTTTATTAACATTTGTAACTAAAATTGGAGTTGGTCAATGAATTGATAGAAAACTTTTGTCTATATTTATTGTAAATGTTAGTAATAAAAACATCATTATATCCATTAATTTTGCCTATTTCATAAATGAAATTCAATTCAGTTAAATTTTGAAAGGGGTAAACTAAATAGACGATAAAAAAGGCTATGAAAAGCTGATTTTTTATATTTATGAAAAGTGACCGAACTATTGGGAATATAATTATTTTTGTGTGTTTATTTTCTATAAATATCAAATTCAAAAGATTTATTAACTATACTAATTTTTAAATCTAAGAACGGTAGACTTTTATCAATTCCAAGTGCATAAGTAAATTTTATTGTTTCATATTGACGGTTCAAAAAATTAACAAAAATCTCTAAATCAAAGTTGTTATCTATTATGGCAAACATATCGTCTACATACAGCATTTTCTAACAGTGGCGGCTTGTGAGGGGAGGCAACGGAGGCAATGCCTCCCTTAATCATTTTGTATAATGACATTTTTTTGTAATTTATTTTTTCTATACATGAGTGTTGTTTTTTGTATTAAAAACGCTTATTTTAGTAAATAGTTGTAGTTGTAGAAATTACAATTTTCAAACATCCCAAGATCTTATAGCGCGAAAATATTTTGAAATGTTGCCGGCCGCGGGCAAACTAAATTCAGCCTCACAAACTGCTGCATTTGACGCGCTGAACCGATATAAAACCTAACGCAATCCGTATTAACTAGAGACGTTTCTCGCTAAAAACACATCGGCTGGAGGCATGCCGCCAGACGCTGCGTCACGGCACATGAATACCCCCACTCTCCCACTGTTTCTTGTGCACTTGTGTGACGCATTAATGTTTTTTATATAGTTTATAATACAATTGAGTTTAAATTTTTATAAGCATTTTTGTTTATTTTCTGTTAATAGTTTACTTTACTTCTAATTAGTTAGTTATTTTAGTTTGTTAATTACTTTTTTTTAATGTTATTTTGTTTCATGAACAACTTGGTGGGGAGTTCAAACCAAGGAATCTCATGTTTTAAATTGGAGAACATAGTTTTATTTTATTGTGAAATAGAAAATTTTGCAAGGGGCAGGTTGCTTCCGGTGAGTGAATTATCGTTAGTTTAATATTATTTACATATCGGCATGTTTTAGTTGCTGTACCTACTCACAATTTGATGTCCCTTAATCTTGTGTAAAGGTGACAATATACTTACATAGGCATAGGAATGCATAATATCCGCCTCGTAATTTTATGGGAATATTTTCAGTAAGCACTAAAGTACCTAGTTTATCTTTTATCTTAAACATTTTCGATATTTCCATCAATACAAATAAAAAGCATTTAATATTCACATGCAGGACGTTGTACATTACACACATTTGAGTTTGCCTCCTCAAATAGCAAACCCACGAGCCGCCAATGTTTTCTAAGTTATTTAAAATAACTTAGTTATTTAAATAACTTAAAATTGAGAAAGAATTGAAATTCATTTATGAAATAGGCAAAATTAATGGATATAATGATGTTTTTATTACTAACATTTACAATAAATATAGACAAAAGTTTTCTATCAATTCATTGACCAACTCCAATTTTAGTTACAAATGTTAATAAAAAGTTCTTTAAGTTAACTTTCCACCCTTTTTGGCAAAATTGTCTATCGAATCTATATAAGAAATTTAAATTAACTCCGGCTTTTTCAAACAATAATACTTTAAAAAATTACCTTAATAATAACATTAATAAAGAACATTTCATAAAAAAGTTTGGTATACACCAAATGAATTGTAGTTTTTGTAATTTATGTTACATAGGACAAAGGAGAAGGAATTTAGAAATTAGATTTAAGGAGCACAAATTATGTATTAAAAATCGTGATTTTGGTAGTTCTGCGTTAGCTAAATATAGGACATTTCTTTACTATAAATGATATAAAATTATTAAAACATTGTCAAAATTGTTATTTAAACATGTATGAAGCTAGTTTTATGAAAAAATTTCAATTAAAATTATTAAATACAGATTTGTCTCCGTTGAATAATGCAAAATCAAGTATTTTGTTAAATATATGTAATTATTTTTCCTTAACTATGTAATTTTTGTCATTTATGTCATTTTATTAATTTTGAGACGTTTTGAATTCTACTGAAGATGAAGGCAGTGCTTTCGAAATGTACATCTAGAGTAAATATTATTCTATTATTGTGAAATAGTGGTTGTGTTAATAATTTTATTTCAACATTTATTAATATTAGCGCGGGTTGGTAACGTTTTTGTGAAATTAAATAAGGAGTCCGTGGAAAATTTTATTTGAAATGTGTTTTCTTTGACGTAATATGAGTTGTGAAGACCTGCAATGTACTCTACCCGAAATACGGGAAACTGCACAAACTACGATTGGGAATTTACTTCCGAACAAGTCACGTTCTCAATAAGGAACAAAAATATCAAAAATAACTAATAATTTCTATTTACGAATCTTGCTCTTAAATAGATTACAACAATAGATGCCAAACCGCTACCAACATAAAGAAAAAATATATACCAGACTCATTTTAAACTTCGAATTTTCATTTTAACACTGTTTTGGGTGCTTAAATTAAGTTGTAATAAACGCAAAGTAGAAAATAGTATATTTAGCCCAGTCGAATTAGGTTTTAACCCGGGAAAAATTTCCAATAGCGATTTTTTTTCATAAATCGTTAGGGGGGTCACTGATAGTATAAATTTCGGTTTTCGGGAATCGCACCCTATTGCGTCGTCCGCCATATTGGTTTTAAGGGTGCATTTTTCTGTATTGGATAACTCGTCTATTTTCAATTTCACACGAAAAATGATAGAAACCGAAGTTGTTCGGAATTAAATTTCCTACAATTTTGGTCTTTATCATTTTTTCCCTACGGTCGATATTTTTTCATCTAGACCGGAAAGTGGGGGTGTATCTAAATATCCTATTATCTCGTTTATTATCGACTTTAAATCATTAACGATAATAACCAATGTTGTTTGAAATTAATTTTGCTACAACGGTGGCCCTTATCATTTTTTCCCTAGGTTCGATATTTTTTCATTTAAACCCGGAAAGAGGTGGGGGGTGTATCTAAATATCGTATTATCTCTCTTATTATCGACTTTAACGCATTAATGATAATAACCAATATTGTTTGAAATTAATTTTGCTACAACTTTGGTCGTTATCATTTTTTCCCTAGAATCGATATTTTTTCATTTAAACCCGGAAAGAGGTGGGGGTGTATCTAAATATCGTATTATCTCGTTTTTTATCAACGTTAACTTATTGGCGATGTATGATTGATATTTTTGGACGCACGCTTACGGTAAAGGGAGGGAGTGGTGTGAATAAACCGTTTGTCGAACTGAATGGCTTTTGCAATGAAAAAAATTAACATTTATTTTTCGAATACACATTCGAAAGCCCTGCAAAATTTGCATCAGGTGTGCTTGGAACGTTTAGCCCGTGGTTTTTCCAAGTCCGAGTCGTATGACTCTCCCTCGTAAACATTGATGTCTTCGTCCGAAAACTCAGGAAGCTCAGTGGTGATTGTCTCTGATGGAGGGTTCGCGTCATTGTCGATGTCTTCTTCGTCGAGGAGCTGCCTAATTGCGGCCACATTGTCGCATGTTTCTCCGCCGCAGTTGTGGCACAAAACAGAACATTTTAGTCCTGCTCTGCGACAACCACATATCTTCCCGCATGTGCCTTTGCATCTGCAAGAAATTGTCTTTAACAACAATTCTGGACCTATAGTTGTTGCAACAGGTTCCAATCCACGATTCGTTCTCTTCCACCCCCACACAGTAGCATCGGCTTCATACTGCAGCCACATTTGCACCTGCAGGTACGTCCGGTATGTATGTTGCTGCGCTGCTGCCGAGGTAGGTGGAAGCGTCGCCAAATTGAATTTGCTCCTCGTAACCAATTTTGCGAAGCTCTTGTACCGTAGGTCGTCTAATGTTTTGATTTTCTCATTGCCTCCAAATATCGCGATGAGGAAGCATTCTCCAGCTTGGGGCAAGCAATGTTTATGAATGTTTCTGTAGCGGAACAAGCTGAGAGCTTCGCCCAGGTTGTCATTTTTGTGTTCAAGAATTTTAATTTCCCTATGTTAAATAATGATGACGTGGTGTCGCATCCGCTGAAGGCATGTAGGAATAAAATATGTTTGGCTACAGCCTCTGCAAACTTGCCGGTGAATATAATTGTTCCGGAGTCCGTCCTCTGCTGAGTTTTTTGAAAAATACATTCTTCAAATGATACCCTAAGCCAGTCAGTAATACGAGAAGGCCGATGATCGTGACTTCGTCGTAATTCGACGCTTCTTGAATTGCCGTTCCCACGATGAAAGAATCTGCGTCTGCCGGTGCCTGCTGAACAACGACATCAGAATCCTGCAAAGCTTTTTTCAAAATATCAATAAGCCTTGTCTTGTTCTTGTCGTTGGCCAAAAAATGATAAGGACCATAGTTGTAGCAAAATTAATTTCAAACAACATTGGTTATTATCGTTAATGCGTTAAAGTCGATAATAAACGAGATAATAGGATATTTAGATACACCCCCACTTTCCGGTCTAGATGAAAAAATATCGACCCTAGGGAAAAAATGATAAAGACCAAAATTGCAGGAAATTTAATTCCGAACAACTTTGGTCACTATCATTTTTCGTGTGAAATTGAAAATAGACGAGTTATTCAATACAGAAAAATGCACCCTTAAAACCAATATGGCGGATGACGCAATAGGGTGCGATTCCCGAAAACCGAAATTTATACTACCAGTGACCCCCCGTAACGATTTATGAAAAAAAATCGCTATTGGAAATTTTTCCCGGGTTCGGCCCTTTTTTGGTCTAATTCGACTGGAGTAATTAGATAGATAGATTGTCGCACGAGTGGTGCGAGGAGTGCCCCAATAGAACAAGTGCGACAATATCGTCTAACTAAACGAGTGTAACATACTATTTTATCTACTTTGCTCTACTAATTCTTGAAATTTCGCCTGTTCAAGGTTTCGTATTAGACTAGGAATTTTGCGTAAGTTGGGTTCACTGATATTGACACTTTGTATTAAATTTCAAAATCATCTAATAGCCGTCATAAGTCCTGTAATTTGTGTGCAAAATGGAGGCAGAAAACGCTGAATTTATGTGTACCCCGTCGTACATACGCGAAGCCGCTCAAAGGGCTGTTGAGAATTTGTTGCCGGTAAAATCCAAGAGGATATATGATAGATTATATAACATGGCACGAACATAACCAAACTAAAAGTTACCAAATTATTATTAAACTGTTTTCGATGTAACAATAGTATATTAAAAAACAAGTTACAGAAGGTACTGTTTCAGGCATGAGTCCGAAATTCAGGCACGAGCCGCGAAGACGAGTGGCTGAACGGAGGAATGTCCTGAATGCGCCCTTTTTACGTGAAAAATTAAACTTTGTTAAGTAATTTAACATTTAGGGATATTTGCGCGCGCTTGTTAACGTTTGTGTGAAATTAAATAAGGAGGCGGTCGAACATTTAATTTGAAATGTCAGTTTTCTTTGATGCATTATGAGTTGCGAAGACCTGCAATGTACTCCACCCGAAATACGGGAAATTGCATATCAAGTATATTTAACACGTTAAAGACCGCATGCCCACCGGTGGGTCACTCCGCAACAACATTACCGGTTTACATGTTGGGACCGGGTGACCACCCGTGGGCATTTTAATTGAAATAAATCTAGGGGTTAAATAATGTCTACCTCAAATTATTGTACACTAAAAAATATTTGAAAAATAATATACGTAATTAATAATAAAAAAAAATGCCGGTCCATATGTGAGAAATACGATTTTGCAATGCGGTCTTCAACGTGTTAAAAAAAATAACTACGAAGTGCCCAAGAATAGTGAAGAAAAATTATCTACAGGCAAGTTACGTTTTGGACGCCATCGACCGCCCAAACCAATTCCAGACGACTCCGTACGCCAGGGAGATGGTCCAAACATCGAGGAAGACGTCCTAGACGTTCCCGAAGTTCCCGAAAAGAAGTTGGGAAAATCTTGAGCCAAGGAAAATGCTATTTTGTAAAGCACTCGATGTTCAAGTTGTACAGTGACAACGACAAAACTGTTTAAAAAAATAAACTATTCCCAGTTTGGGTAATTTAAGTTGCACACTAATACTTTAAACACGTTAACAGTATAATGTGTTAGTACCCACCTACACCAAATTACCACACTACACTTGTAGAATAAGGTTAATAACTCGAGTTAACACTAATGACCATATTTGGAAGTTCGCAAGCCCATTGAACGCTATATTACCGATAATCACTTGCAAATTAGGGCGACACTACCAAACGCGGTAAATTCAAATTATTTATATACCAGCTGTTTCGCGAAAGCGACCTTTTAATTCAATAAACGGCCGAAAATAAACACTAATTGTTTTCGTTCTCGTTTAACAAATAATTTTATGTGCTAAAACACACATCCATCTTCTTTCGCAGAGATTCGGTGGGTAAATCTCTGCCAAAGGAGAACTCGCTAAGTCTATTAATATATATGCAAATTAATTTGACACAGAAAAATGCTCGCACCCACACATCGCAAAATATATTCCTCGCCGTTCCAAAAATAGATTTTAATTTTCTACGAAAAACGAGCCATTTAACATAACACTGATAGCAGAGATAAACCGATCGGACGCGATATTTATATACCATATCTATTTTGTTCGTCGATCGAAACGATTTCATTTGGATCATGGTGAGTAAATTTTTATCGGTGACAATTTTTTTTAAATAAAAAAATTGAACATCACAGGACCACGTTTACGCATTTCCGTTACCCACTAATTTCCCGCCGGGGTATATGGTGAGAATTAGGGGATCGGCCCCGAAAACTGGCAAAAGGTGAGCTTACATAATTTTTTTAATTATACATATTTTTCGAACGATTCGCAATTCGTACAGAATGTAAAACATTATTATGATTATAATCAGACATTAAAATCGATTTAAAAATAGCCACAAAATGGGCAAATAGTCAACAATAAAAATCTACTTGTGTTGTGTCTTGTGTTCGACTTGGTTTCGTCCCGTATTCGGGCGTCTTCATTACTAAAAATACACTGCGCAATTGCTGTTATAGTTCTTATATTTATTTTGCGGCGATCTTTTCCGATTTTCCAACAGGTTCGATGTCAATTTCCAATTGGGCACCGAGTACCAAAAATTCGACATAGCCTGCCACCTGTCGGTGCGCTACGGAGAAGGTGCCATCTTGGAAGCCAATTCGTACGACGTCACCAAACGCTGGATCAAACCGGAAACTCATAAGAACCTGGCCATCCGTCCAGGAACAAACTTCGATATTTTGGTGCTGTGCGAGTCGAGCCAGTTCAGGGTGAGTCATCGGCGTCGACACAATTGACCCAGTAATATGTCATTTTGGTTACAGATTGCCGTCAACGGTCGCCACTTCATCGATTTCAAGCACAGGCTACCATTTGCGAGGATCGCCCACGTTGACATTCGTGGGCAACTCATTGGCACATCGATATCCTTCGAGGACAACACGCCGCAAGTAAAATGATTATTTCGTGTATTGCTAAATAATTATTTTGATTGTTTTTGTAGAAACAGGACATGATTGGTGGAAATTATCCATTTCCGCCCTTCTAACGACAAGAACCGTTCCTGTAATTTGCAATTAACGACATGTTATTCGTCGCTGGTTTATTTTAAATTTTCACTAACTGTACTAATGCTACATAATTATACATAAAACCACACATGATTGATTATAAACACTTAAAATCCCATAATAAAATAAAATAATCCATCCGGTAATATACAATAGAATGTTTGATTTACAGTGTCTTGCCGTCTGCCCAAGAAAATGCAATTATGTGGTAAATGATCCCGATTTATCTCGCCACATTTGTGAGTTTGTATTTTTATCCGCCAAGATAATGCTTCTTTGGGCTGGGATTTTGGATAAAGATTAAATTAATTTACAACTATTGATCATAAAATAACCACAGTAATCCACAGTAGTAAGATCTGGCGATCTTGCTGGAATCACAATAGGTTTCAACTTCATACTCCAACTTCCAATAGATGCAACGGTGCCTTGAAATACGCCTGGTTTTCTGCACTCCAAAATATGTCCTAATTAATTAATTGAGTTGTTTTAAATAGTAATCCTTTCTGTGGCAGTAATTTAATTGTTGAACTAAGTTTTATTTCAAAGGCGTCACACTATTAACAATTGGAAAGTGCGATAGCTTTATTTGCGTTTTGTTGAAAATACTTTTGTTGTTTTCAATCGAGATCGTGGCTCATGAAAACATACACACACTCATTCATAACTTAATACGTTCAATGATGCATAATGGGTCGTCGATGAAAAGCACGTTTGACGATTATTCTAAATTTTGGTTCAAAAATTAATTTTTATCTATCAAAGCTCCATTTGATTGAAACTAAGTTCGACGACCCAATTAGTAATAATTAATCAAAGTCTTTACAGCAAATTATCCACAAATCATGTAATTTGCAAGTACAAAATTATCTCGGAACGCTAACATAGGTTGAAATTTTCAAACAAGACTTGGTCATTATTAGTTTTTTGCCGCTGGCAGTTTTCGCAAAATCTTCACTACATAAAAACATCCCAGAATGCTAACCGTGATATTTACCTGACAGAATTTTTTAATTTTCTAAAATATTTTCTTTGTGACAATTAATTTTATTACCATAATAAGTTAAGGTTAAGTAATGATTTGTAACTTTTTAGGGATATTTGTTCTTAAAAATGTTGTGGGAAAACAATAACGTAATTAGCGTAAATCTCTCTAGTACGCGTCAAGGATATATGCTGTCAAACGGATGACATTGAATTGCATATCTGACGTGAAGTTCCTGAGCAATTCTCTCCCCAAGCCGTTGTAAAATACATTTTTGACAAAATTTAAGTATATCTGTTTTATATGTGCACCGCTAAATACATATTAACCAAACGTATTTAACAGTTTGCCAAACGTGACCAACGAAGTTTTTTTAAATATTTACTTTTATTTACGTTCTTATGCTTTTGACATGAGCGTGTAATGTTAAGCAATGATCCGTAACTTTTTAGGGATACTTGATCTTAACAATTGACGAAAAAGGTTCTATTAAAAAAAAATTATAATTATATTACATTCATTTATTTACATATAAGCAAATGTATGTCAAAAAAGCGTTGTCTGAAGAAGGCATGAACCAATTAAACTGTAAAGGAGATGTTCTTTGAACAGGTAGCTCAATGCGTCGGAAGCCAAGTTTGACATTTGTAATGTTAACGTACACAATTTCGTTCAGTTTTGTATCCCAAAGACATGTGTATGCCATAAAATCGTACCTGATCGAATCCAGATAGATATATATATATATATACACGAAAGATGGTCTAATCTTACACCTCAATGGTGTAGTGAACATTAATTAAAACAGGTCCATGAAGACTAACTGGTGGATCGCTAGACAATATTTTTTCTGGGTTATTACCCTTCGTCAGTAGCGATTACCAAGAACCTTAGTTGTTGAAATACCTTTACATGTAGTGGCCATCAAAACTTCTTGGCGCGAGCCAATCACTCCTAATGAACCACTGACAACAGAACACTGACAAGACGATACCTTGTCTAACACCTCGCGGCGAGTAAACAAGACGACTGTCAAATGTCCAGTGTCAACATATAAAAGGATTGCTGCAATTAAGTTCAAAAACAATTCAAATTGAAAATGTGTCTTGTCAAATATGACAGAAAAATGTAAAATTTACACGAAAGATGGTCTAATCTTACACCTCAATGGTGTAGTGAACATTAATTAAAACAGGTCCATGAAGACTAACTGGTGGATCGCTAGACAATATTGTTTCTGGGTTATTACCCTTCGATGGTCTAATCTTACACCTCAATGGTGTAAGATGGTCTAATCTTACACCATTGAGGTGTAAGATTAGACCATCTTTCGTGTAAATTTTACATTTTTCTGTCATATTTGACAAGACACATTTTCAATTTGAATTGTTTTTGAACTTAATTGCAGCAATCCTTTTATATGTTGACACTGGACATTTGACAGTCGTCTTGTTTACTCGCCGCGAGGTGTTAGACAAGGTATCGTCTTGTCAGTGTTCTGTTGTCACTGGTTCATTAGGAGTGATTGGCTCGCGCCAAGAAGTTTTGATGGCCACTACATGTAAAGGTATTTCAACAACTAAGGTTCTTGGTAATCGCTACTGACGAAGGGTAATAACCCAGAAACAATATTGTCTAGCGATCCACCAGTTAGTCTTCATGGACCTGTTTTAATTAATGTTCACTACACCATTGAGGTGTAAGATTAGACCATCTTTCGTGTAAATTTTACATTTTTCTGTCATATTTGACAAGACACATTTTCAATATATATATATATATAACTAATATTATCAATTTGATTTGTATCTTTTAATAACTTCAAATATTCATTAATTTTCTTCTGAACGACAGCAGTGGGATCGTTAACAACAATGGAATAGATTTTTTTATCATTTAACAATTCTTCAGTTTTGTAGATGTACTCAGTCTTATCCATTGCGACAGTCACAGCACCCTTGTCCGCTCTTAATATTAAAACGTCTTTGTTATTATTTAAAAACACTCTACATCTATTGCTAACATTGACCCATGTATTGTTGGTAATATAATCATGCAAAAAATAATTAGTTAATGTATTAGTTAACCGGGCCCTACATATATTGGCTTCTTTATCTGTGAATTCAGTTAAAATGTTTTCACACTCAGCAAGAATCTTACCCACATCTAAATCACGTCGTGTTACTGGTAGACCAAATTTTGGGCCTAATGATAAAAAATTCTTAATATCCTCGGGTATACCTATAACAGTACGATCAACGAACCACTTTTCATTACTGTTGAAGACTTTTTTCGTTGTAGAATCATTAATAAGTTTCGCAAATTTTTTAATGTTAGTAATTTTGACAATATTAAAACATTTTTTATATTTTATGTTGATAAGACTGTTAAAATCAGAGAAAATATGTGGGGGGATGCAATGTTGTGATAACTCTTTAAATTCATTACATTGTTTTTCCAGATACCTTAAGTCAGACTCAGTTATAGAAATTTCTAGATTCAAAATACGTTCACCCAATCCTCGGTTGAATTTCTCAGTCTTCTTACGTATTCGTCCATCCCGTGTGGATAATAAGTTAATAACATTCTTGGATCCTTGAGTGATATGTTTCGGAAAGACTTGATGTTTTCTACATTTTAAAAGGAATATCCTGCGATTTCTCAGTTTGGCAATTTTTTCAGATGTTGATAACCACTTCTTTAATTTATTTAAGGCGTCGACACCATAGTTCGATGCAATTGTTTGGAAGAACCCCATTTCACAATAAAAATTCCGAAGAGTAGTTGCCGTTGATATATTATATCATAACAAAACAAACATCAAATCTGTTTTTTTGGGGGATTGCGGCAATTAAACGACGAAGTATCGTATGTTCTTTATTTATTTATGAACCAATATTTCGCACCCTATACGGATGCTTCATCAGGATTACTAAATAGAATTTAATTAATGAAAGTTATGTTGTTGCAATAATAATAATACTTACAAAAAATTGAACATAAAGTTGAACAACCACCAAACAGTATAAACAAGCAGGATACACATTAAAATTAATTAATTAATAGTATAAAACTTCAACGAAGACAACGGAGCACGTGAATAATGTAAAATGTGTACACGTGCTCCGTTGTCTTCGTTGAAGTTTTATACTATTAATTAATTAATTTTAATGTGTATCCTGCTTGTTTATACTGTTTGGTGGTTGTTCAACTTTATGTTCAATTTTTTGTAAGTATTATTATTATTGCAACAACATAACTTTCATTAATTAAATTCTATTTAGTAATCCTGATGAAGCATCCGTATAGGGTGCGAAATATTGGTTCATAAATAAATAAAGAACATACGATACTTCGTCGTTTAATTGCCGCAATCCCCCAAAAAAACAGATTTGATGTTTGATTTGTTATGATATAATATATCAACGGCAACTACTCTTCGGAATTTTTATTGTGAAATGGGGTTCTTCCAAACAATTGCATCGAACTATGGTGTCGACGCCTTAAATAAATTAAAGAAGTGGTTATCAACATCTGAAAAAATTGCCAAACTGAGAAATCGCAGGATATTCCTTTTAAAATGTAGAAAAACATCAAGTCTTTCCGAAACATATCACTCAAGGATCCAAGAATGTTATTAACTTATTATCCACACGGGATGGACGAATACGTAAGAAGACTGAGAAATTCAACCGAGGATTGGGTGAACGTATTTTGAATCTAGAAATTTCTATAACTGAGTCTGACTTAAGGTATCTGGAAAAACAATGTAATGAATTTAAAGAGTTATCACAACATTGCATCCCCCCACATATTTTCTCTGATTTTAACAGTCTTATCAACATAAAATATAAAAAATGTTTTAATATTGTCAAAATTACTAACATTAAAAAATTTGCGAAACTTATTAATGATTCTACAACGAAAAAAGTCTTCAACAGTAATGAAAAGTGGTTCGTTGATCGTACTGTTATAGGTATACCCGAGGATATTAAGAATTTTTTATCATTAGGCCCAAAATTTGGTCTACCAGTAACACGACGTGATTTAGATGTGGGTAAGATTCTTGCTGAGTGTGAAAACATTTTAACTGAATTCACAGATAAAGAAGCCAATATATGTAGGGCCCGGTTAACTAATACATTAACTAATTATTTTTTGCATGATTATATTACCAACAATACATGGGTCAATGTTAGCAATAGATGTAGAGTGTTTTTAAATAATAACAAAGACGTTTTAATATTAAGAGCGGACAAGGGTGCTGTGACTGTCGCAATGGATAAGACTGAGTACATCTACAAAACTGAAGAATTGTTAAATGATAAAAAAATCTATTCCATTGTTGTTAACGATCCCACTGCTGTCGTTCAGAAGAAAATTAATGAATATTTGAAGTTATTAAAAGATACAAATCAAATTGATAATATTAGTTATAAAAATTTGACCATTTACAATTCTACCTCTGCTAAACTTTATTGCTTACCAAAAATACACAAACACGATGTACCAATGAGACCTATTGTCTCGTGTATACAGTCTCCTACTTATAAAGTATCTGCATTTGTTGCTGACATTGTCTCTACAGCTTTAAAAAACAGTAGTGACTATGACATTTTGGATTCTTTCGCCTTTTGTGAAACTTTTCAAGAATTTTTATTACCCGACAATTATGTTTTAGCATCATTTGATGTAGTTTCATTATTTACAAGCATACCCGTTGACCTGGTTCTATATATACTGGAATTGAAGTGGGATAACATCAGTGAACATACGGGATTGTCAAGAGAATCATTTTTTGATATTCTGAATTTAATATTTAGCAATACATTTTTTTTCATTTAACAAAAAATATTTCAAACAAGTTTTCGGTTTACCTATGGGTAGTCCACTTAGCCCAATACTTGCCAACATTGTCATGGACTACTTGCTGGACAATATACTTCCTGTTTTACCTTTCAAATTTGCCTTCATAAAGAAGTATGTGGATGACTTGATCTTGGCTCTTCCAGAAGGAGAAATTAATAATACTCTCGATATTTTCAACTCCTTCCACCCTGATATTCAGTTTACTGTTGAAAAAGAAACTAATAATAGTGTACCGTTTTTAGACACCCTGGTAAATAGAACACCGACGAATAAGATTATAATAGACTGGTATAGAAAGGAAACACACTCTGGTAGATTCTTGAATTTTCATTCAAGTAACACAATTAAACAAAAGATTAATACTGTAATAACAATGAAAAATAGAATAATAAAAATTTGTCACTCTAGTTTTCAAAATAAGAATCTAAAAATTTTAATGGATATGTTTCTTAATAATGGTTACCCTAAATCATTATTGAGTAAATTACTTTTTAGTACCCCTTCAGGGAGCAACCTTATTACCACTCGTGGTACGAGTTCAGATGGCACAATCGATATTAATTCCCAATTTAAATATTTTAAATTTCCATTCATCCCTGAACTTACCCCTAAGATCATTAAAATTTTAGCATGTAACAATATAAAGTTTGCTTACTACAACGTTAACGTAATAGATTGTTATTTCAGTAAGTTGAAAGATAAAAATGACAAATTGATGAATTCTAACTTGATTTATTCTATTCCATGCAGCTATTGTGATAAGGTGTATATCGGACACACTTCCAACTGGTTGAAGACAAGATTAACTCTCCATTTGAGCGACATAAAAACAAAGAAAAATAGATGTGCTTTATCACAACATATGAACAACGAGCACCATTCTTTTAGTTTTGAAGACGTCAATATTTTAAAATTTGCAAAAAGTAAAAAATCCAGAGAATTTATAGAAATGGTGGAAATTAAAAAAAAACCCTAATTCCATGAACTTTAAGTCGGACACGGATAATTTAAATGTCATTTATTCATTTTTACTGACCATCAACAAATAAGATTTTGGCCGGTTTAATAAAAATAATGACACATTTATTTAGTATCGGTTCCTCAATTATCAATTCTTGCGTACGATTGCTTTTATTCAAATTATGTTGCCTTAAATATTTGTTCGTTAGTGTATAATTGTCAAAATTGAGTTTTTGGTTGGTAATAAATAAAAATATCTTTTTCATGCCAAGTTTCACCTTGATGTGTGTGTCAATCGTGAATAATGTAAAATGTGTACACGTGCTCCGTTGTCTTCGTTGAAGTTTTATACTATTAATTAATTAATTTTAATGTGTATCCTGCTTGTTTATACTGTTTGGTGGTTGTTCAACTTTATGTTCAATTTTTTGTAAGTATTATTATTATTGCAACAACATAACTTTCATTAATTAAATTCTATTTAGTAATCCTGATGAAGCATCCGTATAGGGTGCGAAATATTGGTTCATAAATAAATAAAGAACATACGATACTTCGTCGTTTAATTGCCGCAATCCCCCAAAAAAACAGATTTGATGTTTGTTTTGTTATGATATATATATATATATATAATTATTGTACAAATTCTCGACTGTAAATCACTTAAAATGGTACTTATCTTGTATCATGAGCAGTCAGTCGTTTGAGTTGATTATTGGCACATTAATTTAAGTTTTGATTTGTATATTTTTTTAAGAGGTCTGACCAATGTTGAATTCATTTTAATCATTTTTAGAAATTTGCTTTGTTTTAATGTTAATTTTTTTTTAATGAATTAAACATTGGTCATTCTAGTAGATTTTTATTATTAGTTCTCTTAGCTAGCCTTTTCACAATGGGAGTTTTGTGGCTTTAATATTAATTTCTAATATTAATTTTGATTTATTAATATTGAATTAATATTGTCACAAAATTCCAAGTGTTCAATATTTCATTCATTACAATACAATTTTTTGACCATTATTATTACAATTGCGGGTTAATTTATTTTTATCTTATCATATATATTTTTTTTATCGTTGTGATTTAAATTGTATTGTAGTGAATTAAATGTTGGTCGAATACCCTAACTAGAGTTTTACAAGGTTTTCCCTAGTTCTTGCAGTAAATACTGGGGTAATAGAAAGTCGGCCTTGTTACCGCGATAGGTTTTATTTAATGTCATTTGTCATATTAATGTTTATTGCTTAACAAGGGTTTCCGAAACACCTTATTGCAAAAAAAGGTGTCGCAATAAACTTTAATATTGCTAAAAGTGTTTTATTCAACGACTGACTGCTCATGATACAAGATAAGTACCATTTATATATATATATATATATATATATATATATATATATATATACACGAAAGATGGTCTAATCTTACACCTCAATGGTGTAGTGAACATTAATTAAAACAGGTCCATGAAGACTAACTGGTGGATCGCTAGACAATATTGTTTCTGGGTTATTACCCTTCGTCAGTAGCGATTACCAAGAACCTTAGTTGTTGAAATACCTTTACATGTAGTGGCCATCAAAACTTCTTGGCGCGAGCCAATCACTCCTAATGAACCACTGACAACAGAACACTGACAAGACGATACCTTGTCTAACACCTCGCGGCGAGTAAACAAGACGACTGCAAATGTCCAGTGTCAACATATAAAAGGATTGCTGCAATTAAGTTCAAAAACAATTCAAATTGAAAATGTGTCTTGTCAAATATGACAGAAAAATGTAAAATGTACACGAAAGATGGTCTAATCTTACACCTCAATGGTGTAGTGAACATTAATTAAAACAGGTCCATGAAGACTAACTGGTGGATCGCTAGACAATATTGTTTCTGGGTTATTACCCTTCGTCAGTAGCGATTACGAAGAACCTTAGTTGTTGAAATACCTTTACATGTAGTGGCCATCAAAACTTCTTGGCGCGAGCCAATCACTCCTAATGAACCACTGACAACAGAACACTGACAAGACGATACCTTGTCTAACACCTCGCGGCGAGTAAACAAGACGACTGCAAATGTCCAGTGTCAACATATAAAAGGATTGCTGCAATTAAGTTCAAAAACAATTCAAATTGAAAATGTGTCTTGTCAAATATGACAGAAAAATGTAAAATTTACACGAAAGATGGTCTAATCTTACACCTCAATGGTGTAGTGAACATTAATTAAAACAGGTCCATGAAGACTAACTGGTGGATCGCTAGACAATATTGTTTCTGGGTTATTACCCTTCGTCAGTAGCGATTACCAAGAACCTTAGTTGTTGAAATACCTTTACATGTAGTGGCCATCAAAACTTCTTGGCGCGAGCCAATCACTCCTACATGTAAAGGTATTTCAACAACTAAGGTTCTTGGTAATCGCTACTGACGAAGGGTAATAACCCAGAAACAATATTGTCTAGCGATCCACCAGTTAGTCTTCATGGACCTGTTTTAATTAATGTTCACTACACCATTGAGGTGTAAGATTAGACCATTTTTCGTGTAAATTTTACATTTTTCTGTCATATTTGACAAGGCACATTTTCAATTTGAATTGTTTTTGAACTTAATTGCAGCAATCCTTTTATATGTTGACACTGGACATTCGCAGTCGTCTTGTTTACTCGCCGCGAGGTGTTAGACAAGGTATCGTCTTGTCAGTGTTCTGTTGTCAGTGGTTCATTAGGAGTGATTGGCTCGCGCCAAGAAGTTTTGATGGCCACTACATGTAAAGGTATTTCAACAACTAAGGTTCTTGGTAATCGCTACTGACGAAGGGTAATAACCCAGAAACAATATTGTCTAGCTCATCTCTCTTCCTAGGTGTCGTCTCCTGCCTGCATTTCCCTCACCATACATCTCCTGTTCTCCTTCAATTCCCTTAACTTTGTCAAGAATCTGACCCCCTCTCCGTTCTCCCCCATGCTTCTTTTCCAATCTCCTCCATTCCGCTTCTCCACTTCCTCCATCTTCACTTCTTTGCAGCCTCTCATCCAGTGCTCCCATTTATCATCACCTTCCCCACAGAATTCGCATTTCCTGTACTCCTCATTCATCCAATATTTGTTAGATTTTTCCTCGTTCCCACACCTGTACCTTGCCATGATTCTTTCTTCTTCCGGCGTCCTCCTCTCCCTCAAATATCTTGGTTTTCCGCCGTCCACTTTTATTTCTCTGTATTTTGTATTATACTTTGACTTCCTTATTTTGCTCTCTCTTTCTTGCGCGTCTACTTGCCTCCATCTATCTATTATTTCTCTTTCCACTTGTTTCCCCTCTCCTCTTCTCCTCTTTACTTCTTCCTCTGATATTCCTGCCTTTTCCAGTAGCTTTCTCCTTCCTTCTTCCCACTTAGATATTTTCCTTCTTCTATCTTCTCTGCTTCTTACTTCCTCTATTGCCATCCTTACCAAACTTTGCTCCGTCCCTTCTCTCTTTGTCAACTCATACCTCAACGCCCTACCCCCTGCTTCGACTGCCAATCTGTCGCTCCCAGTCTCATGCCTTACGATATACTCAGGCGTTGATTTCTCCAATGAGAGTGTTCTTTTTAGATGTCTTTGCTGGGCTCCTTCTAGTTTTTTGCACTCTTTCCATCCCCACACTTCCGCTCCATACATTATTATGCTTTTTACACAAGCGTTCCATATTTTTGTTGTTTCATGAAAGCTCCCACCCCTCTTACCCCATAAGCACTTCCTCAGACCCTCCTCTGCCCCTCTCGTTTTCTTGCATATATAAGCTAGGTGTCCCTCATTGCTATTATTGTCCCTCATTATGTATCCTAAGTACATGTACTCTTTTACTTGCTCTATTTTCTCTCCTTTCCATATCATCTGTATCTCCCTCTTTCTCCCACCTCCTTTCGCAAAGCTCATTATCTTTGTTTTCCTCGTATTTACTTCAAATTCCCTTCTGTCCATAAACCGTTCTAACCTCTTCGACATTTCCTTCAGACCATTCTCCGTTTCAGATATAATTACTATATCGTCTGCGTACGCTAAGGACCATATTTTGCTGTTTCCCAATTTCAACCCTCCGTTTTGGCCCTTCCTCAATATCTCCTCCAACTCTGCTATGTAAATATTAAATAATTGTGAGCTTAACGGACACCCCTGCCTTACTCCCTTCCATGTCCTGAATTTTTCCGAGCTATCTTCCCCCACTCTGACTCTGCACCATGTTTCGGCATATATTTCCTCAACCCTTGTCCTTATTCCCTCTGATACCCCTGCTCTCTCCATCGTTTTCAATAATATGTTTCTGTTTATGGTGTCGAAAGCCGCTTTCAGGTCGACAAACATGGCATGTACTTTCCCTCCTTTCTTTGTTAGCTCCCTTTCTATGAGATAGTTTAATACATATAGATTGTCCCTCGTTCCCCTTCCTTTCCTGAAGCCTGATTGTCCGTCCGGCATCATTCCGCCCTCCTCCACCTCCACTTCCAGTCTTCCGCCTATCATTCCTGTGTACAATTTATATAATACATTGAGTAGCGCCACCCCTCTGTAATTTTCTACATTCTGCTTGTCTCCTTTCTTCCAAATTGGTACAATTATCGCCGTCCTCCAGCTTTCTGGTATCTGGTATTCTTTCCTTTCCAAATCTCATTTAACATTTTTAGTGCTTCTCTCCATATTTCCTCCGGTGCATTCAACCAGCCCTCCGAGTCTACCCCGTCTTCTCCCGCTGCCTTCCCTTTTTTTAGATTTTGCTTTACCCTTCCCATGTAAATTCCTCTAATGTCACTCCCGTCACTCTTTAACTTCCCCGCTCTTTCGTCTCTTCCTCTTTCACTCCCCTCCCTCCTAATAATTGCTGTGTCTTTCCCATTCCTTTATACTTATACTTTCTGCTCCCTGTTGTCCCCTTTTCCTTTTCCTGAGAAACTCCCAAATCTCTTTCTCTCCTTTTAGCCCCTGCACCTCTTCTATCTCCCTTCTTCTTAGTTCTTTTTCCTTTCTATCCCACAACTCCTTCTGTTTTCTTTTCTCCTCTAAAAATTCCTCCCACGTTCTCCGTCCTTCCCTTGTCTCCTTCATTAATATCCTCATTTCCCTTTTCCCTCTCCTACATTCTTCATCGAACCATGTTTTTTTCCAATCTCCCACATGCCTCACTTTCTTTGTTATTGATTTTTCCATCTCCATTGTTAACTCCTCGATGCCCTTTATCTCCTCCCATTTCACGTTTTTAAGTGTTTTTCTGTATTCCAATATTGCCTTCTCGTTCCATACACTTCCCAGTCTCCCTTCTCTCCTCTTTACCCCGTCTCTCTTTTTTGTGCCACCCTTCAATTCCACTTCTACTGGTAAATGATCAGATTCCAGTCTGTCCCCCACCCTAAATCCTTCTACCTCTTCTTTCGCGCTGTCGTTTACTATCACGTAATCTATCACTGACCTACCATTTGGCCCGACATATGTGTATTCACCCTCCTTATCCCCACTCTCCCAACCATTGAGTATATTCCAATCGCCTTCTTCTATCCACTCCAGCAATATCTTCCCCTCCCCATTTACCACCTCGTCCCTTGACCTTCTCTCTTCCCTCCCAACTAGTCCCCTCCAACCCCCCAGTGCCATTACTTTTCCCGTCCTTGCATTCATATCTCCCCCTATCATGATCCGTTCTTCTGTCCCATCTATAGATTCATCTATTTCCGCTAATGTCTCTTTTATCGTTTGATTGCTGTAAGCTGTGTATATGCTCCAACACTTCCCATCTTTTATAATCTTTCTCCCTTGTACCTTGTCTGTATCCAGTCTTGTTCCTGCCAACTCCTCCCACCCTTCTCTTACTCCCGTTATAATTCCCCCCTTCGCCCTTCCCCTCTTTTTGTCTCTCACCGCTCCCCGACAAATCCATCTGTACCCTTCCGGCATATTTACCTTACATCTCTTCCACGTCCTATCATCCATCCACGTTTCTGTCCATCCTATGAAGTCATATTTTTCTATATATTCTCTCAGATCGTCTTTCATTCCTTCTTCCCCTTTCAGCCACTTCTCTAGCCCCGCTACATTCCAGAAACTTGCCAATAGACCTTTTTTTCCATCCTCTCTCTCATCTCCTTTCTTCTCTTCCCTCCCTCTCCCACCTCTTCTTCCATTGCTTTCTCCCTCCCTGCAATATCTCTGCTAACCACTTCTCCACCCCCTGCCCCCATGCCCCCCCTCTTTCTTAGTTTTTTTGCCTTAGTGTCTTAGTCTCCCCCTCCCACACTAGACATTTATTGTCCACGTACAGATTCCTGTAGCCCATCCTTACCCTTTTGCCTTGCTCTCTCTCCCTCACAGCGTATTTCCATATCTCCCTCTGTACTTCTCTTTCCTTTTCTGTTAAGTCATTGTCAATGAATATCTTCTTACCTGCCAGCTTCGCCTTTTTCATCATCACCTCTTCTTTGTCCATTTCTGTTGCCATTTTCACTAGTATTATCTCCTTCCCCTTTCCCCCCATCTTGTACGCTTCATCTATCTTCACCTCCGCCTGCAATTCTTTATTTATCCATTGTGTCACTTGTTCTTTTTCTCTGCCCTTTTCTACTTCTATCCCCCTTATTATAATATTCTTTCTTCTATCCTTTTTTTCCATTAATTCTACTTTTTCTTCTAGTTTTCTTATTCTCTCGTTTGTCTCCTCTTTTTCTTTCCTCCATTCCAATTCTACATTCTTTCTCCACTCCATGTGTTCCTGTCTTTCCTTTCTCAATTCCAATACCTGGTTTTTTGTTTCTTTTATCTCCTTCATCATATCCTTCATCATCTCCATTAAATTTTCTATAGCCCTATCTTTATCCCCTTCTTCATTTTTTTCTTTACCTCCCTCCCTCCCCGGTGACCTTTGCGTCCTCTTACTCCGTGTAAAAATATCATCCCCTCTTTCTTTACCTCCTCCACTTGCCATTTGTCTGCCCCTCGATGGCCCTTTTCCGATGCTTCTAGACGATGTATTAAATTTATTACCGTTCCCGCCTTTCTATTACGCGACTTTACGCCGAGGTACGCTTGTCCGGTGTGCGATTTGTTTGCATTCACAATGTTTTACGCGGATTTATCTTGTATCTAATTAACTTACCCCGTCACAAATTACGGGATATTATTTGCTACGTCGGACTACGTATTTTGATACCAGGCACTATTTTTAATCACTACTTTTTCCCAAGAAAAATTCGATTTTGCTAGGAGCACTTCTCACTTACGACTTTTAGCACGTATGCAGAGCAATATAGAAACAATATTGTCTAGCGATCCACAAGTTAGTCTTCATGGACCTGTTTTACTTAATGTTCACTACACCATTGAGGTGTAAGATTAGACTATCTTTCGTGTATATATATATATATATATATATATATATATATATATATATATATATATATATATATATATATATATATATATATATATATATATATATATATATATATATATATATATATATATATTCTCAAACTCTAATCAACACATACTTCTTATAATATGTAATGTGTCTTCGAACACGTTTGACATGTCCGCCATATCATCTACAAAACTCGTAATTTGTTACGATGATTATTAATTTCTTGCTTGCTATACACGCTCGATGTTGTTGTAATAAATTGTGGCTAATCGAATCCACTTCACATTGCAAAACTGAATTCAACCTCCACTACTGTACGTCAAATGTGCGTTCCGACATTTGAAGTATACGACTCGTTTTCTGCTTTGGAAAATTCTGTTTGATAATGCAAGATACAACGAATTCAAACTAAGCTCTACTACCTAATTAATCAATTGATCACTCACCGAATATTTAGAATGCGGATTTTGCATGTATATTTGTAAGTCATATGGAACTCGTTATTTAACTGTAAATGAGGGTTGGTTCTTCGAAGGTGGCGTGAACCAACTAACGGCCGGGTTGGTGAATTTGAACTGTACAGAAAGACTTCAAATCTTACCTGATCGCGTGCAAATAAACATCCATAAAAACTTCTCAAACTACACATAAAGTAGATATGCTTTGAAAAGGGAGTCTTGCGCCACACGTTTGACATTTGAAATTTCACAATACATACACATACACAATTTTGTCCAGTTTTGTATCCCTAAGACACGTATATGCCATAAAATGGTAGCTTATCGAATCCAGATGTGTATATTCTCAAACACTAATGAACACACACTTCTTATAATGCGTAATGTGTCGTCGACTACATGTGACATTTGCACCATATCAGCACTGCGGGTGGGGTTTCTGTGGCGTAAATGCCCGGGCACCTCTTTTTAATCCCGCTTTGTCCGAAGTACGCTCGAAAATGACGCAGGCGAGCGAGTTTAAAGTGCGAATTTTGCAGGTTACGTTTTGACGTAAAATTTCCGGAAGTCGTCCATTCAACCTCTTCGTCGGGCCAATTGCGGCGTTCGGCGCCGTTTCGCGCGCAAAATCGCACCAACGAGCTTCGCTTAGTGATTTTTGTGATTTATTTAGTTTGGTTTCGATAAAATAATTGTTTTATAAGCAAATCTTTATTTTCGAGTAGAGAGACATATAATAATATATAGAATATTAAGTTATATATAATATAATAGATATTAAAATTTCTTGCTGAGAAATATATAATAATCAAACAGATAATAGCGGTTTCTCTGTAATTTATTCGGCTTGAGAAAGATAACATCATATATGTGTACGCAAGTAGATAGTAATTTACTAATTTAGTCGGCTGGAAAAAATAAACTAATTTATTTGTAAACATGTTAACACACAGAGAGATTTCTTGCTAATTTTACGGCTCGAGAAAGATAAAACATTTATTTATAAATGATTTAATGCATAATATATATTTTATGATAACATATTCGCCTTAAGAAAGATAAAATAATTTATTTAGAAACATATAAATAATACATTTCTTGCTAATTTATTTAGCTGGAGGCAGTTTAACAAATACACAACAAAGAGAACTAATTTATTCAGCTTAACAATCATAGAAATAGCTTATTAAAAAGTCCTCGCAATTTTTTGACAATAAGGACACACCATAAGTAGTATAGCTGAGCTGGTTCTGTGACACTTCGATGGCCATGTCCATCCGAAGCGACCACGGATAGGGGGGTGTCGTGTTCTTTAGAGGTCATAGGTCGCCAACGAAGTGATGTCTTTCAAGGTCATTGCTGAAGAAGTGTCGTCAATACCAGAGGCTCTTGAAGCCGTCGTAGGGGTAGTTTAGGGTTGTTTTTGCGTAAGAAGTGGATGTTGAAAAAGTGACGTATGCCGAAGAAGCCGGAGGGGTTGCTGAAGAAGTCTTTCAAGGTCATTGCCGAAGAAGTGTCGTCAATACCAGATGCTGTTGAAGCCGTCGTAGTCGGAGGGAGTGCCATTACCAGAGGCTGCTGAAGAAGTGTATGTCGTCCAAACCAGAGACTGTCGAAGAAGTGACGTAATAATCAATGCCGAAGAAGTGTCGTCAATACCAGAAGCTGCTTTTGCCAGAAGGAGTCTTTCAAGGTCATTGTCGAAGAAGTGTCGTCAATACCAGAGGCTGTTTAAGCATGGGGTTGTTTTTGCGTGACGTGTGCCGTCGGGGGGGGGGGGATTATTGCCGAAGAAGTGTCGTCAATACGCGTGTTTTTGCGTGGCTGCTGAAGAAGTGCCGTGTGACGGTTTGCCTAGCCTAGCCCAGACTAGTTGTCGTTGTGGTTGCCTAGCCCCCAGACTTTTCAACGTTAACCTCGTGGTAAAATTATTTGTTTCCATTTAACTTATGACAAATAAAGAGATTTGAATTAAAATATCGTTTTTTTGGGGATGTGTATGTGATAGGGTTTCGCATAATGAGAAAACAGTTTCAAAAATTAATTTTATAATTATTTAAAAACCAGACATGTAAAATTTTTAGATTTTGCTGCGCGCATTTCTATGCATTGTCAATGTGGTGTTGATTGCAGTGGAATTTTTGAGTCGCTGCTGCTTGGTACTTCATCAGTGTTGCTAGATTAGGACATTGTAGCGAGTCAAGGTCCAGTATGATGTTCGGCGATAGTAATTTTTCGAGCACTTTCTTCTTGTTGTGCCCCTTGACGATGATTCGCATCCAATATAATCGTCTTTAAATATGTACATACATGCTCGTGCGGTAAATAACCTGGAAATTTTGTCTTCCAATCCAAACCGTGTATCTGTTTAGTGGTCCAGTCAATGTGCCATTTTACATCGTCGACTAGCCAATCATCCATTTCAGGTTGGTTCACAATTGTGTGGAACGTCAAACCGTGTTTAAAATTGCAATTTCCCGTATGAAGAAATCACTGTTTTTAAATTGGAAGGCGTGAAAGTCCACAATGAATATTCAGAATAAAATCGACTGACGTTCGTATCTACACGTTTTATATATGTTGAAAGAAAGTGGGGGGACGACTAAACTTACGTTGTTGTCGTCAAGGACTGATGCACATGGTTTCATTGTAAAATAGATTTCTCTTGCAATTTTTAGCATGAAAATTACAATGCACTCGTTGCAGAAACAAAAGTGTTTTTTACATTTGTTGCACCAAATTGTATTCGACGGTGATGAATGGGCAGTTCTCTGTAACAAATGAACAATTAGATGGGATCGATCGGGCAATTCGTGCATATTACGAACAAACACTTAATGCGGAAGATATGAAATATTTGCCTAAATATTACGTGGAAAAAATTGAGCGGCATTTACTTGCAAAGTGTCTGGCAGATTTTACCGGAAAAATATAAAAAGGGGGCTGAACCTTACTACAAACACTGGAATTTACCCGAACATTCTACGCATGTCGACGGCCCACCTGATCCTATATACATGCGTAGGGAATGCGATTTCGATGCTCACAATGGGTGAAAACGTTGAAGAGAAGACGACGACGACGGTCGCGTAGGGTCCGAAGAGCCAAAAAGTGACGTGCACATTTTGCGATACACCTATTAGCATAAGAATCAAATCCAGAGCGAATACAAAAACTCACATCTTTGCGATTCTGTTGTGTGCGGTAGGCTTTTGGCCATGTGCAAGCGGTCCATATTGTTTGAAGTCGTGTAAAAATATCGAGAATATCGCTGTTAATAGTACGGCTCGAACGATGCTAACGACAATTTTAATATTTTCGATCATCGTGGAGAACACGCTGTACATTTTCAAGACGCCTTCATCTGCATCGACTATGACCGCTCAAAAAACGACAGCTGCCCCTCCAAATGAAGAAAATTGGAAGTAGCGATAGTGAACGCTACAAATGTGTACAATACGGAGATCGATACAACGTTTGCGGACAGTGAATGATTTTCACTGATTAGTTGTGGGACAATTAGACAAACGCTCGTGGCATTACCGGCGACGACCGGAAAGACTGTAAACGAAATAATTTCGGAAAAAAAACATTAGTATAAGTATAAGTGCTTAAGCGTACACATTGCAACATGTATATGCTGTCAATTTACGTGTTTTTATTATTACATTGTGGATTAGAGGCCACAGCGAACTTTAGGGATTTCGCTCAGGAATATCTCTATAATTACGGGTATATCGAAAACGATTCAAACAGTACTCGACTAACTGCTGTGAGTGACCAAGAATTTTTAAACGCGTTAACACTATTTCAAGAATATTATGGTTTAACGCCAGACGGAAAGTTAAATAATGAAACGATTAATTTAATGGAAAGTCCAAGGTGCGGAGTAAGCGAAAGCCCCGATCCGATCAGTGAAAATCTGTATAAATGGGGAAATTTATCGATAATAAAATGGCGTTTTTATATGGCCGCTATAGAAATGCGTAAAACAACAGAGATGGCGTTTGATATCTGGGAGAAACACACAAATTTGAAATTTGAGCAAAATCTAACACATTATAATATTTTGATATTGTTTGCACGTGGAACACATAGAAACAGAATCATTGGCAGCCCGTGTAGGAGTTTTGACGAGGCAGGAGGGGTACTCGCCCATGCAGAATATCCGAGTGGCAATCGATCTGTTGAAATTCATTTTGATCAAGATGAAACATGGCAAATAGATACGGGTAAACAATATCGGAATAAAACGTCTCTCTTTTTGGTACTTGTACACGAAATAGGCAATGCATTGGGGTTACCACATAGTTCAACCCATGATGCAGTTATGAATGCCCGATATAAACATATCGATGATATTTCAAGTTTCAATTTGTCAAGTGATGATAGATAATATCAAAAGATTGTATGGGGAGAAAAAAAAAAGGAACCTCAACACAGCCTACGACAACGGTGACGCAGACACAGCCAACAGTCGAAACAACAACGCCTGTAGAAAATGGAAGCACAAGCTTTCCGGACTTGTGTAAATTAAAGAACGTAAATACGTATCTTTTGTTAAACAAGAATTTATACGTATTTTACGAGAAATGGGTATGGGTGATACAGATTGAAGAAGAAGAAATCGCCGAAAATTATAAATCTCCAGTGACGTACTTAATCACCGACTGGTTGCGATTTTTACCTAAAAATTTTACGCACATTTGCGTAATTTATCGATAAAGAAATTTATATGATTGAAGCTCCATCATTACGTTTGATGAACAAACTAAATACAAATGATGCGGAGATTCCAGACACTGGAAAAATTCGTGCAGTACTTAATACATACAGGGGACGCACCTTTCTATTTAGCGACAGCAATTTCTACATAGAAATAGATGAATGCAGCTTTAAAAGGGCTGGGCATGGATTAATTGACAGTTTTGCGGTCGTTCCACACCAGGTAGATTCAGCATTTAGATTGTCAAATGGATATATCTTTTTTTCAGTAAAGGCGATTTTTTCGAATACAGCGAGTTTTCTGGAAAATTAAATAGGGTTGGAAAGATAGATATTTCAATGTTCGGGGTAAATTGTCCTAATGTTAATATCTTGAAAAAATTGTATGATCTCATTGCAAAATTAATTCATTAACGCAAACCATGAGGAAAGTGACACGCCCGACACTCCATATAATCGACTTTACCAACGATGCCAATCGAAAACCGTGGAACCATTATAGTATAGTACAGTGTATTTAACGTATATTAAATTTATTATTATTATAAATTGGTGTTCAATCATTTTCCCCTACCCTGAATTTCCCCTAACAGGCAGCCTTTGCAGACAGACAAACAGACCGGTCGGACAGACAGACCGTACAGCCTGGGCTGGGCTGGGCTGGGCTGGGCTGGGCTGGGCTGGGCTGGGCTGGGCTGGGCTGGGCTGGGCTGGGCTGGGCTGGGCTGGGCTGGGCTGGGCTGGGCTGGGCTGGGCTGGGCTGGGCTGGGCTGGGCTGGGCTGGGCTGGGCTGGGCTGGGCTGGGCTGGGCTGGGCTGGGCTGGGCTGGGCTGGGCTGGGCTGGGCTGGGCTGGGCTGGGCTGGGCTGGGCTGGGCTGGGCTGGGCTGGGCTGGGCTGGGCTGGGCTGGGCTGGGCTGGGCTGGGCTGGGCTGGGCTGGGCTGGGCTGGGCTGGGCTGGGCTGGGCTGGGCTGGGCTGGGCTGGGCTGGGCTGGGCTGGGCTGGGCTGGGCTGGGCTGGGCTGGGCTGGGCTGGGCTGGGCTGGGCTGGGCTGGGCTGGGCTGGGCTGGGCTGGGCTGGGCTGGGCTGGGCTGGGCTGGGCTGGGCTGGGCTGGGCTGGGCTGGGCTGGGCTGGGCTGGGCTGGGCTGGGCTGGGCTGGGCTGGGCTGGGCTGGGCTGGGCTGGGCTGGGCTGGGCTGGGCTGGGCTGGGCTGGGCTGGGCTGGGCTGGGCTGGGCTGGGCTGGGCTGGGCTGGGCTGGGCTGGGCTGGGCTGGGCTGGGCTGGGCTGGGCTGGGCTGGGCTGGGCTGGGCTGGGCTGGGCTGGGCTGGGCTGGGCTGGGCTGGGCTGGGCTGGGCTGGGCTGGGCTGGGCTGGGCTGGGCTGGGCTGGGCTGGGCTGGGCTGGGCTGGGCTGGGCTGGGCTGGGCTGGGCTGGGCTGGGCTGGGCTGGGCTGGGCTGGGCTGGGCTGGGCTGGGCTGGGCTGGGCTGGGCTGGGCTGGGCTGGGCTGGGCTGGGCTGGGCTGGGCTGGGCTGGGCTGGGCTGGGCTGGGCTGGGCTGGGCTGGGCTGGGCTGGGCTGGGCTGGGCTGGGCTGGGCTGGGCTGGGCTGGGCTGGGCTGGGCTGGGCTGGGCTGGGCTGGGCTGGGCTGGGCTGGGCTGGGCTGGGCTGGGCTGGGCTGGGCTGGGCTGGGCTGGGCTGGGCTGGGCTGGGCTGGGCTGGGCTGGGCTGGGCTGGGCTGGGCTGGGCTGGGCTGGGCTGGGCTGGGCTGGGCTGGGCTGGGCTGGGCTGGGCTGGGCTGGGCTGGGCTGGGCTGGGCTGGGCTGGGCTGGGCTGGGCTGGGCTGGGCTGGGCTGGGCTGGGCTGGGCTGGGCTGGGCTGGGCTGGGCTGGGCTGGGCTGGGCTGGGCTGGGCTGGGCTGGGCTGGGCTGGGCTGGGCTGGGCTGGGCTGGGCTGGGCTGGGCTGGGCTGGGCTGGGCTGGGCTGGGCTGGGCTGGGCTGGGCTGGGCTGGGCTGGGCTGGGCTGGGCTGGGCTGGGCTGGGCTGGGCTGGGCTGGGCTGGGCTGGGCTGGGCTGGGCTGGGCTGGGCTGGGCTGGGCTGGGCTGGGCTGGGCTGGGCTGGGCTGGGCTGGGCTGGGCTGGGCTGGGCTGGGCTGGGCTGGGCTGGGCTGGGCTGGGCTGGGCTGGGCTGGGCTGGGCTGGGCTGGGCTGGGCTGGGCTGGGCTGGGCTGGGCTGGGCTGGGCTGGGCTGGGCTGGGCTGGGCTGGGCTGGGCTGGGCTGGGCTGGGCTGGGCTGGGCTGGGCTGGGCTGGGCTGGGCTGGGCTGGGCTGGGCTGGGCTGGGCTGGGCTGGGCTGGGCTGGGCTGGGCTGGGCTGGGCTGGGCTGGGCTGGGCTGGGCTGGGCTGGGCTGGGCTGGGCTGGGCTGGGCTGGGCTGGGCTGGGCTGGGCTGGGCTGGGCTGGGCTGGGCTGGGCTGGGCTGGGCTGGGCTGGGCTGGGCTGGGCTGGGCTGGGCTGGGCTGGGCTGGGCTGGGCTGGGCTGGGCTGGGCTGGGCTGGGCTGGGCTGGGCTGGGCTGGGCTGGGCTGGGCTGGGCTGGGCTGGGCTGGGCTGGGCTGGGCTGGGCTGGGCTGGGCTGGGCTGGGCTGGGCTGGGCTGGGCTGGGCTGGGCTGGGCTGGGCTGGGCTGGGCTGGGCTGGGCTGGGCTGGGCTGGGCATTAACCTCGCTTTGCGTTCGTCGGTAAGCAGTTTCGCTTATAAGGGTTTTCGTCGGCGGTGGTGGTTCTTGAAACAATCTTGTTTCTTGACGGAGTTGTTCATACTCAGCCGCTTGATCCAATAGATCTTGTAATGACGCAACATTCGACCGGCGTATGTATAATCTAATCTCCGGCCGCAGGTTGTTATAGATTCGGTCCAGCCTCGCTTGCTCCGAGAATCCTCCGCAGCGCCTAATCAGCGTTATTAAAGACACAGCGAATTCCCGAGCGGTTTCCTGCGAACCTTGAGTTCGATTTCGGATTTCGTTCTCTATACGTGACTGATATCTCGGTGGTAAGTATTGCCTTTTAAAATCGGTCAGGAAGTCGTTCCAGTTTGCCCATAAGTCTTTGTTGTTGCGGTACCATAGAAGAGTTCGTCCCCTAAAAACTTTTGGTAGAGCAGCAAGCATTTCCTTATCTGGGATTGTGTAACACTCTTGCAGTTCCGCCAATCTTTCTAAGAATGAAACTGCGTCACTTTCGCCCGAAAAGTGTACACCCCATTTTCGTACACGTTCGCACGTGATTGCTACTGGTGATGTTATCGGTGTAGTAATTGGCAAAGGTTCGACAGGTTCGGACGTCGGTGTCGGTTTCTTTAACCATTCGACAACTCTCTTTCGAATGTCTTCTTGTGTTCCTTTTGTTGATAAACCGAATTGTTTTGCAATCACCATCAGGTCTTCCTTTTTAACTGAATAAACCCAGTTTGTACTTCTCGGAATATCTAACTCCTCTTCCGCCATTTTTTTATATTATATTAATATTCTTTATATTTACGGTTGGATTATTATTTTCGATTTAATCTTTTGTTCTGTTTTAATATTATTTGCGGTCTTAATATTATTTACGGTGTTAATATTATTTAAAGTATTAATATTATTTTCGGTCTTAGTATTATTTACGGTATTAATATTATTTAAAGTGTTAATTTTATTTAAAGTATTAATATTATTTTCGGTCTTAGTATTATTTACGGTATGAATATTATTTAGTCTTAATATTATTTAGTCTTAATATTATTTTCGGTCCTAGTATTATTTACGATATTAATATTATTTAACGTGTTAATTTTATTTAAAGTCCCTGCTCGGGCGCCATTTTTCAACGCGGTTTGTTTGCCCGTTGCGATTTGCTCACGGGCGTCGCTCTGAAAAGGCCCCGTAAGGGATGGCTGGAATCACCTTGAAGGGGTGCCTATTGGGTTCTTCGCAAACCCAGTCGAGACATTCCCGGAGTCGCAAGAAAAGTCGTTGTACGAAACGTGATGTTTATTTGTAGTTGGTTATAAGATTACATCGTAAGCACAACTGAGGTCGGCGCTGCGTTAGCGCAATACCTTGCATACTATACATTCTTTTACTGACCTATGTCACTGTTACATTGACGACACACTAAAGAGGTTAGATACTAAGCACTGCACTTACAGACTCTCTGTCGTCGACTTCTCCCTTCTACATTCTAAAGCTATTATTTATACTAATTGTCTTGTCGATCTAAGCGTTAATTCCTTTGTCACTAATATGTTGATGTCCTAGTTAACTCAATTGTAATGTAGGACGTTGCAATGTAATATAACTACGCAACAACCAGGTTGTTACCAAAGTCATTACGGCATCACACTACACCACCATTCCTGAGAAAAAAAATTGATTCCGCGAGTAATTAATTTTTCTTACATCGACATTACATTAACATGCTTTTGTTTATTCTTAATTGTACTTATTTTACATATTTCCCTAAGATCTACTTATTGTACACTTACGTAACGTTTAACTCGGTTCTTGTGCACTGTCACTAGTTTGTTCTTCACTTTTAAGGTGGCGTTTGGTGTCTCTTCACTTATCACTTTGTAAGGACCCTTGTATAGTGCCTCTAGTTTGTTATTCGTTTCCACTCTTAATAGTACCTTATCATTAAACTTAAATCTAACATGTTTAGAACTTATATCTAGTGCTCTTTTCCTGTTGTTCTTAGTTTCAACTAAATTTTCTCGTGCATTTGCCCATGCTGATCTCAATCGAAACTTTAGTTCATCATAGTAATTCCCAAAGTTATAAATTGGTTGTTTATTATTAATAACATTCTTTGGAAGACTACCATGTTTTCCAAAAATCAGTTCATAAGGCGTATATTTCGTTGATGTGTGAACAGTATTATTGAAAGCAAAGCTCCAAAACGGTACCCATGCAGACCAAGTATCTTGGTACTTAGCAACTTGAATTCTCAAATAAGCTCCAAGATTTTTATGTGTATTCTCCAAAGCGCCCAAGGTCTCGTGGTGATAAGCGGTAGCGCTAAGTTGCTTAATCCCCAGAACCCTAGCTGATTCTTTGAATACCTTGGCTAAAAATTCTAGACCTTGATCGGTCACAACTCTTTGTGGAATCCCGAATCGTAATATGAAATTATTTACGAAAACCTTAGCTACCGTTTCGGCTTCTTTGTTTTCAATTGGATATGCCTCAACAAATTTTGTAAGTTCACATTGTATGGTTAAGATATATTTATTGTTTTCGTTATCCTGATTGAGCGGTCCAACCAAGTCTAAAAAATTTTTGTCAAATGCCGTTGTGGCTGTGGTGGTGACCGTAAGTGGTTCGATGTGAGCTTTCGCGTGCTTATACCGCTGACAGTCATCACACCTGGAGATGAATTTAACTATATCTTCTTTCATATTATTCCAAAAGTACTGCCGTCTTATGTTAGCGTACATTCTATTTATACCTGCATGACCCCCAGTAGGTAACATATGATAATCATTTAGGATCAGTTGCCTTGTTTGTTTACATGTAATTCTGTTAGCGTGCTGGATGATGCTTACTTTCAAGTTTAATTTTTTGAGCTGTGAGCCTGCTTCGGCAAAAAGGGTTATTAAATCTTCATTTTCTGTGCACTTTAATATACTTAATTGTGGGATCTTATAGTCCTCACACATTTTTCGCAAAGTCCTCAACTGAGCGTCTAGGGCTTCAGTCGATCGGTTCAGTTGCGTTAAATAAATGATATTTGACTTTTCGTCATACCATACATTTCCCTTTATCATCATTTGGCTTTGATTTACTTTGGATGACTTTTTCCATTCTCTGAGTTCCGTGGAATCTTTTGGTCGCTTCAATAACTCAACCATTCCTGGGTGATCAATCCGTTCGTAGTTTTCGTTATTTGAATTGTCCTTGGACTCCAAGTCATCGTGCAATCTTTGCCTAGCTCTTGTTATGACATAAATATTACTTGTCATTTTCTTTAAATCTTCTGATTCAATTACAATTCTTGATAATGCATCCGCTACAACATTGTCCTTTTAATCTAAACTTTGTTAATCTTGATGAAGGATTATGCATTTCGAAGAGATAAACTAATGGCCTATGATCTGTGCATATTTGGAATTTCCGACCGTATAAGTATGGTCTGAAATGTTTTACACTCCATACAATTGCTAAAAGTTCCTTGTGTATCGTATCGTATCGACTCTCGGCTTGATTTAAAGATCTACTAGCATATGCTATTGGCTTGTTATTCCCGTTAGAGAGTACCGCCCCAATTGCATAACCCGATGCATCTGTTTTAGGATGAATTGATTATTTGGTGAAAAATTTGGATACTGTAGAACTGGTGGTTGTATCAAAGCTTCTCTTAAAGCTTGAAATGACTTCTCACAATTGTCGTCCCATTCAAAAGAACTTGACTTACGCGATAGCCTGTTTAGAGGTGTTGCGATCTGTGCAAAATTCGGAATGAATTTCCGGTAATAGTTTGCAAATGCAACGAATCGTTTTGTTTCGTCCGTACTTTTTGGAGTTGGATAATTCCTTATTGTTTCGATTTTGCTTGGATCTGGAGAAATGCCTCCTGAAGAGATAACATGTCCCAAGTACAAAATCTCCTTTTTCAAAAATTGACATTTGACTGGATTCAATTTAAGATTGACATCCCTAAGTCTGTTGAAAATTTTTAATAAATTTTTATTGTGGTTTGATAAGCTATTCCCGAACACAATAAGGTCGTCCAAATAAACGAAACATGAGTCGTAGTTCAAACCCGACATCGCAATTGTCATAGCCCTTGAGAAGGAATTTGGACTAGTCTTTAAGCCCATTGGGAGTCTAGTCATTTGGTACTGGCCTTTCCCTGTAGTGAACGCTGTATATTTTCTACTGGAAGGCTCTAGTTCTATTTGGTAGTATCCTTGTGAGAGATCTAGATGTGAGAAATAAATTGCACCTGAAAGTGAATCTAAAATCTCTGTGATATTAGGTAATGGAAACTTATCGTCTTCAATTACTTTATTCAATTTCCTATAATCAATTACTAATCTCCATTTTTTATTGCCGTTTTTGTCGTTTTTCTTTGGAACTATTAGAATTGGTGATGACCAAGGCGACTTAGTCTCTTCAATTATTCCATCATTTATCATTTTTCCTACATGTTTATCAATTTCACTTTTCTGTGAATGTGGTAGACGGTAAGGCTTGACGTAAATCGGATTTGGTTCATCCTTTAGTTTTATTGATTCTTTTAAAACATTTGTCACGGTTACCGGATCGTTCTCTAACAGAAATATATCGGCAAATTTTGCACATATTCTCTGAATCGATTCTTTCGGTATTTAAATGTTCGCTTTTAATTAGCTCTAACAATTTATCCACTCGTTTCACGGAATTTTGATTTCTGTCGAAATTATACGTTTGAAATGTCGATAATTTTTCTACATTAGGCTTGAAATTTCTAATACAAACTTCTTTTTCGCCTGTATTTAATATTCGAACTGGAATCATGTGTGACCTTGGCCTAGCGATAATGCTTGCGGTGAAAACACCGTCAGCGATTTCGCTTGGTAAAATCACACAATCATCACTATCGTCAATCCAAAAATGCTTTATAATTTCGCAACGAGGTGGAATTATCGTGAAAGTATCGAATTGAGATATTATTTGCGTCGTAATCCTCGCTGATTTATGAGAAAATGAAAATGTGAATTGTTCGAAATTTATTACTGCCTGGTATTTCGTAAAGAAGTCCGATCCTATAATTCCGCTTACGTTAGCTCCGAATTGTTTCATGACCGTGAATTTATGCTGAATTTGTTTATTTTCTATTTGCAATGCTAAGTTTACAAAACCAATTGACGTAGTTGACCCAGTAATCCCATTTATTGTTATGTTATTACTGTCGTCTATTTCTTCATTTGTTATGACATTATCAAATATTACACTAATCGAAGCTCCCGTGTCTAATAAAAATAACAATTCATGATTTTTATATTTAATTTTTACCGAATTTAATGCATTCATTCTTAATATTACGTCAGCCTTTTTGGTTTCCTCATTATTTTTGGGGTTGCGCGTAAAATGCTTGGTTTCTCTTGGCTGTCCTAGGGCCGCCTCGAAAAAACCGTTGCCCCCCGCGGTGTAGTCCGCGCTTTTGAAATTGACTATTTCGGAGGTTCCCTTGCGGTGTTTCTCCGCGTTTCATAGTTTGGTTATAATTTCTATCTTGTGTGAAATTTCGGTAGGAACCTCTATTACCTCTCGCCATATTCCTATTACTATAAGTGCCTTGATTATTGTAGTATAGCATTGTTGCTGGCCTATCTGTTTCTTCGTCTTTTGCTATAGTAATGGCCTCTTTTAAGGTTGTACAATTTCTCGATATTACAATTGTTCTGATTTCCGTATTCTTTATACCATTACAGAATGTATTAATTGCAATCTTTTCATTTACGGGTTTTAATGAATCCCTCAGATTATCACAGTCCCCTGCTTGAGCTAGCGTCAAATCAGCTAGAATTTGCTCGATTTCTCGACCAAATTCGTCCACTGACTTAGCGTTTTGCCTTAACTGGTGCAGCTGATTTGATAGAACTGTTGCTGATTTGCGGCTAATGAAATTGTCTCTAATGTCTTATACAAGTGTTTCAACCTTATCATAACTTTTCCTTAATCTAATTTTCGCGTTTTCTGAAAGTCTAGTTTTTAACACGTAATTTATTAATTTCGCTTGATCGTCTGCTTTAAGCATTTCCGCGTACAACTCAATTGAATCAAATAACTGTTTCGTTGTATTCTCATCGTTATTCATGCATGGCAATAAGCTGCCTGCCGTTCGGAGATCGAACGATTCTCTCATATTTACTTGTAATCTATCGTTGAGAATACTTCGAAGTTTGGAAATGAGCGTACTTATTGTTATTATAACTAATTTAATGTCATCTAAAATTTCCTGATCTATAATATTATCCCTGATACTTAATTTTACCACTTTAAATCTATTATTATATTGTTCTAGCAATTCTAAATTTTTATTAGTAGCGCTGACGTCTTTCCGTCTTTCTTTATTGTCTTTAAGTCTATTGCACTTTAGTACCTTTAATTCTCCTGCTAGTGTCCTCAAGTTCTCCAACGCTTCCATGGGTCGTCTTGTTTACTTTTCGCTCCTGATGTCCGTCATTGTTAGCAGTTCGTGACTTTTTCTTACTTCCTTCCGGATCTGTCTGTCCATTCTCCTTTTGCACTGCTTGTGGATGAAGTACGCCGTCAAAACAACTCCTGTGATAACGAGTAACATAACTGCGACTTCTCCCAGTGTGAACGAGTATCCGCTCCAGCTAGTTGCGGTGCTGCCTCCACTATTTCCCGCCTGGGAAATTATGATTTCCTTTTCTTCTTTTGACTGGTTATACCCCATTTTTGTGGTTTCTACATCAAAAGATCCATTCGGTTCTCAATGGCAGGATCGCCATGAAAAGGCCCCGTAAGGGATGGCTGGAATCACCTTGAAGGGGTGCCTATTGGGTTCTTCGCAAACCCAGTCGAGACATTCCCGGAGTCGCAAGAAAAGTCGTTGTACGAAACGTGATGTTTATTTGTAGTTGGTTATAAGATTACATCGTAAGCACAACTGAGGTCGGCGCTGCGTTAGCGCAATACCTTGCATACTATACATTCTTTTACTGACCTATGTCACTGTTACATTGACGACACACTAAAGAGGTTAGATACTAAGCACTGCACTTACAGACTCTCTGTCGTCGACTTCTCCCTTCTACATTCTAAAGCTATTATTTATACTAATTGTCTTGTCGATCTAAGCGTTAATTCCTTTGTCACTAATATGTTGATGTCCTAGTTAACTCAATTGTAATGTAGGACGTTGCAATGTAATATAACTACGCAACAACCAGGTTGTTACCAAAGTCATTACGGCATCACACTACAGCTCAATTCGGAGATCCGGGAAATAATTGCGTTCGGTTTCACTAATATACTTTAATTCCCAACTAAATCAATACAAATAAAGAAAATAAACAAAAAATGTACACGACGGAATATTTACAGGTATTTACAAGAACAATATCAATTATTGTTATTTTCCCCGGTTTATGTGTTAACTACGAAGATTTATGCGCGGGTATTCGTCTACACGGACGACGGTTCGGCGAACGAGAAGCGGTAAATGTTATTCGGTGTTTGTAACACAAGCGCGTACCCCATACGGAGATCGCACCCGATAGCTACAAGAGAGGATTCTGCAGAACAAGCGCGTACCCCATACGGAGATCGCACCCGATATTTGTAACCGGAGGTAGGTCCGTTCGCTATGCTCGCTCGCTTGCCTCTGTCTGTCGACTGGCAGGGGTCGGAGTTTATATATCCGCCCGTTGCCAAAAAACCACTACATATGGCGCTTGTTATTGACACGAACGCCTCGGTTCTCGCTCGCTCCGGTATCCATCGCGATCTTCCTTCGCATTTGAAATCATTACTCGAATCTAATGTAATATTAAATTAAATTCGACGGCCGTAATGATTCCAAATTTGTAACGAAGCTCGTTGCTTCGTGCGGCGTAAATAAGTAATAACATGAAGCAACGTACAAAGACAAATAATTAACAAAGTTCAAGTAAATTTTAAACTATATTCCCGTGGAGGTGTGGGACGTCGTCTGGATTGCTATCCACACAAAACAATTGACGGGGTAGTTAACGGGTGACTCTGCACACAATTAATGGCGTCGTTGCGAAGTGGTCTCGGCCTATCCAACGTCGCCAAATTTACTAGAAGCAGGCGGCCGACGCCGCAGTCCGAAGCAGGTAATCTCTAACGGCGCAGATCCGGTGGGGCTCGCTGAACGGATCGTAATTTCGACTACGACCAAAAAAAACCTATCGAGACGTACTATTAGGGACGGCCTTCCAATCGCGATACACAATAAACGACAATTCTAAATAACAGCGATCCAACACAATTCAATAGTTACCTTGTGCGAAGCGAATGGTCTCGGCGCAAGGTGGCGTCACGAAGATGTATCCAAATAAATCCCGCTTAAACGCGGGTAAAGTTGCCCTGCGGCTACTTTACAATACCAGATTACACGCAATAAATCCCTTCGTAAAGGTATGAAAATCACTTCGGCCCAATGTCCGACAATTATTCACAGATACGCGGTAACGGTCTATGGCTATCTTCCGTGACGGTTGGATGTAAAAGAGAACGATCTAGAAGCATTGTTGATTTCGCGGCCGATACGTCCTTGACCTAGCGGTCCCTATTGGCGAACGGTATAATTCGCAAGGTGGTTTCGCAAATCGATCGATAATATTGATTGGCGCGCCTGGTTGCCAACGCTGTACAATACTCGAGCGTCAACTCTCTATAAAAATTGGCCTCGATTGCGCCGTCGCATTCTCGCAGTTTTATTGGAAATTCAATGTCACCAACTTGACATAGAACATAACCTTAAATAAATTATTATTTTCCCGTATTTTTTTACAGTTTTCTCTCTATTGTATGTTCACGTATAAAATTGTCAAAAAATATTGTGGGAATATTGTGTCTAACGGATGACATTGAATTGCCAATAAAAATGTATTTTTAGGGACATGCAGTTTGTCAGTAACTCACTCCTCAAGTCACATGACATGAAATTGTCAATAAACTGTGTTTTTTATGACATGAAGTTTTTCAGTAATTAGGGTTATTCTCCCCTCAAGTTTTTCTAATACTGTTATTAAGGTGTCTTTAAATTTGGTTTGCACGAATTAAAGTTGTAAATTTGACAATTGAAAATTTTGGATGAAATTGGTCGACAATTAGCGACATCTTCTGAAGCCGTTGTAAAATATTTCTGACGTTTCAAACGTCAAGGCGCGACGTCGCCAACGTCAAACAAATTCATTAATCTGGTCGATCGATTAGTTCGCGCGCCGCGTCATTAACACGGCGACAAGATTTTGCCGGCCGCAAGAAACTAATAATGGCTAACTGCAAATTTCAACCAGTTAAGTCATTATCAGCATTCCTAGACCATTTAATACTTGCAAATTGCGTATTTTGTGATTAATTAGGTGAGACGGCTTTAATCAATTAATAAATTACGTTATAGAATGAATGAGATGTAGCTTTGATAGATAAATATTCATTTTTAAAACAAAATTCAAAAAACACCGCTCTTTAGAATAATTGTCAAACGTGCATTAGTTTTTTTGCGATTGGCAAAATCTTGTCGTCGCGTTAGTGACGCGGCGCGCGAACTAATTGATTGACCAGGCTAATGAATTTGTTTGGCGACGTCGCGCCTTGACGTTTGAAACGTCAGAAATATTTTTCAACGGTATCAGGAGTCACTAATTGCCGGCCAACTTCTTGTCGTCAAAAGTACAAGTTTATTGGCAAGTAAATGTCATCCATTTGACATAGCACATAACCTTGACGCGAACATATTGTTACTTACTTATACGTTATGTATAAGTAAGTATAGGAATCATGAAAAATTTCGACCTCGAGATTTTAACGGATATACGCGTTTTGAGGTCCCCTGAATTGTTTCTGACTATTTTCGGAATGACGTCTATATGTCTGTGTGTGTGCTGTGTGTCTGTGTGTAGAGCTCTGAAACTTTAACCTTATCATTTGTATGTAGCAAGGAGGAAAACGTACTATTTTGAACGCAATCTCTCAACCGGGAGTGATGGTTTACTCTTATCACCTTTTCCATATCTCGAAAACGGTACACGTTACGGAAAAAAATATTCTTACATAAATTATAGATATTGATTTTAAACAACTTTCATTTGAAAAGTTTTTTCGAAAAACGTAGTATAACTAACTATAAGTAAGTTTCGTGCGGACCACCGCGGATTTTTTTTACAGTTTTCTACCATTTATATGTCAACTGATTGTATAATCGGTGCATATAACTATGAAACTCTCAAAAAATATCTGGGAAAACAATAATTTATTTAGTGTAAATCTGTCTTGTTCGCGTTAAAGTTTTGTGCTGTCAAGCGGATGGCAATGAATTGCCTACATATCTGCCACATGAAGTTCGTAAGCAATTCACTCCGCAAGTGTTGTAAAATATGTTTTTGACAAAATTTATATATATATATATATATATATATATATATATATATATCTGTCTTATATGTCTACCGATTGTATATATAAAATTAAAATACTCCTATTTTATGAAAAGTATTATTTCTACAAGACTATCAAAGTACACATATTCTACAGAGTACATTATTTGCAATGCAATAATTCTACAGATTATATATTTGATCATGTTTTACGTTTGACAACGCCTCTAAATAAATATTAACCAAACGCATTTAATAGTTTGCCAAACGTAACTGACATTAAGCAAACAATTTTAGGGTGGGTTTATAGAACATTTCTTAATTCGTCATTAAGTTAATGACGGTGTTAATTTAACAGCGCCATTAAATTAACAACAGTTTACACATACATTTTTGACGAAATTTAATGAGCGATTAGTTAATTTGAATTAAAATGATATTTGAAGCAGTTAGTACCGCGGACCAAACCACAGCCACGTTAACGCCTATCTTCAAATCAAGTCAAGTGTGTGAGTTTGTACTACTTATCCTAAAAAGCCGATTTTTATTTGTGTTGTATTTCACTCGAAAATCGAAATGGAAAAAGGTGATAAGGCACGTCGGGAACGAGGCAAAAATGAGAAACAGATTGCAATAGCGGTCATAGATAGGTAAGTTTAACGATAATTGAATTATGTTCTAGGGTTTTGCGTCGATGATGCCGTTATTTTGCCACCTATAAAATAAAATTATCCGTAATTCCAATATAAATCACTTTCCTTATCCTACATTATCCTTTATGCGACCTTTATCCATCCCTTAGATATCGACTCATAGTGGAAGACAAGGCCACGAATGGATCTTCCTTGAAGCAACGGTACGATGCGTGGGGAAAGATTGTGGAAGAGTATAAGGCGACAGCTGTTTCTGCCCCAAGAACGGTGAAACAGCTGAAAGTGGTCAAATATATATATAATATATATATTATGGTCAAATTTGCGATGATTAGCTAAACAAACAGTGGCAGAAGCAAACGTGAGCAGATTTATCTAAAGTACAACTTTTACATATCTACTTGCATTTTTAGAAAAGAAAATATTTGGACCAGGTGGATGAGGACATTGATGGGGCTTTGGAAGCGTTTAAACGTAGAGAAATTGAAGATAAGATTTGCTTACAATATTGCATCTTATAAAGGGTCTAACTGTGTTCATTTCAGCAAAACAGATCAAAAACAGGTGGTGGGCAATATAATAGTCAATTGTCAGAAGTAGGAGCTAGAGTCTTGGCTATAGCAGAGCCGGAAGCGATGCCGTTGCCGAATATATATGACGACAACAACGTTTATCATGGAGGTAAATATGAAATAGTCTTATAGCTTCTGATAAATTGTGAACAGTTAATTTTTCTATTACCCATTTCAAAATTGTAATCATTTTTAGATATAATACTGTCTCCGAGTTGTGGAGTTATTTTAACAACGCTGATATCCAGCCCAACTATTTCGTACTACCCAGAACCAATTCCCGGACCTTCCCATGCTTTCACCACTTCTCCTACTCCTGAAACTGACATGAGAGATCCAGAAAACCTTGGACCCGTCAATATTGTTCCAACTGAACTTCCCCAAATCCAAAGGAAAAATTATATTCCACCGAAACAAAATAAAAAAACGAAAAGAACAACGACTCAATTAAAAAGGATATTGTATTTAAAACGTATTAAATTAGCTAATATGGAAATTTCGAACTCAAAATTAAACAAAAAGAATTAGATAAATGTTAACTAAATTGCACATAAATGTTCTAATATGTATTCGTTATAGAGGTTTGTTTTATTTTTTGCGTGAAAAGTATTTTATGTAAAATGTGTTCGTATTAAAGTTCTGCGAACAGCAGTGTTTTCATTATTATTTCTAATATCTCCAGGTTCCATTACAACTTGATGGGGTACACCAACTTATCCAGTGTGTATAATCGATTGTGATAAATTGTATTTATAAAATAACAAAATAGAAAATAATCCACACTAGTAAGATCTGGCGATCTTGCTGGAATCATAATAGGCTTAAATGAACCGACATGTATGGGCAGTGGCGATATCATGTTGAAAATAACCCAGCTCAGCAGTAGCTCATCATAGCATAGTTGCTCTATAAAAATTTGCAACCTATTGCGATAACGTTCGGCGTTAACGCTATAGTTGAAGGAAATTGGCCACCTTATTTTCAACTGGATGCTGCAATCCATACTCCAACTTTCAATTGATGCCTGTTGCAATACGCCATGGTTTCCTGCACTCCAAATACGTCGTAATTATTTAATACACACGCTTAATCATAAATTGATACGTTCAATTATTGTAAAAAGAATACTATTTGAATTAATTTTTATCTATCTAATTATCTCAAAACGCTGACAGATTGAAATTAGCAAATAATACTTGGTCATTATTAGTTTTTTTGCCACTGGCAATTTCCGCAACATCTTGCAACATGAAAAACTTCTGGGAATGCTAACCGTGATATTTAAAGTGTTTACCTTTGTGACAATTAATTTTATTAAGATTCGATTGACATAATCATTTAAGGTTAAGTAATGATTTGTAACTTTTTAGGGATATTTGTTCTTAAAAATTCTGTAGGGAAACAATAACGTAATTGGCGGAAATCTGTCATGTTCGCGTCAAGGTTATGTGCTGTCAAACTGATGACATTGCCACCATATCTGACGTGTTCGTAAGCAATTCTCTCCTCAAGCCGTTGTAAAATATGATTTTAACAACGTTTTAAGTATATCAGTTTTATATGTCCGTTTTTCGCCGCTCTCGCTGCACTTGTGTAGCTGTTTCCATAAATTCTTGGCTAATTCAAAAACGTGCATGAATTTAGAACGTGACGCTTACCTGATCGTTGTCAGAAGGCGGCCTAAATCAATTAAACGGTCTGCCCGATGAATTTAAAGTGTACAGAAAGACGTTACCTTGTACCTGATCGAGTACAAATAAACATCCATAAATAAAAACTGCCCAAACTATAAAGAAGATGCTCTTTAAACAGGGCTCTCAATGCGTCGTTTGATATTTGAAATGTCACAACTCAGACACGTACACAATTCCATCCAGTTTTGTATACCAAAGAGACGTATATGCCATAAAACCGTACCTGATCGAATCCAGATGTATATATTCTCGAAATCTAATGAACAAACAGTTCTTATAATTTGTAATGTATCGTCGAAAACATTTGACATTTGCACCATATCAGCACTGCGGGAGGGGTTTCTGTGGCTAGTGGCCGCGAATTGGGCCCGAACACCTATTTCTGAACGCGCCTTGTCCAAACTACGCTCGAAAACGATGGCGATGCGACTTTAAAGTGCGAATTTTTCAGGTTACCTTTTGACGTTTAATCGAATTTAAATATGCCTCCACAAAGTTTTATCACCCACCGTAAAGAAATGTACTTGTAATTTCGAATGTATCATTGACGAAGCAGCTCGTTTCACATTTGTAATGACTTGTGGGAAGCCTGCACTGCTCTTTCATCGGCTGATGTGCGTTGCGTGATGGATTCAAAGTCTTCGATGACTTCACCGGCAGGACCCCGAATGCCCGCGAATCGGTCCCGAACACCTATTTTTAAACGCACTTTGTTTAAACTACCCTCGAAAACGACGCCGTCGCCAGTGTAAAGTGCGAATTTTGCAGGTTAATATTTTGACGTTTAATTTCCCGTTCAACCTCTCCGTCGGGCCAATCGCAGCGTTCTGCACCGTAATTCGAACCTTTCGCGCGCAAATTCGGACCAACGTTAGACCGGCGACCATTGGAATCCTCAAGGCCAGCATTTTTAACCGTCAGTTGCATACGGATGATAGACGTTATTGTGTGGTTATATGTAAGTTGACTAGGTAGCTGAGTTTGTGAAAGGGTGGTCCGTTTGCGGCAGTTTTGTCCAATGATGCAAGTAATTGTGTCAGTTTTGTATGTGCAAAATTTCAACTTGTAAGGTTCACGTGTTACCGAGATAGAGTGGCGCCATCTTGTGTCAAGATGACGTGCATTTTGTCATAGTTTACCGTCCAATGTTCCCACTATGTGAATAAAAAATTACACTAAATTTTAGCCTACGCGACGCACGTGTTTCTGAGATATAATACCGCACTATTGTTGAACTAAGTTAATGAGTAAACATTTGCATATTCCAATCAAAGACATGAGAAGTATTTTAAGTAACGTTTTGTTATAATTCATTTAGATTTATATTGAAAATGTGTCTTGTCAAATATGACAGAAAAATGTAAAATTTACACGAAAGATGGTCTAATCTTACACCTCAATGGTGTAGTGAACATTAATTAAAACAGGTCCATGAAGACTAACTGGTGGATCGCTAGACAATATTGTTTCTGGGTTATTACCCTTCGTCAGTAGCGATTACCAAGAACCTTAGTTGTTGAAATACCTTTACATGTAGTGGCCATCAAAACTTCTTGGCGCGAGCCAATCACTCCTAATGAACCACTGACAACAGAACACTGACAAGACGATACCTTGTCTAACACCTCGCGGCGAGTAAACAAGACATTTGACAGTCGTCTTGTTTACTCGCCGCGAGGTGTTAGACAAGGTATCGTATTGTCAGTGTTCTGTTGTCAGTGGTTCATTAGGAGTGATTGGCTCGCGCCAAGAAGTTTTGATGGCCACTACATGTAAAGGTATTTCAACAACTAAGGTTCTTGGTAATCGCTACTGACGAAGGGTAATAACCCAGAAACAATATTGTCTAGCGATCCACCAGTTAGTCTTCATGGACCTGTTTTAATTAATGTTCACTACACCATTGAGGTGTAAGATTAGACCATCTTTCGTTTAGATTTATATACATTTTCGTTTTGTGCATTTGAATTTATCTATTAGTGGTTTAAAAAAAAATTACTGTTGTTTACAGTTTTGGCTACAATATGAAGTTTTAACATCTGCTAATGTGTCGCAACAAGTTAACAATTTGAAACTGTAATAAATATGAATTAATGATTTAAATTTTGAACTAAGTGTTGTCATTTGCTAATGAGTCACAGTAAGCAAACAATTTTAAACTATTATTAATATGAAGTTTTATTATATTTTTAATATTTTTGGTTTTGTAGAATAGTTTTTTATCTTTTGTTTCTGTTGGTTTTGGCATTTTTTGTTGCAAAATTTATTTTTGTATTTGTTATAAAACCGTCTGTACTTATAATTTAATAGTGCAAAATTTACAGTTACCAAGATGCTCATGATATTTGAAGAACATATTCTTATTGACTATATTAAAACTAAAAGTTTTGTTAACTTATACTTGACAGTTTATTTCTGTATTAGGCAAATTGTTCTACTGAAGATGAAACATTGCTTGTGAAAGTAAATAACTGATACCCATAAAATTGTCAATAAGAATCACCCTTCTCAACGGCCTATGAAAATGTTAAATTGTCATGTGGACATTTTAATTCGTGAAAAGAAAATTTAAAAACGCTTTTAGCAGAATTACAAACACATATTTTACAACGACAACGTCCTTAATTGCTGTTGAACTACTTGTTGATAAAACCACAGTTTTTTTTGCAATTCAATATCATCAACTTAACAGAGAACACAACCTTAGCGCGAACAATGCAGAATTACATTAAATAAATTATTGTTTTCCTGCAATTATTTACAGTTTTCTACCAATTATATGTCCACTGATTGTACAAGTATTAAATGATTTTTGAACACTATTATGGCTCAACCGATTGAAATTTGCAAATAGCAGTTAGCCGTTATTTTTTTGCGGTTGGCAAAATCTTGTGCGCGCGAACTAATCGATCGATCAGGTTGATGATTTGTTTGATGGTTAAAACATAACGCCTTGACGTTTAAAATGTCAAAAATATTTTACAACGGCTTCAGGAGATGTCGCTAATTTCCGACTAACTGCTTGTCGTTAAAAGCACAAGTTTATTGGCAACTAAATGTCATCCATTTGACATAGTGCATAACCTTGACGCGAACATTAAATAAATTATTGTTTTCTTTCACAGTTTTCTACTATTTATTTGTCAACTGATTGTACAATCGGTGGATACATGAAACTGTCAAAAAATATTGTGGGAAAACAATAATTTATTTAGCGTAAATCTGTCTTGTTCAAGTCCAGGTTATGTGCTGTCAATCGAATGACAATGAACTGCCAACATATCTGCGACATGAAGTTCGTAAGCAATTCTCTCCCCAAGCCGTTGTAAAACATGTTTCTTACAAAAGTTATGTATATCTGTTTGATATGTCTACCGATTTACATATAAAATTAAAATAGATCTATTTTATGAAAAAGTATTACTTCTTCAAGTTTATCAAAGGGCACACGATCTACAGAGTACAATATTTGCAGTGCATTAATTCTACAGATTATGCTATTTGATCGTGTTTTACACTTAAAAACAAAGGCTCTAAATAAATATTAACCAAACCTATTTAATAGTTTGCCAAACGTGGCTGACGGAAGTTCTTTTTAAATATTTACGTTTATGACAATTGACTTTCTTTTGCTTTTGACATGAGCCTTTAATGTTATATAATGATATGTAACTTTTTAGGGATATTTGATCTTAACAATTGCCGAAAAAAATGTCAAAATTATAAATATTGTTTATGTTTTTGTTTTTCTTGTATGTTCTAAATGAGCCAAATGTTTATGTTTATTTATACTTTTTTTATGTGTAATATAGAGCAGTATCTGAGTGCTCTTACTCAGGGTATATCGTGGGCTGATGCGAACACAATAAATCTCAGGTATTCCGATAAAGGTAACAGATAAATTCGGTTTATTAACAATCAAATAACTACTGGTATAATTTCCAAATTTTAAACGGTGGGTGTATAAAAATGTGCAGGGAGTATATTTTGCAACTAATCCCCTATAGGAATATATTTTTCTCCCTAAACATTTTATTAGTGAACCAGCTGGTGTGTAAAATCTTAATTCTAAGTGTACTGTGGTATTAGTGGAGTATATGTTTATAAATAAACTTAATTAAGGTGAGTTAAGGTGTGCAGTGTATTCTTATATCTACGTCTACCTGTAAATTGTAACGTTAGGTTAAGTTCATCTGTACCCAGCGGTTAGCGTCCAAAATGTCTGCCCCTTGGATCGCTGGATCAACCTTTCCGGGAGCACCGTGGCAAATATTAGGTTTTCTGTACCTCGGGAACCGGCGTCGGGCTGTAGGGTCCTGTCTCTGCAGCTCAGCAAGGCGCCCATGGGTCCTGAGTTTATACTCTTCGTTTTTTTTACGTTTGGATGTGGGAGGTTAGTTTTTTATAGTTCGTATCACTTTGTTTACATTTATAATTAACTTAGTTTATGTTTATAGGTAAAATATGGTTTAATCGGTCTGTATTCTAAACTGATCGATAAAAAACTCCCCTTGCTTTAAATATGTCTTTTTCGTCGTTACGGGTAATCAAGGCATTGCTTATTTTTTTACAAAAACGTTTTTGGAGATGATCGAATGTTTCCTGGGTTACGGCTTATATGTTAGTTGATTGGAACAATTATTGTGGTGGCGTTTTATGTGTATTTAAATTTGAATATACGGTACTCACCACTATATTTTCTACACTATGATTACGAATTAAGGTAACTTAATACAATTTTTTATACAATTTTTTTTATTTATAAAAAATGAGCGTATAACTATTTAATGTGAATTATTAGATACCTGTCCCAATTTTGACGTTGACATACCCGAGATATATTGCATTATTTGTAAAGCGTCATTGTATTTTCCGATATGCCCTTTTTATTTTTATGCATGTATAGATGCAATATCATTACAATATATTACATTCATTTATTTACATATAAGTAAAGGTATGTCAAAATAAGCGTTGTCTGAATACGGCATGAACCAATTAAACTGTAGAAGAGATGTTCTTTGAACAGGGAGCTCAATGCATCGTGAACATGAACACGCAATCACACGTTTGACATTTGTAATGTCATAACATATTCACGTACACAATTCCGTCCAGTTTTGTATCTCAAAGGCACGTATATACCATAAAATCGTACCTGATCGAATCCAGGTGTGTATATTCTCCAACTCTATTGAACACATACTTCTTATAATGGGTATTGTGTCGTCGAACACATTTGACATTTGCAGCATATCAGCAACAAAACTCGCAGTTTGTAACGACGATTAAAAATATCTTGCTTGTTACACACACTCGATGTATCAGTTTCTGTAATAAATCGTAGCTAATCGAATCCACAACACGTTGCAAAACTGAAGTCAACCTTCACTCTGCACGTCAAATGCGCGTTTGACGTTTGGCACATACGACTTGTACTTTTCCACTTTTGAAAACTCTATTAATCATATCGTATGTTGTATGTTGTATCGAATTGAAACTAAGCTCTACTACCTAATTAATCAATTGAATGAAAATTTACTCACGGAATATTTATAATGCGCAATTTGCATGTGTAAATCATATGGAACTCGTACATAGATCATTATAAAACGTCTACATGACTAAACCGATACTAAATTTGCCAACTATACTTGACGATAATTGGTTTTTACCGCTCACGCTGCACTTTTGTAGCTGTTTCAATAAATCCTTGGGAAATTCAAAAACGTGCATAAATTTGAATGTGACCTTTATCTGAGAGCGTTGTCCTTAGGCAGCGTGAACCAATTAAATGATCCGTCCGATGAGTATGAACTGTACAGAAAGACATTACCTTGTACCTGATCGTGTGCAAATAAACATCCAAGAAGATGGTATTTGTACTGGGCGCTCAATGCATCGTTGGCAAAACACAAGTTTGACATTTGAAATGTCACAACTCATACTTGTACACAATTCCGTTCAGTTTTGTATACCAAAGGCACGTATATGCCATAAAGTCGTACCTGATCGATTCCACATGTGTATATTCTCAAACTCTAATAAACACACACTTATAATGTGTAAAGTGTCGTTAAACACATTTGGCACTTGCACCATATCAGACACGTGTTTAAAGTGCGAATTTTGCAGGTTACGTTTGACGTTTAAATTCCGGAAGTCGTCCATTCGACCTCTGCGTCGGGCCAATCGTCGGGCTCGTTACCATAATTTGAACCTTTGGCAGGCAAAAACTGACCAACGCGCTTCGCCCGTTAGACCGGCGACCAATGAAAATCGAGAACCCAACATTTTTAATCGTCAGTTGCGTACGGACGACAGAAGCCAAGTTGTGTATAGAAGCGGTTTGATTAACAAACAGAATTGTGAAAAGTAGAAAACATACAAGACGTTTACGTCAAAAGCGCATTTAAAGTGCAGAACTGGAGATAACATGTAATTGCTCTTAAGTAAATAAATTCAAGATAATATAAATATCATTTTCTATTACGTTTAAGTAGAAACTTTCTTGGCAATTGTTATCAACATATATCCCCAAATATAAATACATAACCTGAACTACTCATGTCAGATTCAGATTCAGATTCAAAGTTTTTTTATTAAAAATCAGTATTTACACAATATTTACAACACATTATATATATACAACAAATAGTTAAAACACCTACTCCTACGCGAACGCTTATTAGGCGGATCTAAAATTAACTCTAACATTTAAAAACAAATACGGTGCTTCCCTCGACGATTGTCGAGGTTCCGTTGTCCGTTCGTCCGTTACGTTTGTTTGATGTTGTCGGCGGGAAACTCTCAAAAACCCACCCCGTACGTCCTGTTTTTTGGTTCGTCAGTTTTGTCATGTTGTGTTATGTTATGTTATGTTGTGATATGTTATGTTAGTTGGTCCTCTCCTCGTAGTATATGTCCAGTGTTTCGTAAGGTAATTTGTGTGTATGTCTCTGTCCTTCGACATGTCTTTGTTCAGTTATGTCTCGTATGAGTCTGTTGTCGTGTGTGGCGGTCCGCCTGTAAAAGCGTTCCGCCATCTCTTTTATATACGTCGTTATTAGCGGCATGTCCGCGTTTGTATGTAAGTCACGTATACGTTCATATCGGTCGGTGCCCAGGGCGAACCTGAGACACTTGTTATGCGCCACTTGCAGTCTACGGAGATTCGTTACCGAAGCTCCGCACCATACAGGCGACGCGTACGTCATCGTCGGTCTTATAATTGCCTTATAAAGTAACAGTTTGTTGTCCGTCGTAAGTCTGCTGTTTTTTGAGACCAGTGCGTACACCGATCTCATTGCAGCGTGTCCCATTCTGTTCGCGTGTTGTATATTTGCACCAAACGTCGTCCTTGTGTCTAGTGTAACCCCTAGGTACCTCACTGTTGTTGTTATAGGTATTTCGATACCGTTGACCCTTGTCGGGTTCCGTATCGTGTAACGTCTGTTTCGTCGCGTGAATGTGATGCTTTCACATTTTGTCGGGTTGACTGTCAGTTTCCAGTCCTTGAAGTATCGTTCGAGTTCCCTCATGTGGGTGTCTATTTTGCTGTGTGCTATGATTTCTGAGCTCGATGATGCATAAATGGCCGTATCGTCGGCGAAAAGGGCGATCGACGTGTTTTCGTCAGTCGGTATGTCATTGATGTATAATGAGAACAGTTGTGGTCCCAAGACTGAGCCTTGGGGCACTCCTGCCCTTATGAAATGCGGTGCTGAGATGGTATGATTTAGTCGAGTCTGAAATTGTCTGTCTTTTAGGTATGAATAGATTAGTCTGATTAATGACATCTCTAGTCCGTATTTGATTAGTTTATATACTAGTCCATCTATCCATACCGTGTCAAATGCTTTTTGCAGGTCTAGTAATGTCATTGCCACAACTTGTTTCCGATTAAACGTTTTCCGTATGTCGGTCACGAGTCGCGCCACTTGTTGTACGGTGTCGTGTCCGGGTCGGAAACCAAATTGCTCGTCAATGAGGAGATCTCGCCTTTCGACTTGACCCCTCAGGCGTTTGTTGATAATTGTCTCAGTCACCTTCGAGATGCTGCTGAGGAGACTAATCGGTCTGTAGCTGTCCGGTTTGTCTCGTTGTTTGCCGGATTTGTAAATGGGAATTACTACAGCACTCTTCCAGTGGCTTGGAAAGTGCTGCAGGGACATTGTCGCGTTTATTATGTACGTCATTTGTACTAGTCCTTTTCGGGATAGGTTTCTGAGGATATTATTTTGGATATTGTCGAGTCCCGGGGCTTTCAGCGGGCCTTGCCGCTTGATCGCGGCGAATATTTCTCGAGGGCTCGCTAGCTTTAATTCGGAGTTTCGGTCTCGGTCCGCGCAGGACATAGTCGTTCTAACGAATTCGACCACGCCCGCTTGTTCGTCAGTCAGATCGTCTAGTCCGATGTCGTGTGCCGTTTCGAATGTAGTTGCGAGCGCCTCCGCTTTCCCCTCGTTTGTCATGTGTGTCACCCCTCCATGCACGAGCGGCGGTATCGGCTGGAATTTCTTCCGTAGCCGTGCCGACATGCGCCAGAGGGATCCGTCACTGGCAGTCAGTCTCGTGAGTTTGTCGGTCCACTTCTTGTTTCTATGCGTATATATCTCGTAAGTTCGTTCGTTCTAAATCTGTCCGCGTGGAGTTTAGTCCTTTGCCAAATTTTCCGCTGTCTGTTTCTGTTCTTTATGTCTTGGAGTATGTGATCAGGAAGGATGTCAGGTCTCTGTGGGTCGATCGTGCGAATTTTAATCGTACGATTTCGTGCGTACTTGATTGCCTCCGTCAGCTCGGTGACTGCGTTTTCGAGTTTGTCAGACGTGTCCAGGTCCCGGTTTATTACCACCCGGCTGTCCAAGTATTGTCGGAACAACGGCCAGTCCGCCGTGCGATAGTCCGTGATTTTGATTTGTCGCTTCGCGTATGTTGCTCCGCCCACTTGAAAAGTGACCGGGTAATGGTCTGAGTTTAAGTCCTCCACGGCGATGAGGTCCGAGATGTTGGTCACATTCCTCACCACCGCGATGTCGATTGTTGTTGGCCTTGTTCCGTTTGTCGGGTGATGCGTCGGTGTGTCCGGAAAAGCCACAAAGCCGTTATGTGTGTAGATGTAATGTTGTAGCGTCGTCCCATTTGCGTTGTTTCTGTGGCAGTTCCACGTCCTGTGTCTAGCGTTGAGATCTCCCACCACTATTGTCCTTGCCGAGATACCTAGGAGCGCCTGGAGGTCCCGTTGCGTTATCCGTGACGTCGGTCTGTTGTACCAGGCCGTTATCGTTAGGTCGTCCTGAAACTTAATAGAAATTAGTTCGAGGTGTTCTGTTTCGTTATTCCGAACACGTAAGATGGGTATGTCGTTCCTAATTAGGACGGCTACCCCTCCGCCGCGTCCGGTTCTGTCGCGACGTTCGGTTACGTAGCCCCGAAGGGTTACGTTGTCCGCGTCCGTCAGCTTCGTCTCGTTGATGCACATAACGTCTATGTCATGTCCATCGAGGAACTGGATGAGTTCCCCGATTTTGTTACGTAGTCCGTTTGCGTTCCAGGTACATACGTTCAGTCTAGTCATCGTCGAGTTCAGCACAAAACGCTACGAATATTTTAAAAACGGTGGACGAGCACGTTGCAGTTTCCAGTCGGTCGTTCATTTGTCGCAGTTTTGATAGCATACTGGTGATGTTTACCAGGCTATTTAGCCGCTTTACTTCCCTTATTAGCTCCTGAAAGTCGTCCAGTTGCCCCTCTCCGGTGTCACCTTGCTGCGGCGTCGTGATTCTCCGTCGAGGGACTACGGTTGGGAAGTACTGCGGCACATCTTTGAACGGCAGCGGCTCTGGTTGGCGTGGCGCGTGCTGTCTGGGTGTCGGCTGCGGGCGTTGTTGTTACGGCTGCTTTTGTAACAAAGGCCAGTTTTGTCGCTGCCTCTGCGATGGTGCGGGCGGATCTTCATTCCTCTGCTGCTGCTCTTGTCGCTGCGTCCATGCGTTGATTTTCGGCGGCGGTGCTGCGACGTACATTGTTTTCTGGGGGACTTTAGTTTTCGTTGGCGATTGGTTTTGCCTCCTTTCGATGAGTTTGGTGTACACCGGGCAGTTTACTGAATTTGCCGGGTGATCACCCTTGCAGTTGCAGCAGAATGCCTTCTCAGTCCGCAGTTTTGTGCACTCAGGAGTGGGGTGCCCTTCGCCACATTTCAAGCATCTGTATTTTGCGTTACAGTTAGATGTAGCATGACCCCATTCCTGGCATCTGTGGCACTGCACTGCTTTGCGGCTATTTTCATAGCGTTCCCATTTTATTCTTGTGTAGTGAATATATTTATATTTGTTGTTTAGATTTTCTGTCGTGATTGTATCGTCTATGGTGATGAGAAACAACGGGCTGTACGTGTTGCGCATCTTCATTACACGCTTCACTTTGAGCTGGTGTTTTTCGATTAGCTCTTCTCGTATTTCATTTGGGTCAGTATCCCCGGACAGTCCCAGTAGCACATGGGCCCTAAGTTTCTCGCCCGCAGGCGTGTACGTATGGTACTCCGCGGTGTTTAAATTTTTCAAGAGGTTGTCGTAGTCTTGCCTGTTTTGTGTCTGAATGCTGACGCGTGTGCCCGCATATCGCAGGTAGAAGTTGTTGCTACCTAACGTCTGTGCGATTGATTTAACAAATTCCCCGTGCTGCTTCGGCAGTGTATGGATGACGATTGGCGGTGGGCGTTTCGTTTTTGTCGGGGCTGTCTCCGGATTGGTTCCGCTCTGGGGTTCGGTTAACGTGCTTAGTACAGCGTACCTGTTTGCTACGGTGATCGAGGATGTTGGTTGTGGGTCCGGTGTCATCTTTGCCTTGTCCAGTTCTTCGCGCATTTGCAATGCCTGCGCGATTAAGCTAGTCGTTTCAATCTGTTCATTGATGGATTGTTCCATTTCCATTACTGCAGCCAATCCGGTTGCAGTATTTTTGTTTTCTGTTTCCGGGTTAGATTGCCCGGCTACAGGCTCGCAGATTCGCGCGTCCACAGGTGTAACTTCGATAGTTAATTCACGATCTTCGCGTACAGTTTCTAATATTCGGGAGCGTTGTTCTCCCGTCGCTCGCGTCTTGCGCTTTGGCGCTTTCGCAACGCCTTTAAGGGGCGGAGCCAGGCTTACTTTAAAGTTCTGGGCTTAGGGTGGAAAATCCCTGTATTCAGGGGAAACTAACACTATACTAAGACTAAATATCGTCACTATCGATCACACAAAATGCACTAATCACAAAGAAGGTTTTAATCAAGCGTCAATTCGCACACTGGCACACAACACACTGCGGAGCACACAAGGTCACGTCCTACTCTTACAGAGGTCAGATCGCAACTTTCACTCATGTCAAACGCATAAGAAAATCACAAACCAGAATCATAAATATTAAAAAAAAAATTCACTAGCAGCGATTTTACGGATACTGCCAACAGCAAAAAACTACTAATTAGTGAAATCGAATCTAAATTGTGAGATTCGTTTGGTTAATATTGAATCACGTAGAATTAATGCATTACAAAAAGTGCATTAATTCTATGCACTTTATTTCAATAATAATAACACCTTCCCCTTCTCACATATTTATTAAACACTTTTAATATGTACATATTTCAACAACTATGTTGTCATCTTCAGAAAAATTAGGTATCTACGATAAACAAAACAAACATAAAAATAGCAACCAACACTAACGCTATAAAATAGTAAATAAATATGAACCTTACAAGTTAAAAATTGTATCTTATAGCAATTCATAAAGTGGTGACCTCGGAATCTGTCCATAATCTGAATTAATTAAATTTAATCTGTTCTTAAAAATAAAAATACTTTCAAAAGAATCTGATTGTTATAAGATACATTTCGTAACAATTTTAAATTATTCAAACTTATAACATGTCCAGATTCGAATATATGTTGGGCAACACTAGATTTTTCCATACTATTATTTTTTAAATGAGCCATATGTTCTTTGAAACGAATTAAAATAGAACGTCTCGTTTGCCCAACATATATCCTATCACATGTACTACAAGAAATACCATAAATTCCCGATTTTTCAAAAAACTTCGACTTTGTCTTTAGGTATGCCTAAAAGAATTTTCAAACTATTTAACGAAACGAAAATTACTTTAAAATTTTGATGTTTAAAAATCTTACCAAAACCTTTTGTAGAAACGTGAAAAGGAAGCTTAATAAATTTATTAATTGACCTTTCTAAATTTAAAGTTGTAGCATTTTTAACCAATAAATTATACTTACATTTTCGCAGAATATTGTTAATTAAATTATCAGAATAACCGTTATAAATTGCAATTAATTTTATGTATTTTAATTCATTATCAAATCTAACACGCGTTAACGGAAAATTTAATAAACGGTTAATTAAGAAATTAAAAGCAGCCATTTTATATTGGAAACTATGGTTAGAATCTGATGTTATAAATCTATTAACATTAGTTCCTTTTCTGAATATATCAATTTCTAGTTTATTATCATTTCTGATAACCAACGTGTCCAAAAATGGTAATTGATTATTCATTTCCATTTCATATGTGAAAGAAATTGTTTCAAATTTAGAATTTAATTCTGATACAAAAGATTTAATATCACATTTAGAAGTATTAAAAATCGAGAAAATATCATCAACGTATATAATCCAAACCCTAGGAAAATAAATAGCGTCTTCTTTAAATTTAAGTTCGAAAAAATTCATAAAAAGATTTGCCATAAATGGAGATAAACTATTACCCATAGCTGCACCTTGTGTTTGTTGTCGGGAATTTATGGTATTTCTTGTAGTACATGTGATAGGATATATGTTGGGCAAACGAGACGTTCTATTTTAATTCGTTTCAAAGAACATATGGCTCATTTAAAAAATAATAGAATGGAAAAATCTAGTGTTGCCCAACATATATTCGAATCTGGACATGTTATAAGTTTGAATAATTTAAAATTGTTAAGAAATGTATCTTATAACAATCAGTTAGATTCTTTTGAAAGTATTTTTATTTTTAAGAACAGATTAAATTTAATTAATTCAGATTATGGACAGATTCCGAGGTCACCACTTTATGAATTGCTATAAGATACAATTTTTAACTTGTAAGGTTCATATTTATTTACTGTTTTATAGCGTTAGTGTTGGTTGCTATTTTTATGTTTGTTTTGTTTATCGTAGATACCTAATTTTTCTGAAGATGACAACATAGTTGTTGAAATATGTACATATTAAAAGTGTTTAATAAATATGTGAGAAGGGGAAGGTATTATTATTATTGAAATATAAGAAGATCCACAGGCTCCATCATTACATTTATCTATGCACATTGATAACCTTGGAGAAGTAATACTTTCATAAAACAGTAATATTGTAATTTTATTAAGTACAATCGGTGGACATTACACTGATATACTTAAATTTTGTCAAAAACATATTTTACAACGGCTAGGGGAGAGAACTGCTTACGAAGTTCACGTCTGCGGATATGTTGGCAGTTCAATGTCATCCGTTTGACACTACATAACCTTGACGCGAACAAGACATTTACGCTAAATATTTATTGTTTTCCCACAAAAATATTAAGAACAAGTATCCCTAAAAAGTTACAAATCATTACTTAACCTTAAATGATTATGTCAATCGCATTATTAAGTCAATTGTCACAAACGTAAATATTTTTTAAAAAATTTACATTGCTGTCATTTAAATATCACGGTTGGCATTCCCGGACGTTTTTCATGTTGCAAGATTTTGCTGAAACTGCCAGCGGCAAAAAAACTAATAATGGTCAAGTATTATTTGCAAATTTCAATCTATGTTATCGTTCCGAGATAATTTTGAACTTGCAAATTACATGATTTGTGGGTAATTTGGTGAAAAAAATTTGATTAATTATAACTAATTATGTCGTCGAACTTAGTTGCAATCAGATGGAGCTTTGACACAAAAATTACTTCAAATAGTATTATTTTTACAATAATTGATCAATTTATGAATATACGTTTGTGGACTTCATGAGCCAGGAAGTTGACTAAAAACAACAAAAGTAATGGTAACAAAACACAAATATCATTTGATACAAGTTTGGAAATTCACACATTTCTAAAAAAGAAAAACAGTTCAAATTAACATAGTTTCCAATTATTATTAGTGTATATATTTTTGAATACATTTGAAATAAATTAAATTACTGATAAAAAAACTGCCACAGAAATGACTACTCTTTAAAATTTAACTCAATTAATTAATTAGCACATATTTTGGAGTGCCGAAAACCAGGCGTATTTCAAGGCACCGTTGCATCTATTGAAAGTTGGAGTATGGATTGCAGTATCCAGAAGAAAATTATTGGGCCAATTTTCTTCACCGATATCTTTAATGCCGAACGTTATCGTAATATGTTGCAAATTTTTATAGATCAACTACACTATGATGAGCTACTGCTGAGCTGGGTTATTTACAACATGTCGCCACTGCCCAAACAAGTCGGATCATTGAGCTTATTATGATTCCAGCAAGTTCGCCAGATCTTACTACTGTGGATTATTTTCTATTTGGTTATTTTTAAAATACCATTTATCACAATCGATTATACACACAGGATAAATTAAAAGAAGCAAGCAATTTTTGAAAACATGAAAAAAAGAATAGATGCATGTATATCCAATGGTGGTGCACATTAAAACTTATTTCAAATTAACAATAGTTTAAAATTGTTTGCTTAATGTGACACATTAGCAGATGTTAAAATGTTATCGTAGTGAAAACTGTAAACAAATGTAATTTTTTAAAACCACTAACAGGAAATTTCAAATGAAAAATCGAAAATGTATATAAATCTAATTGAATTATAACAAATCGTTACATAAAACAGTTCTCAGGCTTTTGATTGGAACATGCAAATGTATTATTAAGTTAGTATTGCGGTATTCTATCTCAGAAACACGTGCGTCGCTTACGCTAAAATTTAGTGTAATTTTTTATTCACATAGTGGCAACATTGGACAACAAACTATGACAAAAGGACTGTCATCTTGAAACAAAATGACGACACTCTGTATCCGGTACGCGTGAACCTATCAAGAAATTTTGCACAGATACAGCTGAAAGAAATGAAATCATTGGAAAAAACTACCCCAAACGGAGTACTCTTTCACAAAAACTTAGATACCTAGTCAACGTGTATGTAACCACACGATAATGGGTCTCGTCCGCAAAGAATTTGGCACGTACAAATTGCATTCGAGTAGAGAGAGGCGCGCGAAGCGCGTTGGTCAATTTTCGCGGCAAACGTTCAAATTCCGGCGTCGATCGCGACGGTTGGCCCGATTTTTTCGCTACGATTGGCCCGACGGAATCGTGGAATGGTGACTTTACAAACTTAAACGTCAAAAAGTAACCTGCAACATTCGCACTTTAAACTCGCGTCAGCGTTGTTTTCGAGAGTAATTGGGGCAATTCCTTTAAAACATGCGTTCGGTTCCGATTCGCTGGCATTTATGACTAAAAGTAGGTTCTTTGAATCAATCACCTGCCGCATATCGACCGATTGAGCTCCAGTACGGGCTTTCCACAAGTCATTGCAAGTGCCAAACGAGCATGTTCATCAACAATGCATTCGGAAATACAAATGCATATCTTTTACGGTGAGTCATACAAGTTTATTGACACATATTTGAACACGACTGAAAAAGATTTTCTGACACCCGTCGCCTCAAGCGTATTCGGAAGTTCCAATATACGTATTACAATTTGCAAAGATTTTGCGGAATCTGATACATCGAGTGCGTGGAACAAACAAATAATAGTCGTCACAAACTGCGTGTTTAGTTGCTGACATGATGTCAAATGTGTTCGACGTCAAATTACACATTATTACAAGCATACCTTCATTGCAGCTTGGGAATATACATGTGGATTCGATTAAGATATAATTTTATGGCATATCTGTGACTTTAAGATACAAAACTGGCCGGAATTGTGTACGTGTATGTGCGTGACGTTTCAAATGTCAAACGTCTTTTCCGCCAATGACACATTAAGCGCCGTGTTCATAGAACATCCATATAGTTTGGACAGTTATTATTTATGGATGTTTATTTGCACCGATCACGTACAAGGTAACGTCTTTCTGTACAGTTCAAATTCATTGGACGGACCTGATAATTGGTTCACGCCACCCTCGGACAACGCTAAGGTAAACGTCACTTTCTAAATGTGTGCACGTTTTTGAATTAGTCGAAAATTTATGGAAACAACTACACAAGTGCAGCGTGAGCGGCAAAAGACGAACTATCGTCAAGTATAGTTGGCAAATTTGATATTGGTTTAGTCATGTATACGTTGCATAATGATCTATGAAAGAGTTACATATTTACAGATGCAAATTGCGCATTATAAATATTCTGTGAGTAAATTGTCGATCAATTGATTAATTAGGTAGTTGAGCTTAGTTTGAACTCGGTGCATTAACAAAGTTTTCAAAAGTGAAAAAAGTCGTATACGGCAAACGTCAAATGCCTATTTGACGTGCAGAAATGGAGGTTGGCTTCAGTTTTGCAATGTGTGGTGGATTCGATTAGCTACGATTTATTAGAGAAATTGCTGCATCGAGTATGTATAAGAAGCAACAAATTAATAATCGTCATTACAAACTGGATGTTTTGTTGCTGACATGCTGCAAATGTCAAATGTGTTCCACATTACACATTATAAGAAGTACAGTCGAATGCAAAAAAGTAGACAAAAACAGTTTCCTGTAATTGATTTTCCTCCAATTGACATTCATTTTAAAATGAAGTTTCTATATTCCAATAAAACTTGAATTTTCTCAGTAAGTTTTCTTAATCCACGTGATATTTGATTTATTTATTCAGTAACGGTGGTTCGGGGCTCTAGTTGGGGGTACCTACCCTTACGGCTCACCAGTTCATTAAAATGTCACTGAAATGATAATACTGACGTTTACATGACATTGCTAATATCAAGCAAGTTTGTTCTAGCAGTCGAAAATTTCGTGTTTACTTTTTTTGCATTCAACTGTATGTGTTCATTAAAGTTTGAGAATATGCACATCTGGATTCGATACTGTATGATTTTCTTTTATATACGTGTCTTTGGGATAAAGAACTGGACGGAATTGTGTACATGAATGTGTTATGACAAATATCCCTAAAAGTTAAAGATCATTAATTATGCCCGGTTTCACAAACGTTAATCGGTCGTTAACGGCTTGTTAACGAATTGTCAAAAGTTTGCCGATTCGTTATCGAGTCTTTAATCCCTCGTCAAATATTTGACGATGGACAGGTCAAATGCATTTAGTATTTGACGATGGATTAAAGACTCTATAACGAATCGGCAAACTTTTGACGATTCGTTAACAAGCCGTCAACGACTGATTAGCGTTTGTGAAACCGGGCATTAACCTTAAGGGTTCATGTCGGAAGCATGAGAAAGTCAATTGTCATAAACGTAAATATTTTTAAAAAAACTTCTGTCAGTCACATTTGGCAAACTATTAAATGTTATTGCACTGAAAATAATGTACTATGTAGAACAAGTGCACTTTGATAACCTTGAAGAAGTAATAATTTTCATAAAATAGATATATTTTAATTTTATATGTACAATCGGTGGACATATACAACTGATATTAACCTTAAATGATTATGTCAGTCGCATAATAAAGTCAATTGTCACAAAGGTAAATATTCTAAGAAAATTAAAAATTTCTGTCAGTTAAATATCACGGTTGGCATTCCCGGACGTTTTTCATGTTGTCAAAATTTTGCCGAAACTGTCAGCGGCAAAAAACTAAGAAATGTCAGTCTATGTCAGCGTACTGATAGATAAAAATTCATTTTTGAACCAACATTCAAATAGAGTTATAATATTCCTTCAATTACGAAATAATACGGACAATGTACAAAACGCTGAGTGCACGGTGTATAAGTTGCAGTTCTTCGAATCATCAAGAGATAGCATACGCCTGAGAACTACGACCAAAACATTTATCACTCCGTCAAACAACGAACACGTAGTTTTTAAGAAACATATTATTGTTAACATTTTATAATACATGAAATCAATTCACAATAAGTTATAATGAAGTTTTAACAGCAACAAATAATCATAATTGTGAAATTTGCACATACATTCTAAATTGAAATAAAAGCTTTTCTAAAAAGCAGTTTTGGTGTTAACTGGCGCCGTGCGGTAGGATTGAGCTAAAGAAAGGCCCTCGTATTCCAAACATCGAAAACTTGGCACAAATCTTTCAAATCAACGATTCATCATCCATCCGAAAAAAGTCTTCGATTGAATATTGGAGACAGAGAAGAAGCCCACATCGCTTCAACTGGCGAGAAAGAACCTGACTGTATCAAGCAAATTCGTCGACCAGCAGACCTTCATCTCATAACTTAAGGACATTCAACGAAGCATCCCAAATAATCGCAGAGATACATTTATTGTAAGTAAAATCAAAGTTCATATGTCAATAGATTGTACGACGCGCGATACAGAATCATAAACACCAAACATTTCAAATTTAAAATTAAAACCGGCCACGTAAAATTAACCAAAATGCCACCAACATTCGCACCCGAATATCTAAAATGCGTACCCGAATTCAACGGAAATCCACACGAATTAGCACGCTTTCTCACAGTAAGTGAACAGCTAATTTCAACATTTTACGACACACAAGATCCGGGTAGTTTTCAAAATATTTTCATACTGAATAGTTTATTAGGAAAACTATCCGGAAACGCAAGAGTAATCGTAAATATACAAAGTGTTAATAACTGGGCTGAACTAAAAGGCGTTCTTTACCGAAATTTCGCGGATCAAAGAGACGAACCATGTCTTAATAGAGATTTAGTTATATTACACGTCAATCAAACGAAACCCCACACAAATTTTAAGATAGATGTTTACAATTATTAAATGTAATTTGCTCTTACATTGACGTTCACGAAACATCAGGCGAAACTAAGAAAATAAAACGCAAACAATCGGACAATTAAGTTGAAAAACATTTTTATCCGGACTTAAAGAACCGTTAGGAACTACAATACGTAGTATGCGTCCCGCAAATCTAACGCAAGCATTACAATTTATTTCGCAAGAAAATAATATTCGATATTACCAAAATTTGAATAATAAATTGCCTATGCAACAAAAATTTATTGAAACTAGAAATACACATGTTTTCCAACCACAACAATTTCAACAACCCCAACAATAATCAATGACGCAAAATTTCCAAACACCTTTCCAAAATAATTACAATTCTAATTCAAGAATGCAACACAGATTTCAGAATAAGACAAACATTTTCACAACAACATCAACGTTATAAACCTCCTCAACGAAATGTATTTCAACCGAATCCAATGAGACCCTTACCAAAACCAACCCCAATAGTATCAAGCAGAATTTCAAAGTTTCCTCAGAGACTAACTCAAGAAATGTATAATGTCGAGTCCAATAATACAGACCAAATAACCGAACAAAAATCATCAAACTATGAATATTTTTCACATGATAATCAAAGCGACACCGCACGAGAACGTATATGATTCTAACTATGCAAATGACGAATATGAATCTAAAAATCACACTGAACAACCCCAGAATATGGATTTTCACATGAACCCCACTTCTCAAACATGGATATAGCAAAAATCAATAATGTTCATACTAAAGAACTACCATATGTCGATACGAAACTTCTCAAGATAAACCAATATGCCAACTAAACTTAGAACCGAGAACCGAAACAGTAATTCAAATTCTGGTAAATCAAGAAAACGGATCAATAATAATCCCTTATCAAAAAATCCAAAATCAAATCGAATTAAATCATACGCAAGCACATGAAATGTTCCAAAACCAATTGCCTTTAGATAATTCAAAAATGAGTCTAAATCATTTAAATGACGAAGAAAAAATCAGCGAACTTTCTTATACTTGCTTATGCTCAATTTTTAGAAAAAGGTCTTCAAATAGGAGTTATTTAAAATTGCAATATCTTTAACTTTTGTAGAAACAATTTTATTATTTTAAGGGCGAATTTTGCAGGTTACGTTTTTGACGTTTAAATCCGGAAGTCGTCCATTCGACATCTTCGTCGGGCCAATCGTCGGGCTCGACACCATAATTTGAACATTTGGCACGCAAAACCTGACCGGCGATCAATGAAACTTGAGAACCCAACATTTTTAACCGTTAGTTGCGTACGGACGCCAGACGCTAAGATGTGTATAGAGGTAGTTTGACGTTATCGCAAAAATTGTTCCTATAAAAGTTAAAGATATCGCAATTTTAAACAACTTCTATTTGAAAACCTTTTTCTAAAAATGAAGCATAAGCAAGTATAAGAATGTTCGGTGCGGACAACTGCAGATTTTATACTATTGCGATCGGGCGGCTAAAACTATGTGTGTCTCTGCGCGGTCTAGCGCTTCAACTATTGACGCCTAATTTATGAGACTTTAGATGGGAATATAGAAAGGAAGAAATCGTCATATTTTGAAAGCAATATCTAAACCAGAAATAATGGTGTACTCTTATCACATTTTCCATATTTTGAAAATGGTATGAGTTATCGATACCATTACTGCAAAGTAAAAAGTAAAATTCCCTTAGAGGAACAAGGTGTGTATGAAATTCCATGCAAAGACTGTGACAGCAAGTACATTGGGCAGTCTAACAGAAGAATTGATATCCGAAAGAAAGAACACATAAGAGCAGTGAAACAAAAGGATACATCATCATCTCTAGTGAAGCACATATTAGACACGGGGCACAACATAGATTTTGAGAACACGAAAACCATAGCTAACATACCACACTTCTCGACACGGATAATACGGGAAGCTATTGAAATAGAAAAGCAGCCACAAAATATGAACAAACGGGATGATGCTCAAAGACTTCCAAGAACATGGAGACCAGCACTTGCTGGCCGGACAAATAACAAGTCCGTGACAGACAAAAAGAAAATATCACCACCCACTGAGCTACAAGAACGACACGGCCCACTGACCCGAAGCCAGAGTAGAAACCAAGCATGCACATCGACCCGGAACGAAACCACAGCATATAAAGACGGAGCAGTAACTTCTAACGTCAGTTCTTCTAGATCGCTTAGACCGAGAAGACCAACCTGAAGATGGCAATTGTGACATTGCCGAAACGTCGGAACAACCCTTACAGGGATAATTCTACAACGCGGTTCATTACCCGAGAAAAAAGCAGAACATATATATATATATATTTATAATTTATTTCTTTTCTTTTTTCTTTTGTCGTATTTCTTCTTAGAAATTTTATTTCTTTTGATGGGATTTTCGACAATTAAATGACAAAATGTTTGTTAGAACATATTTTACTATTAAAATATAATATGTTTATCAACAACGTTTCGGCCAAAAGTGGCCTTTTTCATAGTCTGTAATTAAATAAAAGTATCATACATATATAAATGGTCAGCATAATACAATTGGTGGTAATAATTTTATTTACATTATTAACTCAATTATATTAAGTGTCAAAATATTAGTAAATTGAAATGAAAATATTATTATTGAGTTAATAATGGTTATTATATAATATTCCTAAACTTATTATTTATTACAGTATACTTTTGGCCGAAACGTTGTTGATAAACATATTATATTTTAATAGTAAAATATGTTCTAACAAACATTTTGTCATTTAATTGTCGAAAATCCCATCAAAAGAAATATATATATATATATGATTGATTTTGGCAGTATTGCCAATTGTGGGTATAATTGGTTATTAAAAAACTGTATTTCTTATACTGTTATATTTAACGTTTCGGTACTGCTGTTAACTTCATCAGAAATAATATAAGATTTGATATCGTTTTGAAGCATTGTATTAAACTTGGATGTTTAAAAATTCAAATGTAATTTAAATGCGTCATATTTGTTTACATTTACATGTAGCGCCTTTGATTTCGTCGTATTGTAGCATACTTGGATGTTTGAAAATTCATTTGCAATATTTAAAATGTGTTATTTTAGGAGAGATGGCCATGTCAATTACATTCGGATACATTGCGTCAAAACGTTACATAGACGTACCCTTAAATCGAAAATAGTAATCATATGAAGCAAAATTGGTGGTGAATTAATTAATGTAAATCAATTTTTTCCCCTTTTTTAAGATCGGTGAAATCAGCGAGGTTAGTGTGTTGTGTGTTTGCAATTAAATAATTTGGTAATATATTTGCGATAGATTCTTTATATCAATTTTGTCATTGAATGCCTTGGGTTCTTTGATTATTTGTATCATTTCGTGCAGAAGTCTTTGGTGGTATTTGATTTCCTTTTTCAGGATTGTTATGTTATCGAAATTGAAATGGTGTCCTGTTTGTGTATGTTTTTTAAAGCTGTTATGTTGCTGGCATATTTGTGTCCTTTTACTCTTTCTTCAATTAATTGCATGGTTTGCCCTGTGTAACAGCTATCGCAGTTTTTGCATAGTATTCTATAGATACAATTAGATTGCTTGTTTAGTGGTAGGGTGTCTTTTAATTTTGTATATATTCCTCTACTGATTATGTTTGTGTTTTCGTATGTTACGGTGAAGTTAAACGGTTTTAATATTTAGTTAATAGATTCTGCCAGTCTTTTAACGTAAGGAATATTTATGTAATTAGGTTTATTGTGTATTAGGTTGTTAGTTGTTTTTTGTTATTGTTATAATGTTTGTTGATTCTGTTTTTAAAAATTTTATTGATGAATTTAGTTGGGTAATCGTTATTAGTTTGGGCCTGTTTAGCTTTATTTATTGTTTCAGTTCTGTATTGTGGGCTTGTTAATTTTATGGCTCTATCTGCTATTGTAGCTACTAGATTTCTTTTGTGTTGCTCAGGTTGTGATGATGAGTAATTTGTGTATCTTCCTGTCCAAGTGGGTTTGGTATACCATTTTGTGTAAATTTTGGGATGGTTATTAATTAATGTTAGGTCCAGGTCCATACATATATATATATATATATATGTTCTGCTTTTTTCTCGGGTAATGAACCGCGTTGTAGAATTATCCCTGTAAGGGTTGTTCCGACGTTTCGGCAATGTCACAATTGCCATCTTCAGGTTGGTCTTCTCGGTCTAAGCGATCTAGAAGAACTGTTCTTCTAGATCGCTTAGACCAAGAAGACCAACCTGAAGATGGCAATTGTGACATTGCCGAAACGTCGGAACAACCCTTACAGGGATAATTCTACAACGCGGTTCATTACCCGAGAAAAAAGCAGAACAGATTTTACCCGCGAGAATCTACGTATCAACATATATATATATATATATATATATATATATATATATATATATATATATATATAATTTAATAAAATTCTTGGGGATGACGATCAACAGGCTTCCACTTATTAAAAGAAACTCATTTGTTTTAATTCAATATTTCGCAATGTTATTTATTGCTTCTTCAGGAATAACTAAAAAGTGACATCTGACATACATGTAACAATTAAAAAAGATACTTACAACTAGAGGAATAAAACAAGGTCGAAAACAAATTATAAAGATAAGGTGCTAAGACTCTGAATATTAATCGAAATAAATATAAATTTTTATGGTAAATGACAATTTTTAAAAATTTCGACGTGAACGATGTCTAAATATGAAACTGAAACCTTAGAAACGAGTACAACGTAAAAATGTTACTGTTCGTATTGTATAACGAACTCGCTAAATAAATTAAATTCATAACTCAATCAAAAACTATAAGAAAACCAACTAAATAGACTACAAATAACTACAAACTCAAAATGTAAGAATAAATGGTACTAAGTTTTTGAATATCTGAACGAGAATTTATAGAATTTATATTTTTATTGATATGAACCATCTCTAAAAACATCCTGCTATTATAATTTTTCTCCTCGGCCAAAACAGTAGTACTATTAAAGTCAAATTAAAATCAATTATACAATACGAACAGTAACATTTTTACGTTGTACTCGTTTCTAAGGTTTCAGTTTTCATATTTAGACATCGTTCACGTCGAAATTTTTAAAAATTGTCATTTACCATCAAAATTTATATTTATTTCGATTAATATTCAGAGCCTTAGCACCTTATCTTTATAATTTGTTTTCGACCTTGTTTTATTCCTCTAGTTGTAAGTATCTTTTTTAATTGTTACATGTATGTCAGATGTCACATTTTAGTTATTCCTGAAGAAGCAATAAATAACATTGCGAAATATTGAATTAAAACAAATGAGTTTCTTTTAATAAGTGGAAGCCTGTTGATCGTCATCCCCAAGAATTTTATTAAATTATCTAATTGTACGATCGCTACGTTCTCACAAGTTATATATATATATATATATATATATATATATATATATATAACAAAACATAAAAATTATAAATATAAATTTGGCAAAAGTAAAAACAAAACCTCCAACAACATATATATATATATATATATATATATATATATATATATATATATATATATATATATATTGAAAATGTGTCTTGTCAAATATGACAGAAAAATGTAAAATTTACACGAAAGATGGTCTAATCTTACACCTCAATGGTGTAGTGAACATTAATCATCAATTTGAATTGTTTTTGAACTTAATTGCAGCAATCCTTTTATATGTTGACACTGGACATTTGACAGTCGTCTTGTTTACTCGCCGCGAGGTGTTAGACAAGGTATCGTCTTGTCAGTGTTCTGTTGTCAGTGGTTCATTAGGAGTAATTGGCTCGCGCCAAGAAGTTTTGATGGCCACTACGTGTAAAGGTATTTCAACAACTAAGGTTCTTGGTAATCGCTACTGACGAAGGGTAATAACCCAGAAACAATATTGTCTAGCGATCCACCAGTTAGTCTTCATGGACCTGTTTTAATTAATGTTCACTACACCATTGAGGTGTAAGATTAGACCATCTTTCGTGTATATATATATATATATATATATATATATATATATATATATATAATTTACACGAAAGATGGTCGAATCTTACACCTCAATGGTGCAGTGAACATTAATTAAAACAGGTCCATGAAGACTAACTGGTGGATCGCTAGACAATATTGTTTCTGGGTTATTACCCTTCGTAGCGATTACCAAGAACCTTAGTTGTTGAAATACCTTTACATGTAGTGGCCATCAGAACTTCTTGGCGAGAGCCAATCACTACTAACGAACCACTGACAACAGAACACTGACGAGACGATACCTTGTCTAACACCTTGTTGATCAAGGAATAAAATTATCACATCCAAAATTTCGAAAAGCAAATTTAGACAAAATTAAATGTTTTTTAATTACAAATAACTTTCAAAATTCATTTTTCGAAAAGTTAATTAGGCGTAGAATTCACAATTTATATAACAACAATGCAGATCTAATATCTACTAATAACGATATTAGATATGCATCACTTTCGTACATTAAGGGTTTATCGGAACGCATTAAACATGTTCTAAAGCCATACGATATTATAATTGCACACACAAACTATAACACAGTTAAAATAGTTATTTACAGTCGAATGCGGGAAGTTCAATTTTACAGCGCGACGGCTTCGTTTGAGGCACGAGCCCGAAGGGCGAGTGCCTCATTTGCCGGAGCGCTGTAATAGTTATTTACAGTGGAATGCGGGAAGTTCAATTTTACAGCGCGACGGCTTCGTTTGAGGCACGAGCCCGAAGGGCGAGTGCCTCATTTGCCGGAGCGCTGTAAAATAACTTAACGCATGAGATTTGTATAGGATTTTTTGGCCGATAGTTTTATTTTAAATTAATAAGTCATCTTTTTACCTATATATTTTATTTATTCAACTTGGCAACATTGCATTGTTTATGACAGATTTGACAGATTTGTTACATTTAAATAATTGTATAAAAGTTAATGGTTATTAGGTAGATAGGTACAGTCGGGGAATTTAGAAACGAAACGGTAACGCCAAGGTGTCGGCAACCGGCGTTGCAAAGAGCCCATTATGATGTAGCCGAATCGTACCGAGATATGTAGGCGTGGGGGTTGATAGTAAATTCGAAATGTTCGATCTAACAGACGTTTGGCTCGCATCCGAGACGTAATTATGAATGTGTAGTTTTTGTAGAAGGTTTTTCTTTCAAATTTGCATATATATTTTTCTTAACGTGTATGAATGTCCGATCGTTACAATCGAACTGTAAAATTCTATACCTCTGCACTGTGGTCGGACCTTGCACGTCGAGCGGTGAATCTAAGACAATGAACGTTGACGTCACGCTAAAGGTGGATATTGTCGATAAGATTAAAAACAACACAGGAATTAAGTATTACTTGTTTATTATATGTACGTACAAATCAAGTCCAATACATATCGACGTCGAAAATATTGGTTGTAAAAATAATCCTAGGTATAAAGTATACACAATTATAAAAATTCCTGACACATATCCAGTTACTAATTCGACAATACAGTTAACCCTTTCAAAGATATAGCGATGATTCACACATATTGTAGCATATGTTTATTGGAAGTTGCAGTCAAAACATTCTAAATCCTGCATTCCGATTGTTTACCATTAAAATTAATCTAGATGACCATTATTATTATATCTACACCTTAAACTTAAAGATTAAAAAGTATAAAATATGGCTACAGCTTAAACTTAATTACTAGGCTACAATAATATTTATGAAGATTAAACAGGTGTGTTAGAAGAAATTCGAGATATGAGTAAGAGAGATGTATAGATGCTATCGTGTAAGTTTATCAATTCACTAAACCATTCATTCCGCATCCATGTCGGAAATTGTCCCATCAAACAATTCGCTATCATCAACAACACGAACAGTAAATAATGCTCGACGCACGTACATGGAACATTAAAACCGCTCGTTTAACACAAACGATAGCAGATGTTCCGCATATCCGTAGTTTCGGTGTACCATTACGCATACATGGTCATACTGAAATACATCCCCATTCTTTCACAGTATATATGTAGGTGTCGATTACATCTACGACATATTTTACCCAATTTACTCTCATAGTACAAAAACTTACGAGAAAGCATCAACCATTAGGGACACGTGCTTGGAACGTCCAATTATGTGGGATGCTGTTGAAAACTTTTGGAATGGTTTGACATGACATTTGCTTTCCGAAACGGTACACGGGAGGTAGAACATCTCCCACCCTCATGGATTGTGAATTATCCCAAATAATTGGAAGCTCGCACTTAATCTGCCTCCAGCAGTCGTCAGTCCACCGGTTTATTAAATTTAGTAACAGCGCGATCGGGATTACTCCAACTAAATTTAATACACATCGCTTACTCTAGTAGGAGTGCGATCGGTAGCACGCCCACTAGCTTTAACACGTAACGCTTATTAGCGATGGTGGAATTAACAACTCCTGGCGACAGAGTTCCCAGATTTTCCACTGAAACAAAAAAACAAAGAACGTGAAACGACAACGTGGCAACAGAAGGAAAAACTTAAAATTTTGCTGGAAGCTAAGACAATTTAGCAAGAAATGCCTCCACCTCAGCGATCGAAGCTGTTAACCTACTACATAAAGCAGGATTCTCTACCCAACCGCATAATTTTTTAAATGTGCGGTATTCACGCAATAAATCTTCCAAATGATGTAATTTTTGTTGTAACATGATCCGAATGGTGGCTTTGGTAGCGGCAAGTTCGCCAGCGATACAATCGTCGGTATGCGTGTCCAAAACATTTAAAAAATTAAACTTCGGTTGTGGAAGCGGGGCAGCGTTCAACGTCAATGATGTGTCAGCGTCCATATTCGCTGATGTCACCGGTGACATTGAGCGGTGAATGAAATAAGCGGTGGCGTCAACGTTCACGGTCGTAGATTCACCGCTCGACGTGCAAGGGCCGACCACAGTGGACGTCGAGAGGGTACGTCCATCAACGTTGACGTTCTTAGGATCTCTAGTAACCCATAACGTTGAGGGGTACCAACGTTGCACGTTGCACGTTAATGTTGGTTGATGGAACCCTAGAGTTGCATGATTGGAAAACCTTGGAAGTCGAAGGAGCACATACATCAACTTTAACGATGTTTGGCGGCACCCTAGACGTTACGTGTTGTAGAATGTTGGATGTGGTTGGTTTCCCAACATCAAGGCGCACCTCTGGTGTTTTCACCCATTGTGAGCATCGATATCGCATTCTCGACACACGTGCAAGTTCTAAGATGTGTGCTACTAGTCTGGCTCGAAGCATTATGATGTTTTTATAATAACGAAATTTTTGTCGAACCGACGTCCCTTTTTACCATTTCACCATTAACACACTTGAAAGACGGTGAATTGAACGTTCAAGCAAACCCAAGTGGTAAGTTAACTCCAATTTAAACGATGTCATAATTTGATAGTGTTTACTGTCGTGGTCACTAGTTATAATCTTTGATAAGCAGTCAGTTATTCCCATAACGAATACGTAAACTTATTTCAGAGTAGGATCGAGTACGATCGAGCTGCATACGACGATTGAGCACCCTCGTCACGAATGTAAGTAGAACATTTTTGTTATTATGTAAATGATTGTAAAAGTACAACATATAAACAGTAAGTTTACCTTTCCGTATCTTTATCATAATTGTGGAAGTATTAATGTTTGATAAAGATGTCACAGAAATCACTCTCCAATGCCGTATCAACGACGCCACCGTCTGAAGGTGAGGCGGGCGAATTTGATGGAATAGATCTGGCCGCATTGGAGAAAATACTGTTTGAAAATATGCCCGCACATCCGGTGTGGGACCCTGCGGAGGTTGGAGACTTCATGGGGGACTTTGACAAAATCGTGTTTGAGAATGTTCTCAAACACGATTTTGTCAAAGTTAAAGTAAAATCTTTGGCGGGAATGTTCCCGCCAAAGATTTTACGCAAACAAAAAATATAGAACATGGACACGGACGTACAATCCAAGCATCGCGGTCAACACCGTTATCTAGCGAATCTTCACCGGTTGATGTATGTGTTGACTGTCGAAGCCCGATTATACGTTCGTTACCCCGCTCAAGTTCGCTATCCCGCTCAAGCCGAAAACGACTGTCTTTTCAACAACATGATGCGATACGGGCGTCATACGACTTTAACGTTATTGAGAAGTCGTTAGAGACAGCCACCATTTCCCAAGAGGTATTGGATGGAGAACATTTAAGTTGCACAGCCAATTCCTCTTTCGAAATGTCTGTTTCACATTCCTCGTTGGAAATGATGTCTCTTTCACAGGTGGGCGAGACCCGAACTGTCGTGGCGATGAAGGAATAAAGTTAAAATATTATCTAACGTTTGCATCAAACCCGCGAAACATAACGCACCCACAATTTTACAGGCTTTACTAATGACACCGTTACACGAACAGCTTCGCAGACCCTATTCTATTCTTCCACCACCCACGTCAGGGGTTACACCAGAGGTGCGCCTTGATGTTGGGAAACCAACCACATCCAACATTCTACAACACGTAACGTCTAGGGTGCCGCCAAACATCGTTAAAGTTGATGTATGTGCTCCTTCGACTTCCAAGGTTTTCCAATCATGCATCTCTAGGGTTCCATCAACCAACATTAACGTGCAACGTGCAACGTTGGTACCCCCTCAACGTTATGGGTTACTAGAGATCCTAAGAACGTCAACGTTGATGGACGTACCCTCTCGACGTCCACTGTGGTCGGCCCTTGCACGTCTAGCGGTGAATCTACGACCGTGAACGTTGACGCCACCGCTTATTTCATTCACCGCTCAATGTCACCGGTGACATCAGCGAATATGGACGCTGACACATCATTGACGTTGAACGCTGCCCCGCTTCCACAACCGAAGTTTAATTTTTTAAATGTGTTGGACACGCGTACCGACGATTGTATCGCTGGCGAACTTGCCGCTACCAAAGCCACCATTCGGATCATGTTACAACAAAAATTACATCATTTGGAAGATTTATTGCGTGAATACCGCACATTTAAAAAATTAAGCGGTTGGGTAGAGAATCCTGCTTTATGTAGTAGGTTAACAGCTTCGATCGCTGAGGTGGAGGCATTTCTTGCTAAATTGTCTTAGCTTCCAGCAAAATTTTAAGTTTTTCCTTCTGTTGCCACGTTGTCGTTTCACGTTCTTTGTTTTTTTGTTTCAGTGGAAAATCTGGGAACTCTGTCGCCAGGAGTTGTTAATTCCACCATCGCTAATAAGCGTTACGTGTTAAAGCTAGTGGGCGTGCTACCGATCGCACTCCTACTAGAGTAAGCGATGTGTATTAAATTTAGTTGGAGTAATCCCGATCGCGCTGTTACTAAATTTAATAAACCGGTGGACTGACGACTGCTGGAGGCAGATTAAGTGCGAGCTTCCAATTATTTGGGATAATTCACAATCCATGAGGGTGGGAGATGTTCTACCTCCCGTGTACCGTTTCGGAAAGCAAATGTCATGTCAAACCATTCCAAAAGTTTTCAACAGCATCCCACATAATTGGACGTTCCAAGCACGTGTCCCTAATGGTTGATGCTTTCTCGTAAGTTTTTGTACTATGAGAGTAAATTGGGTAAAATATGTCGTAGATGTAATCGACACCTACATATATACTGTGAAAGAATGGGGATGTATTTCAGTACGACCATGTATGCGTAATGGTACACCGAAACTACGGATATGCGGAACATCTGCTATCGTTTGTGTTAAACGAGCGGTTTTAATGTTCCATGTACGTGCGTCGAGCATTATTTACTGTTCGTGTTGTTGATGATAGCGAATTGTTTGATGGGACAATTTCCGACATGGATGCGGAATGAATGGTTTAGTGAATTGATAAACTTACGCGATAGCATCTATACATCTCTCTCACTCATATCTCGAATTTCTTCTAACACACCTGTTTAATCTTCATAAATATTATTGTAGCCTAGTAATTAAGTTTAAGCTGTAGGCATATTTTATACTTTTTAATCTTTAAGTTTAAGGTGTAGATATAATAATAATAGTCATCTAGATTAATTTTAATGGTAAACAATCGGAATGCAGGATTTAGAATGTTTTGACTGCAACTTCCAATAAACATATGCTACAATATGTGTGAATCATCGCTATATCTTTGAAAGGGTTAACTATATTGTCGAATTAGTGACTGGATATGTGTCAGGAATTTTTATAATTGTGTATACTTTATACCTAGGATTATTTTTACAACCACTATTTTCGACGTCGATATGTATTGGACTTGATTTGTACGTACATATAATAAACAAGTAATACTTAATTCCTGTGTTGTTTTTAATCTTATCGACAATATCCACCTTTAGCGTGACGTCAACGTTCACTGTCTTAGATTCACCGCTCGACGTGCAAGGTCCGACCACAGTGCAGAGGTATAGAATTTTACAGTTCGATTGTCTGTACCAAAAAATAATTCTAACAAAGACTCTGCCACGCATGTCTGATAAACTTAGATTCAGAACCGATATTGATAATATCAACTTTAGAAATTATTACTCCTCCCACTCATAAAACAGCCTCTATATCATTTATAAGTAACCATCAATTAGTGCTTTTTATTTCGTTACTTTTAAAAAATATTATATAAATAAAAAACTTGAGAAAAAAACCAACTTTTTTAATTTATGGGCCTCAAAAATAGAAATATTTTTTTTACAATTCTAATTATGCACAATTAAACAAAAATAAATGGCCGTGGGAGGAATTCAGCATGCATGGGAATATCAATGGTTGAGGTTATTGCTCAAATTGATGCAGACATACAATAATGCTATGCATAGAACCATACGTATGAAGTCAAGTGCCGTCTACCGGAGGAGCGCTTATACTCTATTGAACACAAGGTTCAATTCAATTCAATAAAAATTAGATCAATTAGATCAAATTTAAAATAGGGCAACACGTTGGAATTAGTAAATATCGTCACGTTTTCTCCAAGAACTACACCGCCAATTCCATACATTCTTAACGATGGCAAAGGCGACCTCATTACACTACGTGAAAGATCCAGACGTCTATTTAGTTGAAAAAGTACTTCATCGAAAAGGAGGCCGAGCACTCGTCAAATGTACACTATCTCAATTTAGCTGTTTATGGTTACCCTTACACTCAACCGAGGATATTCAGGGTCAACGTCATGAACTTCGTTGGTTATGGTTGTTACGCTGACTTCGATAAAAATGTTACCACTTCATAAGTTAACGTTCGATCTTGATGTTGGTGGTATGCGTGATAATTATTGTCGAATTAGGAATTATAGACGTAAATAGGGTGATCTCAAACACGTAACATTATATTTATTCTGGTTTTATTTTTACATGCAACACAATTTTTTCTCTCTCTACAATCGTAGATAAATAATTTACATTTGAAAGTACACACATACATACTCCACCCCTGTGAAATGTACACATCGGGGATCCTCTCGAAAATTTGCCCACCTCCACCTCGATGATGTTCAGTGGGACAATGTTCTGTAAAAATTGTACCTTCTTAAAGCCTTTCACGTACACCCTCCGGACATTGTGGGTTAAATATTGGATGATGTTGTCGAATTGCGATAGCGGTACGAAGCCATCATTCCAATCGATGCAATGGTGATTATGCATTAACCAATTGGCTGCGTTTCTAAACATGCTTGGCAAAGACGAGACGCTCCGACTTGGCTGAAATACGTAGTGACTCATAGACTTATCACTATCGTACGACGCCAATTCCTTCGGCACGAATTCGTCCTCGTTCACCATGAACCCTTGTACATCCAAAATTATAAAACTCTTTCTTGCAGGATACATACTTGACGTTTCTTATTATACAAATTGCGGTTCTCTTATATTGATTCCCTCCCCCATACTCGATTTGGACTGAAATTAATCCTATATTCAACCGCCGACGTGGCGTTGATCTTGTTTGACCCTGACCACAGCCTTGGCGTTTGCTGTCGCCATCACCTTAGCCTTGACCTTGTCCTTGGTCGGTGACGAATTGTCGAACGTAATGGAGCTCGGCCTTGATTTGCCAATTCACAAACCTCCTCCTGGAACAATGTAGGTGAAGGTCAAGGTCATGGTCATGGTCACTCGTGGACATCGACCTTGAATATAATCGACCTTGATTTGCCAATTCATAAACCTCCTCCTGGAACGATGAAGATCAAGGTCAAGGTCACGCTCGACCTTGATTTGCCAATTCATAAACCTCCTCCTGGAACAATGTAAGTCAAGGTCAAGGTCATGATCACTCAGTGTGACCTTGACCTTGACCTACATTGTTCCAGGAGGAGGTTTATGAATTGGCAAATACCCACTACTAAAGGTGTTTTACTCAAATGAAGAAACGCACTGTTAAATGAAAAATACAATATATTTAAAATTAGAAAATGTTTTGGATGTATATTTTTCACAAATTAAATACATCGGAGTCTTACGGAAATGGAAAACAATAATTTGTTTGATATAATGCTATCTTATTCGCTCTGATAATCTGGTTTTCTGTGTGTGCTAACTCAATTCTTATTAGTTAGTTATTTATTGCATTGTTATTTAGGTTATCGTTATGTTTCTTTTTGTTATGGAGTTTATTTATTATTCCATTGATCTTATTCATTCAAAGTGTAAGGTAATATTTCTTTATTAATGTTTATTTTCCTTTTTTTATTATTATGTGACGATATCTAAGATTTTATTTATTAATGTGGAATTTTTACATTCTTATTTATTCTATTGTTATTAAGGTTATTGCCGTATTTATTGTGTTTGAAGGTTTTATTTAATAAAGGTGTAGGGTAATTATTAGTAAATATTTTTTTTCAGCTTTTTGGATTGTTCTGCGACGGTATCGTAATACCTACACATAACAATCAAAAAAGCAAAAGAAGCATTAATAAAACATAAATACCCTGCCTTTTTAATAAATAAAATAATCAAACAAAGAATAAATAAGCAAAAATTTGAACAGTATGTTACGACGAATGATTGCTGATTGTTTATTTTAATTTTTATCGTCAAGCATTCCCATAATAGAGGCCCTCAACCACATCCGCTTATTACTTTGGCACCGACTATAGCACCATAATGAACTAACCTAAGGGTTAGCTTCTAATTGATATTAGAATTATTATCATGGTTTTCGCTCTTGAATCGCGTGATGCAATTATTTTCCGCATGTTTAAATACAGCTATATGTGAAGCATGGCGAATATATCAGGTAAGTCGGGCCGTTAAGGAGGGCAATTCCCAAATTATGGTCAATTTTAATAAACTCGAATGATTCTGAGAAGGTCGAGTACTTCCCTTTGTGGGCGAAATGTAATATTTGTAAGTGTTTTTATGTGCAATATGATAGTTTTTGAGTGAAGGGTTTGCAAATGTTGAGTCTTATCTATTAAGATTAAATAAACGCGTGTATTCGCTTTCGCGTATGCAAAAACGTCGTTTGACCCATGGCCATTACAATCGTGACACACTAATTTGTATACACATGAGCGACTTATCGGATTGCTTTTGTTACATAAGATATTTCATATTTTATTATTCGATTAGAAGCGTTTTAGACCATTGTTTTTTTTATAATTTTCTCTATCTTCAGTATTTGTCCTTGGGTAGGTTATCGTAGCAAAATAGAATCGGGTTGAATTCTTCGTCGCGGAGGATCTTTTCGATGATTTTAGTTGTGTGTCCGTTGATGTTGGCAATTTCTTTCATTGTTTTTATGTCCCGAAGGAAGTTTCCTTAGGGTTAAGGTATTTTCCTGGAAATCTGCGTTTCAGGGTAAAAAATGAGGTTGTTGTTCCTTCCGTGATTGTGACATTTGAGTAATTTAAGTTTGTTTCTACCGTAAATTTATTTCAATGTTGTATGTACCGGGTGTCCAAAAATGATTTACATCTAGTATGCTTTCAAATTCGCATGTAACTTAAATTGTGCCGCTCTCACGCAAGGCTGTTATGCTAGTAGAGGGAGAATATCACAACCTCAATAACCTTTGAACTTAATTAGTTTACACTTTATTTACTGCAGATTTGACAATTAATGGATGACAGTTTTGGATAATGTAGTACAAATATAGCGGCACATAAAAATTTACATGCAAGTAAATTTCACAGGTAACTAGATGTAATTCTTTTTTGGACACTGTCTTGCGTTCATACGCTGCGTTTGTTATTTTACCGCCCGTCAATGACCAAGTTGGGCAAAACCGCCGTCACTGAGTGTCGAAATAAATGTAATAATTAACAATGTACTTGTGTTCTTAATTTGCGTTACTTGCAGTCCTTTACGATGTGTTAGATGCACGGCATGATAGTAATACAAGTCCGATAAAAACATAGCACTACTTCAAATGATATTGCGTTGTCGAATTTAATTAATTGACGTTTATAATGCCGCAACGTCATAGCATGTAGTGTCAATAACAATGCTATTGTTACGAATTTATTACAAGCAATTGAGTTTTGTTCTCCAAATGTAACATATAACAATGTAATTATGATACACGAAAAACCAACCCTTTTTGGCAATCGGTCCTCAGGTATTGCTAAGTAGTAGGTCTTTCCCGGGATAACGCGTCCCCCCTCTAAAACATTGATTTGTCCATAACAGATTCGGTTATGCAGAATATTTTGGTATATAAGTGAAGACCAATACCTAATAGAGATAGTGCATAAGATTTTGTACGCTGCGAATATGCCACAACACCCGAAACCCGAAACCTCGAAACCCGAAGCAGGATTGTGACTCTTTGGGAAGGGTTAACTTATAGTGAAATTGCTGACAAGGTTAATTTATCTGTAAGTATCGTGTTTACTGTGCATTTAGAATATGCGCATTTAGAACAATTTATTCTGTTTTTACATAATAATCCTCTTTATAAATACTCACGTAAGGTCGTGAGGTATGACTTGTATAGCCGGTGGGCAAGGTTTGTATTTTTGTTCAAGCAATCATTGCATCGAATATGTATTTAGCTCTAATAGAGCGAATGAAGTGAATTCTCCGATAATGTAGAAGTAGCTACTTCATGAGTGCTAGTTAAGAGGACAGACACACTTATGAGGAAAATTGCATCAAGGGTTAAATTCTTATATTTCGATAAATTATTTAATAAATTTTATTTATTTGAAATTAATGTTAGGCAACCGGTAAATTTCGTGGTTTTTTGCCTTGTCATTGCAATAGATGCAATTGCAGTAGGTGATGGATAGCTAGGGTAGAAATCATGCAAATATATTCATGAACAAATTCCGGATTTTCGAGGCACGTGCACCTAATACCCCTGAAATGTGGTCTATAATATACATTACTACATCTACTTTTTTGGCATTAACATACAATCTCCTGTGAATGCCCTTGACACAAAAATAAACTTTTTGTTTTATCTAAAATTTTGGGGAATTATTAGAGATTCCGTTGCGAAATTGAAACGGTGAGGTTACTTTCAGTTCTCGCATTTTTCACTGAATAGTCATGCGCGCGTAAAATAAAAAAGGAGAAGAAATTTGTACACCATTATTTACCTCTTGTTCAGAAAATCCTAGTCCACCGGTGGGTAACAAGATGGCTCTCCGAGAATGAAGATACGGCTCTGCACTCAGGTGTTAAGTCTGGCCAACCTCAGAAACTGAGCGCTGCCGACAGGGAGATGATTCTGCAGTTTGTGGCCGACAATCCAACAACAAACGCCAGAGTGATCATCGAGCGTCTGAATTTGCAATGTTGTCCACGAACGGTGCGAACTTTCTTGCACGGTTCAAACGTACACTGCAGACGTCTAGCGAAGAAGGTCGACATGACACAACAACATTCTGAGTGCCGCCTAAATTTTGCCATGCAAAATTTAGATCGTGATTGGAGTCACGTCATCTTCACCGACGAGAAGACATTCTGCAGGTCCCAGCATGTGAAAAAGTTAGCTTTCTCCCACAAAATATTGTGAAAATACGAAGAAGCAGTAGACTCTCTTTGGCGCACTGGGGCTGGATGTCAGCAGCAGGTCCCGGAGAATTAACAAGGATCGACACACGGATGGACGCGGTGGAATATATCCGTATACTGGAGGACGTTATGTTACCAAGTGTACGGTTGTTATATCCTCCACCAACCGCAATAACATTCGTGCACGACAATTCATCGGTGCATACGTCCAGAATCGCCCGCGAGTGGTTTAACGAACATCCAGATATTGTTCCTCTTAACCTCGCCACCAAAGTCACCGGATCTCAACCCGATTGAGAATTTGTGGGCGATTATGGGCCAGATGTGGCAGCATGATTTGGATGCGCCACCACGAAACAGGCAGACTCTGCACGATCATGTGACCAGAATTTGGGAAAGTCTGAGAGGCCGACCAACTTGCCACAATCTTGTGACTTCAATGAGTGGCAGGATGCAAGAAACCATCGATAATCATGGTTTTTGGACGAGTCATTGAAGACGGACACCGAGGCGACGGTCAAAGGGGGGTCTACTTCACAGTAAAGAAATAGTAAGTATACGGTTGGTATTAAAGTAAGTAATCTTTTTTAACCATTCACTTGAAATACATACAAATCGGCTTGATTAATCGAAATAAAAACCATTCGAAGCAATGCACTGTTGGCAACATATTTCCTGTTTCATTAAATTCCGGTGCTCTGGAGGCGGTGGAGTCACTTAAGGCTTTTTGAAATCGTCTTGGTTTTTGGAGCATGTTTCCAGCAAGGCGGTGTCGAGAGGCTTGAAAACGTGATAGTCAGTTGGCGTGAGCTCAGGCGAGTGCAGCGGTCGCGGCAGAGTCTCGCAGAGTACTTCGTTTGACCACTATTTGTTTTGGAGCTCTGACCAATGTTGAATTCATTTGGAATCTTTTTAGAGATATGTCTGGGTTATTTTTATATAATTTACGATGAATTGAAGGTTGGTAATTCTAGTACTTTTGTGTTAATAGTCTGCTTAGCCGGATTATTCAGAATGAGTGTTTTGTTGCGTTTACATTAATTTGTAATATTGAGTTCTTTTATTATTGAATTTAAGTTAAGACTCGCAAAATTTCAAGTGTCCAATATTTGATTCTTTACAATGCAATTTCTAACAAACGACTTTCCATTTGAGGGAACTTTTTTATCCTTTTTTTTAATTCTATTGTAGTGAACTAAATATTGGGCGAATACCCTAACTAGGTTTTTCACAAAGTTTTCCCTAGTTTTCACAGTAAATACTGGGGTATGTAGAAAGACGGCCTTGTCACCGCAATAGGTTTTATTTAACGGCATTTGTCATATTAATGTTCATAGCTTGAAAAGGGTTTACGAAACACTATCTTGCAAAAAAAGGTGTTGCAATAAACGTTAATATCACTAAAAGTGTTTCATTTGCCGACTTACTCCTCACGATACAAGACAAGTGCAATTATAAACATATCTACAAGTAGCAATTTTTTATTTTTAGTTTCGTAAAAAGTAAAGTTGTGTCATAAGTGAAAGAAAGCTTACGGCAGTTGAAATTGTTTATTAGTGTGCCAGTTGCACGTAAGGAATACTACCGAATAACGGCTATCGTCTGAAATGTGAGACAGCAATTGTAAAACAAATCTAATTGATTCTTTTACTCCATTTATAAACAAACACAAATTCCCTTATTCGTGTAGACGTTACACGCTACAGGTTAAAATTACTTTTCAGACCCAACTCGATTAATCCTTTAAGGGGAGGTCCTGCTTTAGAAGGCTCAAAAAATCGATTTGTTTTTTATTGCTCAAATCTATGCCTAATATATCTATAATAATGTATAAAAAGTTATAGCGGCTAATTCGCAATATTTTGAAAGATACAGCACTAAACACAATGAGGTGTCGAGCAAAAAATATACGAACGCATGAACGCTCGGACAAACGAAACGCGCGTATTTTTTTTTAATGCTCAAATATGCAATAAAATGCTCTAAAAAGTTCACTAGATTTGCACGAGCCCGAAGGGCGAGTGCCTCATTTGCCGGAGCGCTGTAAAATAACTTAACGCATGAGATTGGTATTAAATTTTTTGGCCGATAATTTTATTTTAAATTAATAAATCATCTTTTTATACCTATATATTTTATTTATTTAAGTTGGCAACATTGCATTCTTTATGACAGATTTGACAGATTTGTTACATTTAAATAATTGTATAAAAGTTAATGGTTATTAGGTAGATAGGTACAGTCGGGGAATTTAGAAACGAAACGGTAACGCCAAGGTGTCGGCAACCGGCGTTGCAAAGAGCCCATTATGATGTAGCCGAATCGTACCGAGATATGTAGGCGTGGGGGTTGATAGTAAATTCGAAATGTTCGATATAACAGACGTTTGGCTCTCATCCGAGACATAATTATGAATGTGTAGTTTTTGTAGAAGGTTTTTCTTTCAAATTTGCATATATATTTTTCTTAACGTGTATGAATGTCCGATCGTTACGTTATAAGGTTTAAGCAATTTATTTAAATTTTCCGATAGATTTGTGATATATGATTCTCTGAATAGTATTCAACACGGGGCGAACGACGAAGACAGGAACGAGAGGGAAAAGGACAACCTACATTCCGTCGTTCGTTTGAGCGGTGCAGATCTTGTTATCGTCATATTTATCGAGGATGAAACAAATTAGTTTTTTAATTTCGCTTATATAACTTTAAGGGGGGATCCTGCTTTAAGAGGCCTTAAAATAGCGTTTTTGGGGGATTTTTTTAGGGCAGAAAAAATGAGCAAATCTAGTGAACTTTTTAGAGCATTTTATTGCATATTTGAGCATTAAAAAAAAATATGTCGAGAGAATAATATTTAAACGGAACCGATTTTTATGCACATTTGTGCAACACCTTTCAATTGCAATTTACAATCGGTGGGAAAGATGTAGCCCGTAATTTTTGTCTGAAACAAAAAAAACCAAAGAAAATGGTAATTCTTATATATTTTCTTCTATGTGAACTAAAAAAAATTTTTAAATTCAAGTTTTTCTCAGGTTTGAAAATAAATGTGCTCTTTGCAGGAAGAGAAAATCATTTCAACTTGCTAAAAAAGTTATTTAGAATTTTTTTTCATTAATCTTTTTAGTTCAAATAGAATAGAATGCTACTGAGGCCAACAAAAGTTTTGTTTCGTTTTGATTGCTTGTCTAGTTTTCTCGCAATCACGTCCACCAGTTTAGAAAAATCGTAAAAACGGAAACTCGAGAAAACGCGCTCTAAAGTTTACGATCAGGAAAAATGTTAATTTTCGATTACTTACGGAATATCGCGTTATAATCCTACTATAGCTCTTACGAACTCAAAATATTATTTTTTCGAACGACTCTTAGCTAGCCTTTTCACAATGGGAGTTTTGTGGCTTTAATATTAATTTCTAACATTAATTTATTAATATTGAATTGATATGGTCACAAAATTCCAAGTGTCCAATATTTCATTCATTACAATACAATTTTTTGATCATTTTGATTACAATTGCGGGTCGAATCTTACACCTCAATGGTGCAGTGAACATTAATTAAATCAGGTCCAGGAAGAATAACTGATGGATCGCTAGACAATATTGTTTCTGGGTTATTACCCTTCATCAGTAGCGATTACCAAGAAGTTTTGATGGCCACTACATGTAAAGGTATTTCAACAACTAAGGTTCTTGGTAATCGCTACTGACGAAGGGTAATAACCCAGAAACAATATTGTCTAGCGATCCACCAGTTATTCTTCATGGACCTGATTTAATTAATGTTCACTGCACCATTGAGGTGTAAGATTCGACCATCTTTCGTGTAAATTATATATATATATATATATATATATATATATATATATATATATATATATTCAAATTGAAAATGTCTTGTCAAATATGACAGAAAAATGTAAAATTTACACGAAAGATGGTCTAATCTTACACCTCAATGGTGTAGTGAACATTAATTAAAACAGGTCCATGAAGAATAACTGGTGGATCGCTAGACAATATTGTTTCTGGGTTATTACCCTTCGTCAGTAGCGATTACCAAGAACCTTAGTTGTTGAAATACCTTTACACGTAGTGGCCATCATGGCCACACTACTAAGGTTCTTGGTAATCGCTACTGACGAAGGGTAATAACCAAGAAACAATATTGTCTAGCGATCCACCAGTTATTCTTCATGGACCTGTTTTAATTAATGTTCACTACACCATTGAGGTGTAAGATTAGACCATCTTTCGTGTATATATATATATATATATATATATATATATATATATATATATATATATATATAATTGTACAAATTCTCGACTGTAAATCACTTAAAATGGTACTTATCTTGTATCATGAGCAGTCAGTCGTTGAATAAAACACTTTTAGCAATATTAAAGTTTATTGCGACACCTTTTTTTGCAATAAGGTGTTTCGGAAACCCTTGTCAAGCAATAAACATTAATATGACAAATGACATTAAATAAAACCTATCGCGGTAACAAGGCCGACTTTCTATTACCCCAGTATTTACTGCAAGAACTAGGGAAAACCTTGTAAAAACCTAGTTAGGGTATTCGACCAACATTTAATTCACTACAATACAATTTAAAATCACAAAGATAAAAAAAATAATATAATATTGCTAAAAGTGTTTTATTCAACGACTGACTGCTCATGATACAAGATAAGTACCATTTTATATATATATATATATATATATATATATATATATATATATATATATATATATATATATTTGCGTTTTCTTTCGTTTGGGAATTTTTGGTCAAAAATATTTTTTTTTTAAATTAAAACATAACACAGTTTGTTTAACTATGTTTTTATTGTTTTATTTTTTGTAACTCACTACGTTTCGAATTGCGTATAAATTCATTCTCAAGTGTCAGCTATTAAAGGTTCAAAAATGCATTAGTACAATTTTAACAATCAACCATTAATTCTACTTACATACATTGCCAAATTTACATTATCAATAGATAGTTGTCATAAATGCACAAACAAAAAAAAAATTTCCAAACGGTTTAAAATTTTCCTAATTAAAATCATATATTCGCTATCGGTATTATTTGTCGTAAAATATAAACGTTCTTAACTTGATGTGCGATACGTTCGGAGTAAAATATTTATCGAGGTACAGTTAGTTTTTGCGAATAATGTTCTTGTTGATTCGAAACCAATGGTTCCCAACATATTCTCGTAAATATTTTAAGATTTTAGATTGTTAATAATGAGTATTATTCGCGATGCAGACAAAACAATATCAACAATTATAGATAATTAAAGCATAAATACAAATACTAAACAAAAAATAGCTATACAGAGAAAAAATATATCGGCAATGAGACCAGAACAAAAATAAAATATGAGTTGGAACGGGTATTATTGTTTTATGATATTATTGTAGATGGAACTTAGATTTTGAGTGTCAGTTTTAAAATTAATGGTATTAGTGCCATTCTTTATGTATATCATTTCTTTTACAATTCTTTTATTATATTGTTTTTCAATTTCCAACACTTTTGGGTTGCTAGTATCAAACGTGTGTTGTTTTTCCTTTGCATGTTTGGAAAGAGCAGTTTTGGAGGTCATGCTGTATTTGTGTGCGTACATTCTTTTGTGTAGGTATTGCTCAGAATGTCCTACATATGTACCAAGGCAATCGTTACATTGTATTTTATAAATTGCATGCGTAGTTTTGTTGTGAGGAATTTTTGATTTTAGTTTTGAAAAATATTGCCCGTTGTTATGTGCTAACTTTATTTTGGAATCTTTAAGTGTTTTTAGTTTATTGAAATGTATTTGTCATTATCAATATTAATATTATTGTCCTTGTTTGTTGACTTTTTATTGCTGGTGATGCTATTATCATTGGTCTCTGTGTTGCTACCATTATTATGTGAAAGCTTTTTTAATCTTTTTTTTAATATGTATGTCTACAAATTGGTCTGGGTAACTGTTTTGCTTTAGGTATTTTTTTATTTTAGTTAAATTTTTATCCAAAAACTCCCCGGTGAAAATGTATAACATCTGTCTATCAAATTGTTGACTGTGCTGATTTTGTGGATATTAGGGGCACACGAATGATAGTTCAAGTATCTGCCAGAATGGGTCGGTTTAGTGCAACAATCGGTAATAATTTTTTTTCCCTCTCTATGTATTATCCTTATATCGAGGAAATTTATTGATTTATTATGTTCTCTTTCCAGAGTAAATTGCAATTTATTAGGGAACTTATTGAACTCATTGAGAATAACGGTTTCTTTATTATTTGGGATGGTAAGTATGCAATCATCAACATAACGTTTAAAAAATGGTATTACTATTTTCTTCTTCTTTAGATTATCTAGTACCGTGGTTTCTAGATCTTCCATAACAAGGTTGGCTATAGTTGCGGAAATAGGTGAGGCCATTGCGGTTGCGAATTTCTGGTTGTAGAATTTATTGTCGAATGTAAAATAAGTAGAGTTTAGGCATAATAATGTTGCTTCTATGAAGTACTCCTTCGTTAGGGATGTGTGCTCTTTCAGTAGATTCCATTCTTTATCTATTATATTGGTTGCTAGTTCGACCGGGATGTCGACCGTATATCTAGGAATGATAAGCCATTTTTCGCTCATGAGAAAAGTGTAATCCGGCCTCGCGATTGGTCGAGGCGCGCGAGCGCGTGGTCGTCGCGTCGGAGAAACGTCAAGTGCGAAAATTTGACGTAAAACGGGCGTTCGTTTTCCGGGCCGCGGCGCCGTGACGGTGGCGTTTTTGGGCTTCGCGCGGGCCATTTGCGATAGCCAATGGAGGTCCGCAGTCGATTGTGGTTCGTTTCGCCACGACCGATGCCGTCCATCGGCATCGTCAATGAACCAAAAGTCTGCACTTTCGATCGATTTCGCGAAGCAAATAAGAGGCGGAACCGATTACGCGTCCTTGATAATCCATGGTAACGCAATGTGCATTTGCCGATGTCGTGTTGTGACATTTCAAACGTCAAACGTGCGTTCCGCCAAATACACATTGAGCGCCGCGCCAAAGTGCGTCTTCTTTACAGTTTGGGCAATTTTTCTTTACGGATGTGTATTTGCGCAGGTGCGATTTCACCCATACATAAGGTATACGTCTTTCTGTACAGTAACATTCAAGCCCCGACAGTTTGATTGGTTCATGCCGTCTTCGGACAACGTCATGTTAAAAAATCGCGGACGTTAAAAGTACGCTTCTGTTTTTCCCAAGAAACAGTGCAGAGAAAGCAGCAAAAACCGAACAACCATGAAGTATTGTTGGAAGATTTAGTACAGGTTTAGCCTTGTCGACGTTTCATAATGATTAATGTACCAGTTCCATATGACTTACAAATACACTTATAAATTGTAAATATTCGGTGAGAAAACTTTCAATCGATTAATTAATTAGGTAGTAGAGCTTTAGTTTAGTTATAATCGAGTGGGGCGTTTGTCGCCCCTCCACTGCGACCGCAAGGGTCTATTGTGGCTCACAACTAATTATAGTTCACCCTCCATACCCATTCTCTTTAAATAGAGTAGGATTTTAGTGGGTGAGATTTTGTCAAGTTCTCCCAGCTCCAGTTTTATCTTACCAAAGACTGTGAAACTGATTTTGTCCCCAGCGGGGCAGGCACACATCACGTGCTCCGCTGTTTCTTCCGTTTCACAGCATAGTCTGCACTCAGTGGTCTCAGCCACTCCCAGCCTATGCATGTGATGCCTTAGTCGGCTGTGCCCAGTAACCAGGGCTGTCAGAGTTCGCAGATCTTTCCTGCCCAAACCTAACAGTATCCTGGTTCGTGCCGCAGATGGGCAATTTAGCACTAACTTGGAATGTCTCATTCCCTGGCATTCCTGCCAGTTTTTTAGTACCTTGTGCTCCATCCAGCTCTTATTCGAACTTCTGGCCAGGACTCTTGTAATCCCAAGAGCCGGTTCTGGACCAATAAATTTTTGGTTAGCCCCGCTCTTTGCCAGGGAATCGGCGGCTTCGTTTCCCTCTATTCCAGCGTGTCCGGGTATCCAGACCAGGCTAACCTTGTTGACTCTCCGTACTTGAGAGAGTACTGCGCGGCAGTCCCTGACCGACATCAGTGTACACTGATTGTCGGAAAGGACTTGCAGTGCTGTTCTGCTGTCAAAAAATTTTTTTATCGTCCTGTGCTGCCGAGGGCTTTTTAATAGCTCTCGTGCGCACATTTCAATGGCATAGACTTCTGCCTGTTGGATCGATGCATGCCTACCAAGACTGAACTCTAATCCAGTTCTTGGTTTGCGGCAGAACACTCCAGCTCCGGCTCCTTCAGTTGTTCTGGAGCCATCCGTGAACCAGCTCGAATCTGCCTGTAACAGGGCGACTTGGTTACGCTCCCATTGGTCACGAGATGGAAATATGACTTTGTAGGGCAGTCCGAAGCTGTATGTTGTAGACATTGTATCAGCCCTCATACCCAGGATGTCATCCGCTTCAATGTCGGGCGACAGCCTGTTCCGCATGAAGGCCAATGTCTGCGGCCTTTGCATCTCCGCATTATGAAATCGATGTGTTGCCTTCCTGGCCTCACTTTGCAGCAAAATATGCAAAGGAGGAAGATCCAGTAGCACTTCCATGGCAGCTGACGGCGTGGTGCTTAATGCCCCAGTCACCGATATGCTGGCCATTCTCTGTAGGCTTGCCAGTTTTACTCTGGCTGTCCTTCGTGAGGAGACAGTCCACCAGACAATACAGCCATACGTAATGATTGGTCTAATAACCACCACGTATAGCCAGTACATTTGCTTGGGGACCAATCCCCACGTTTTTCCACAAATTCTTCGGCACATCCAAAGTGCTTGTCTAGCCTTTTGTGCCGTTTTTTCCATATGTGAGTTCCAGTTGAGCTTTCTATCTAGTGTCACCCCTGGATATTTTGTCTCCTCTACCAATGGTATCGTTTCACCTTCCAGTGTGGGTTGTTTGAGACTCTCAAGCTTCCTCCTGTTGGTGAATGGAACAATAACTGTTTTACGAGGGTTTATAGCTAATTGCTCCCCCTCACACCAGCATTGCGTGACATTTAGCGCTTCTTGCAGTATTGCAGAGATGATTGCTTCATCGCTGCCTCTTACAAGAATAACAATATCATCAGCAAAGGCCTGTATGTCGACCTCCAAACTGCTGACAATAGCAAGTAGGTCGTCCACCAGAAGAGTCCACAGTAGAGGTGAAACAACCCCTCCCTGTGGGCAGCCTCTTATCGCCCTAAATCTTACTGTTTCTCCACACAATGATGTGGTCATTGTTCTGGACTTGAGCATAGCTCCTATCCAGTCAGCCACCATAGGCGCCACCCCTCTCGCTGCAACAGCTTTACAGAGGGATAAAGGTAGTGCTGCGTTGAACGCTCCTTCTATGTCAAGGAAGGCAGCCACCGCAATTCCCATGCACTCTAGGGATTGGGTGATCTTCCCGACAAGGTTGTTCAGCGCCAGGTCTGTTGATTTGCCCTTTTGATAGGCATACTGATGGACATTCAGGGGGTTAGGTTAGTCGCTAGTACCTCCCTCCGTATATGCCCATCAACCACCTTTTCTAAGGTCTTCAAAATGAAGGACATCAGGCTAATGGGTCTGAAGGATTTTGGGTGTGGGTCTACTCGTCCCACCTTTGGTATGTATACCACCCTCACCTCCGTCCAGCTTGATGGAATGTAATTCCATGCTAGACTAGCTCTGAATAATCTAACAAGGTGCGGGATCAATGTCTCCCGTCCTTGTTGCAGTAGTACCGGTAGGATACCATCTCCTCCCGGTGACTTGAATGGTTGGAAGGACTTAACCGCCCAGCTAACCGTTTCATATGAGACGACTTTTTTCAGCGTCGCCCAGTCCTCTTTTTTTGGTCGTTTGTCTCCACGTATAGGGACCGGGTTGACGTTTACTTCATCGCTCAGAAGCAGGCAATCAGGGAAGTGAGTTTGGGCCAGAATCTCTAACGTTTCTTTTCCTGAGTCCGTAAATGTGCCATCTGGTCGTTTTATCGCCCCTAGCATCTGTGTCGGCTCTCTGGATAGAATCTTGTGAATTCGTGCGCTGCTGGGGGTATCGTTTACCCCCTCGCAGAACCTCCTCCAAGATTCTCTTTTGGCCCTGCGTACTTCCTTATTGTAGTCCGTTAGAGTGCTTCTATAAAGGTCCCAGTTGCCTGTTTCTTTAGCCCGATTAAAAAGTTGTCGGACTTCTCTTCTTCTTTTACTTAGTTGATGGTTCCACCAAGAGACATTCCTATTGTCTTTCTTCTTCTTGAGTGGACAATGTTCATGGTAGGCAGAGACAACCGCCTCCCTTACTTGGTCCGCGGCTATCTCAATCTCTCCACAATTATTCATTGTAGTGATCACGTTTCCCGTAAGTTCACGGAGGGAACGCCTATATCCGTCCCAATCCGTTTTCTTAGGATCGCGATATTCCACTACAGGTCGGGGACCTACTTCAATACTAAATTGAATATTTCTATGATCTGCGCAAGTAGAGCTTAGTTTGATACGTTAACAAACTTCAGTTTTGCAATGTGTAATGCGAAACGCTATCGTAATATGTTGCAAATTTCTATAGACCAACTACACGATGGTGAGCTACGGGACGGTTATTTTCAATACGATAACGCCAGTGCACATACAGCGCAAGCAACTTATCGGTTCATTTAAGCCAATTATGATAACAGAGTTATCGGAAAAAGAACGTTTTGCAGCAAGATCGTCAGATCTTACCCCTCCGGATTATTTTATATTTGGTTATTTAAAATAGAATTGAAAAAACTTGAGGAGAAAATATTCCTAATAGCAAACTTTATGTCCCCAAAAACGCAGATTTATTGGCATTTCAATGTCATCCGTTAGACAGCACATAACCTTGACATGAACAAGTTAGATTTTCCCTAAATAAATTATTGTTTCGAAATAGGAACTTTTTCGGCAGTTGTTAAGAAAAAATATTCCTAAAAAGTTGCAAATCATTACTTAACCTTAAAGGCTCATGTCAAACGCATAAGAAAGTCAATTATCACAAACGTAAATATTTAAAAAAAATAAAAACTGCCGCAGTTGCCGTCATGGTTGGTAAAACAATTTGAGGAGAGAATGTCTTTCATTACCGACAAACTGCATGTCCCTAAAAACACGGTCACACAACACAATTGGTGGACATATATAACTGGTAGAAAACTGTAAAAAATTAGGGGAAAACAATATTTTATTTAATGTAACTTTTGGCTTTTTCGCGTCAAGGTTATGTGTTATATCAAATGGATGACATGTAATTGCCAATAAAACTGTGCTTTTGACAACAGTTCGTCGACAATTAGCGACATCACTTGAAGTCGTTGTAAAATATTTCTGACGTTTCAAACGTCAAGGCATGATGTTTCAAATGTCAAACAAATTCATCAACCTGGTCGATCGATTAGTCGCGCCGCGTCAGTCTAACGCAGCGACAAGATTTTTCCAAGCGCCAAAAAAAATTTATAACGGCTAACTACTGTTTGCAAATTTCAACCGGTTAAGCCATAACAGTGTTCAAAGATCATTTAATACTTGCAAATGGTTTGTTTTGTGCATAATTTGGTCAGAAGGCTTTAATCAATTAATGAATTACGCTGTAGAACTTAGTTTGTATCCGATGTATCTTTGATAGATAATTCATTTTAAACCAAAATTCAAATAGAATGCCCTAATTGTCAAAGGTGTATTTTATCGACAATATTGTCGATATATTATTTTATTTTGTAAATGTAATTAATGTCTTTCTGAAAATCAATTTAACAGTAGTAAACTAAAAAGACAATGGCATGCTGGTTTTTATAATTCTGAAAGGAAATACAACAAACAGGAATGTAATTGTTATAGTTAGGATACAATTCTGTTCTATAAATATCAAATTCTATATACTGGTTGGAAAATACTAATTTTGACGCCTGATAATAGTACATTTTTATTACTTTAAAGTTCAAGTGAATTTTATACTGCCATGTTGGCAATTAAAAACATTAATAACATATAATATATCAAGCGGTGTAATTTCGTTAATTAATAATAAATGTAGGTAAACCAACAGTTTATTTCGGTTGAATGCAATAATAATGAATGTCGTATATATATATTCCGCAATTGTTAAGAACATAAATCCCCAAAATGTTACTGAATAACCTGAAATGCTCATATCAAACACATAAGGTCAATTGTAGCAAATTGGTAGAAATGGTAGGAAACTGTAAAAAAATACGAGAATGCAATAATTTATTTAAGGTTATGTTTTATGTCAAGTTGACATTGAATTTCCAATAGAACTGTGCTTTTAACGACGTGCAGTTCGTCAGCAATTATTTACGTTGTCACTGTAAAATATGTTGTTGCAATTCTGTTAATGTATTTTTTAATTTTGTTTTCACGAATTAACCGTGTCAATTTGACAAGTTAAAATTTTGCTTGATAAGAAGAGAGAAGCTTGTTTCACATTGCGGCATTCTCTCAGAAACATGCGCTTCGCTTAGGGTAAAAATTAGTGTAATTTTTATTCACATAGTGGGAACATTGGTCAATAAACTATGACAAAATGCATGTCATCTTGAAACAAGACGGCGCCACTCTATCTCAGGAACGCGTGAACCTGTCAAGTTGAAATTTTGCATACACAAAAATGACACGATTGATTGCATAGTTGGAAAAAACAACGGCAAACGGACTACCCTTTCATAAAACTTAGTTACCTAGTCGCCTCTATATATAGGAATGATAGCGTCTTTTTTGACAGTGAATAAAAGTTCGGCCATGCGATTGGTCCCGGCGCGATTTTCGCGTTGCGGAACGCGGCGGTCCGTCAGATCGACGTCGGGTTCGAAAATTTGACGTAAACGGGTGTTCGCGCGCCGGCCCGCGACGCCGCGACGGCGGCGTTCAGGGGCTTCGCGCGGGCCGTTTGCGATGGGCGATGGGTGTCCGCGGTCGATTGTGGTTCGTTTCGCCACGTCCGACGTGGTAAATCGGCACCGTCAATGAACCGAAAGTCGGAACTTTCGAACGATTTCGCGAATCAAATAAGAGGCGGGGCATGTACGCATATGCGCCGATCTATGGTAACGCGGTATGTGTTTGGCGATGGTCGTGTCGTGACATTTCAAACGACAAACTTGCGTTCCGCCAAAGATGCATTGAGCGCAGCGTCGAAAGTGCACATTCTTCGCAGTTTTTGGCAAATTTTCTTTATGGATGTGTATTTGCACTCGAACAGGCGCGATTTCACGCGTGCATAAGGTAACGACTTTACGTACAATTTAAATTCATTGGTTCACCGCTTTCAGACAATGCTGTTAAACGTCACGTTCGAAATTCGCGGACGTTAAACGTAAGTTTTTAAATTTGTTAGGGATTTATTGAAACCGTGCAGAGAAAGCAGCAAAAAACGACCGACCATCAAGTATTGTTGGCAGATTAAGTACAGGTTTAGCCTTGTCGACGTTTCATAGTGATAAATGTGCCAGTTCCATATGACTTACAAATACACTTACAAACTGCACATTGTAAATATTAGGTGAGAAAATTTTTAATCAATTGATTAATTAGGTAATAGATCTTAGCTTGAGTTCTTTGTATCCTCGATACATTAATGAACATAGTTTTCAATCGTGAAAAAGTACAAGTTGTGTACGTGACATTTTAAACGTCAAACGCGTATATCATATGCAAAAGTGGATATTGACTCCAGTTTTGGAATGTGTAGTGGTCTCGATTAGCTACGATTTATTAGATGCCCCTGGCAGCAATCGGTACAATCGGTGGATATGCATTATGAAAAACACAATCGCCAACAAATCTGTGGTTTTGCCGTCATACAGTTCGTCAGCAATTAACGATCCTACTATGTTATGGCATATTCGTGACTTTGGAACACAAGATTGGACTGAATTTTGCACGTGTATATTGAATAATTTATAACAATATTTCACTGACTAAATCTACTTGTTTTCTGTGTAAGTATACAATACAGTTAATATGACGTTTCACCCAGCAAACACGTTCTTTGATCGGTCTAAACTGGAATCGGAAACACGTTTTCTCATAATTTCGTTCTATATATTTTTTGTCGACATTCAAGTTCACAGTTTTCAAGTTTTATTTTGTCATGTCATACATATCAAATTAAACACAAAAACAAGTCTCCATGAATACGCTTTATTTTAAAAAATGCGTTTTATTATTGGGCACATTTATTGTAATGACTTACTTTCCGCAGCGCAGTGGATTGCAAATTGAAAATGTCAAATTAGATACACTCAGCAATCGACGGACCCACGATCATTTTATCGAAACGTACACATAAGACAAATGGTACATTGCCATAGAATAACTGAAAGGTTTCAAATAGTATGTGATATCGTGAAGTATTGCAAATCTACCGTTCATGTCGCTGTTGTCGATATCTGCAAATATTAACAAATTGTTCAATGAATCATCTCGTTTCATACATCATGTAATAAGAGAAAATTAACACTTAACTTCCACACAAATCCTAACGAAAAATCCTGAAAAATTAATTGCATAAAAAGTCGCAGATCGTTTATAACCTCGATCAAATTACGAATTTGCCCAGGAGAAAATCAAGAGCGTCCGGGCTGCTTTTTATTTCCATACATGTGTGTCGGAATCCCATGAAACAATTTGCATAGAACTGCAGCATGCAATTTTAGTAAAGTAGTGCAATAGTGTTCAATTTGCTTACAAGCAGCAGTCTACACATTTCCAATGCTTGCTTCAATTTTTACATTTTTAATTCACGTTATTAAATGTGTAAAACTTGCAGGCACATAATACCTTATTTACAATTATGATTATTAACATAACCTTAAAAACCAATCACGCCATAACGACATTGTCAGTTACTCAGTTATGCTAATCGACTAAATTTTAACGAATGCTGTCGCTGGCACAGTTGCCATTGCGTTTTCATACCCTATTGAAAAAGTCTTCTTTTGCACAGCAGCAAAAATACAAAGCCCGTATTACTTGATTTTTAGTGTATGTGAATTTTTTACAAGGCAATTATATCCACTGAAATTTTTCAATTGAGCACCGAAAGTTATCCAAAGGAACTGAACGAGTACTGCCAATTGACAATAATGAAACTAATTGTAATAAAATGCAAATACAGCAATTGAGTTCTTAGCTCGAAGGTGAAAATTGCTAAAATTGCAAAAAACAATTAATGGTAATTTCAAATTGTTGACGTAATATGGCGCATTTGAACTAAAACATAATTCAAAAATTCAGTGATGGGAAAAAAATATTTCTATTTTTGAGAAATTGTTAGAACAGTGCTCAGGTCAAATGCATAAGAGCGTCGATTGTAAAATATAAATATCTAAAAAAAAACTTCTGTCAGTTACGTTCGGCAAATTGTTAAATATGTTTGGTTAATATTTATTTAGATTCTTAGTTTTTAAATGTAAAACAAATATTATAATGTGTAGAATTATTGCACTGCACTGTACTCTATACAAACATGAACACTTTGATAACCTTGGAGAAGTAATACTATCCATAAAATAGATATATTTTAATTTTATATGTACGATCGGTTGACATATAAAGCAGATATACTTCAATTTTATCAAACACATATTTTACAACAGCTTGAGGAGAGAATTACATACGAATCCATGCCTCCAGTCGTCTTGACAATTTAATGTCATCCGTTTGACAGCACATCACCTTGACGCGAACAAGACATTTTTACGCTAAATGAATTATTGAGTTTTCACAACTTCTTTTTACAGTTTCCTATGTGCACTGATTGTATAATCAGTTGACAAATAACTGGTAGAAAGCTGTAAAAAATGCGGGAAAACAATAACTTATTTTTTCTACGACAACATCGAAAAATGTTCATATCAAGAGTGTAAATTGAATCATAAGAAGCTACATTTTGTACTGAATTTCATTTTACATCGGTCGCTAGGCAAGTTGCTAGGCAACAAATGCAATATGAAATCTTTCATGTCCGGTCAAGAACTAAGGTGGCTTACAGAATATAACGTCAAACGACAAATGTTATCAGTTTGTGCATTACAAATAATTTCGTAGTTATTTCCAAGAAATCAGATAATTAATATGGAAAGTGATAGTGATAGTGACTTGAAATTGACACCTCCAAATATAACAGAAGCAAAGAATTTAATAACACTGAATTTATTGCAACAAATTCTCCAAAAATGATTTTCAATAATTGCACATTTACCTTTAATAAATAAAATATATACTTAGGTAGGAAGTTATTTTATAGTTCTTCTACTCCATTGGTTGGGCACAGCTGTCCAGGCTCTGCTAATGATTAGGTAATTTCGTTTTTTCATGGATCCAAAGCAATAAATAAAATATTCGCATATTTATTTGTATCTATTTTTATAATTTTCGTTGTCGTAAAAAAAGTATAGTATGCAACTCGCACAAAATAGCAATTTTCCACTCGTTTGAATTGCAACACTCGCCTTCGGCTCGTGTCGCAAAAAAATGTGCATCATGTTGTGCTTGTTACATAATATACTATAATGTTCGCGCAAAGGTTAGGTGCTATGTCAAATGTATTATATTGAATTCTCAACAAATTCTGCTGGTATCAACATGCAGTTCTACAGCACTTAAGGATGTTGTCGTTTTAAATATGTTTTTGTAATTCTGTTAAAGGCGTTTTTAAATTTTGTTTTCACCAATTAAAATTGTCCACCTGACAATTTAACATTTTGATTGGCCGTTGAGAAGCTTGACTCATATTGACAATTTTATGTGTACCAGTTATTTATTTTCGCAAGCAATGTTTGTTCTTCAGTAGAACAATGTGTCCAATAAACTGACCAATTATAAGTTCAACAAAACTTTTAAATTAAAAATGTGTCTTGTCAAATCTGACAGCAAAATTTAAAATTTACACGAAAGATGGTCGAATCTTACACCTCAATGGTGCAGTGAACATTAATTAAAACAGGTCCATGAAGACTAACTGGTGGATCGCTAGACAATATTGTTTCTGGGTTATTACCCTTACTTTTAGTTTTAATACAGTAAACAAGAATATGTTCTTTAAATATCAAGAGAATTTTGTCAACTGTAAATTTTGCTCTAATGAATTATGTGGAGACAAACAAAAACAAATATAATAATAAATTTTGCAACAGAACTGTTGAACGTTGACTGTGAAGCACATAATTTAGTGTATATATATAATATATATAATTTAGTGTATTTTGAATACAATAGATTTCTGCGCGCGTGTACCATATGACGACATGATAATTATGATTTAATTAGATGATTTTAATGAATAAAACTTAGTTCAAATTAACAATAGTTTAAAATTGTCGCCAACAACTGCAAAGAAATATATTTTTTTTCTAAAACCATCAGCATAATGTATATAAATCTAATTGAATTATAACAAAACGTTACATAAAACAGTTCTCATGTCTTTGATTGGAACATGCAAATGTCTACTCATTAACTTAGTTCAACAATATTGCAGTATTCTCCCTCAGAAACATGTGCTTCGCTTAGGCTAAAATTTAGTGTATCTTTTTATTCACATAGTGGGAACATTGGACAATAAAATATGACAAAATGACTGTCATTTTGACCGGAAATGGCGGCACTGCCTCCGATACGCGTGAACCTATGAAGTTGAAATTTTGCACAGACACAGCTGATGGAAATGAAAAGAACCGTTGGTAAAAACTGCCGCAAACGTACTACGCTTTCACAAAAACTTAGTTTCCTAGTTGACCGTATATATAGGAATGATAAGCCAGCACGAAAAGTGAGATTCGGCCTGTGGTTGGTTCTCGAGCGAGTTTCGCGTTTCGGAACGCGGCGGTTCGACAGGTAAACGTCGCCTGCGAAAATTTGACGTGAAACGGGCGTTCGCGTGCAGGCCCGTGGCGCCGTGAAAGCGGCGTTTCGGGGCTTCGCGCGGGCCATTTTTTTCACCACGACCGATGCCGTACGTCGGCATCGTCAATGAACCAAAAGTCTGCACTTTCGATCGATTTCGCGAAGCAATTAAGAGCCCATTACACGTCCCTGCTAACGCAATGTGGATTTGCCGATAGCCGTGTTGTGACATTTCAAACGTCAAACTTGCGTTCCGCCGAATACGCATTGAGCCGCGTTAAAAGTGCATCTTGTTTACAGTTTGGGCAATTTTTCTTTACGGATGTGTATTTGCACAGGTACGATTTCACCCATACACAAGGTAAACGTCTTTCTGTACAGTAAAATTCATTTTGACAGTTTGATTGGTTCACGCAGCCTTCGGACAACGTCACGTTCGAAATTCGCGGACGTTAAAAGTACGTTTTCGTATTTGCACATTTGTACAGTGCAGAAAAAGCATCAAGCATGACCGTGAAGTATTGTTGGTAGATTTAGTACCGGTTTAGCCTTGCCGACGTTTCATAATGATCAATGTACGAGTTCCATATGACTTACAAATACACGTATAAACTACGCATTGTAAATATTCGGCGAGAAAACTCTTAATCGATTGATTAATTAGGTAGTAGAGCATAGTTTGAGTTCGTTATATCTTCGATACGTTAACAAACATAGTTTTCAAAACTAAAAACACACAAGTCGTATACGCCAAACGCGCATTTGACGTGCAGAAGTGAAGATTGACTTCAGTTTTGCAATGTGCAATGCGAAACGCTATTTAATATGTTGCAAATTTTTATAGACCAACTACACGATGGTGAGCTACGGGTGGGTTATTTTCAATATGACAACGCCAGTGCATATACAGCTCAAGCAACTTGTCGGTTCTTTAAACAAAATTATGATAACAAAGTTATCGGGAGAGAACGTTTTGTAGCAAGATCGTCAGATCTTACCCCTCTGGGTTATCTTTTATTTGGTTATTTAAAATACACCATTTATCACAATCGATTACACACACTGGATGAATGAATAGAAACGATAGAAGGTGCTGTGCAAAAACTAACAGCTACATGCGATTTTGAAAACATCAAAAGGAGAGTAGATGCATGTATGCCAATGGTGGTAAATAAAAAAATAAATCAATTATTGCAAAACTTTCATAATTCTTGTAAACATTTCCTCTTACTCCAAAAGGAATAAGTTGACAGTTATAAATAATTTTCAAGTTGCTTCTAAACTTGTAAGAAGAGAAGTTAGCTACTGTAGTGCACACCCAATCTACAAGTGGCACATTTTTACTAAAGGCATGTTTTATTAGAGCTGCCAAGTCGCCCATTATTGATCACCCTGTAGTTTCCAATTGTTAATAGCGTAACGCCTTTGGTTCAAAATTTAAATCATTGAATAAAATCTTGGCTCAAATGTATTGCACATTATTAAGTTATTGTAACATATTAGCAGATGTTGAAACTCAGTTCAAATTGTAGTTTTTCTTTAGTTGCAAACATTTTAATCATTGAAAAAACTGGACTACTATTAATATATTCAAAAATTGAGCATAGTACATTTTATATCTTTAAGTTTAAGCGAATTTTATACTTCCGTGCTGGCTTCGAATTGCCAGCACGGAAGTATAAAATTCGCTTAAACTTAAAGATATAAAATGTACTATGCTCAATTTTTGAATATATTAATAGTAGTCCAGTTTTTTCACATTTTCACATTAATAATATATAATATATCAAGCGGTGTAATCGTTCAACCAAAAAACTTCAATCAAATCAACATTTTAATTTGGCTAATTAATAATAAATGCATTGTATGAATACCAACAATTTCCTTCGGTTCAATACAATAATAATGAACGTCTAATATATGAACTCTTTCGACAATTGTTAAGAACATAAATCCCCAAATGTTACAGAACCTGAAATGCTCATATCAAACGCATAGGAAGGTCAATGGATGCAAACAAATATTTAAAGTAATTAAAAACTGCAGTCAGTTAAACGTCACGGTTGGTACTCGTTGACGTCAAAGTATAGTTACCAGGTAGCAATGATTTTACGGAAACTTCTAACAGTAAAAGAAACTAATAATTAATTTCACTGAACAAAAACACAGTTTTATTAGTAATTTAATATCATCCGTTTGACGGCACATAACCTTGGCGTGAATAAGATAGATTTATCTTAAAGCAATATTGTTTTCGATAATATTTTTTGATAGTTTTCGACACAATACTGGTATACTTAACATTTTACCAATGTGAATCAAGCACTTCAACTGCCAAGCGAAATGTTAAATTGTCAAATTTACAATTTTAATTCTTGAAAGCCAAATTTAAAGATGACTTTAACAGAATTGAAAAAAAAATACTTGAGGAGAGAATATTCCTCACAAACTGCACGTCCCCAAAAAACGCAGTTATATTGGCAATTCCATGTCATCCGTTAGACAGCACATAACCTTGGTCTGAACAAGTTAGATTTTCCCTAATTAAATTATTGTATCCCAATAGGATTTTTTTCGGCAGTTGTTAAGAAAAAATATTGCTAAAAAGTTACAAACCATTACTTAACCTTAAACGCTTACGTCAAACGCATAAGAAAATCAATTGTCACAAAAGTAAATATTTTTAAAAAGATGTCCCTAAAACATAGTTTTATTGGCAATTCAGTCATTAGTTTGTTAGCATGCCTTAGTAAGAAAAAAACAGGTTTGCCTTAAATTAATTATTGTTTTCCCTCAGTTTTATATGTGCACCGATTGCACAATCGGTGCACATATAACTGGTAGAAAACTGTAAAAGAATTGCGGAAAAGCAATAATTTATTTAACGTAACTTTTGGCTTATTCGCATCAAGGTTACGTGCTATGTCCAATGGATGACATTTAATTGCCAATAAAACTGTGCTTCTGACGACAAACAGTTGGCCGGCATTAGCGACATCTCCCGAAAGCGTTGTAAAATATTTCTGATGTTTTAAACGTCAAGGTGCGACGTTTCAAACGCCAAACAAATTCGTCAACCTGGTCGATCAATCAGCTCGCATGCTGTGTCAGTCTAACGCGGCGACAATATCTTGCCAACCGCAAAAAACTAATAATGGCCAACTGCCGCTTGCAAATATCAAACACTTGTCATTATCAGCGTTCGAAGATCATTTAATACTTGCAAATTACGTATTTGTGATTAATTTGATGAGACGACTTTAATCAATTAATAAATTACGTTTTAGAATGAATCAGACGTAGCTTTGATATATAAAAATAAATTCTTAAACCAAAATTCAAGTAGGCCGGTCTTTAGAATAATTGTCAAACGTGCATTTATGGATGTGGATGTTCGTGTGGCCTTCTTGAGCCACGAAGTGAATTGAAAATAATAAAATTAATTGTAAGAAAAAGCATTTAATATTAATTAAATGCGTTGTACAATAATAAACTTCTAATTATCGTATATATGAACTTTACTTCAAAAATAATAGTAATAATATTATTATTAAGAACAAATATGACAAAAGGTTACTGCTCATAACCTGAACGGTACATATCAGATGTATGAGAAAGTGATTCAAATTAAACAAAATATGATATTTTACAATGTCTTCACGAGAAAATGTCGATCATTGCTGACAAACTTCTTGTCGGGAAAAGCACAGTTTTGTCGGCAATTCAATGTCATCCATACACATAACCTTGGCGTGAACAAGGTGAATTTATGTTTAAAAAATTGTGTTACCGCTATATTTTTTGATAGTTTTTGCAATTTGTTTTCAAAATTTTAAATTGTCAATTTTAATTCATGCAAACCAAATTTAAACATACCTTTAACAGTATTGTAAAAACTTGAGGAGAGAATATCCCTAATTGCTGAAAAACTTCATGTCACAAAAAACACAGTGTATTGACAATTTGATGTCATCCGTTAGACGGCACATAACCTTGGTCTGAACAAATCAGATTTACCCTAAATAAATTATTGTTTCCCAATCGGCAGTTGTTAAATAAAATATCCCTAAAAATCAATTGTCACAAACGTAAATATTAAAAAAATTACTGCTGTCAGTTAAACGCCACGGTTGATAAAACGACTTGAGGAGTGAATTACCGACAAACTTCATGTTCCTAAAACACAGTGTTATAGACAATTCAATATCATGAACAATAGGTAGAAAACTGTACAAAAAATTGCGAGAAAACAATAATTTATTTAAAGTTATGTTCTATGTAAATTTGATGACATTGAATTTCCAATAAAACTGCGCTTTTGACGACGTGCAGGTCATCTGCAATAATTTACGTTGTTATTGTAAAATATGATGTTGCAATTCTGTTATAGGTATATTATAATTTTGTTTGCACGAATTAACACTGTCAATTTGACAATTGAGAAGCTTGATTCACATTGCGGGGTATTCTCTCTCAGAGACATATGCTTCGTTTAGGCTAAAATTTCGTGTAATTTTTATTCGCACAGTGGGAACATTGGACAACTATAACAAAATGCACGCCATCTCCAAGCAAAATGGCGACACTCTATCTCACGAACGCGTGAACCTTATAAGTTGAAATTTTGCATACATAAAACTGACACCATTAACTGCACAATTGGTAAACTGAAACTGCCCAAACGGAGTACCCTTTCATAAGAACTTAGTACCCTTTCATAAGAACTTAGTTGCCTCTATATATAGGAATGATAGCGTCTTTTTTGACAGTGAAAATAAGTGGAATTCGGCCTTGCTATTGGTCTCGGCGCGATTTTCGCGTTTCGGAACGCGGCGGTCCGTCAGATCGACGTCAGGTTCGAAAATTTGACGTAAACGGGAGTTCGCGCGCCGGCCCGCGACGCCGCGACGGCGGCGTTTCGGGACTTCACGCGGGCCGTTTGCGATGGGCGATGGGTGTCCGCGGTCGATTGCGGTTCGTTTCGCCACGTCCGACGTGGTAAATCGCCACCGTCAATGAACCAAAACTCGGCACTTGCGAAAGATTTCGCGAAGCAAATAAGAGGCGGGGCGCGTACGCATATGCGCCGATCCATGGTAACGCGGTATGTGTTTGGCGATGGTCGTGTCGTGACATTTCAAACGTCAAACTTGCGTTCCGCCAAAGATGCATTGAGCGCATTTTCTTTATGGATGTGTATTTGCACTCGAACAGGCGCGATTTCACGCGTGCATAAGGTAACGACTTTATGTACAGTTCAAATTCATTGGTTCACCGCTTTCAGACAATGCTGTTAAACGTCACGTTCGAAATTCGCGGACGTTAAACGTAAGTTTTTGAATTTGCTTGGGATTTATTGAAACCGTGCAGAGAAAGCAGCAAAAAACGAACGACCATCAAGTATTGTTGGCAGATTAAGTACAGGTTTAGCCTTGTCGACGTTTCGTAGTGATAAATGTGCCAGTTCCATATGACTTACAAATACACTAACAAACTGCGCATTGTAAATATTAGGTGAGAAAATTTTTAATCAATTGATTAATTAGGTAATAGAGCTTAGCTTGAGTTCTTTGTATCCTCGATACATTAATGAACATAGTTTTCAATCGTGAAAAAGTACAAGTTGTGTACGTGACATTTTAAACGTCAAACGCGTATATCATGTGCAAAAGTGGATATTGACTCCAGTTTTGGAATGCGTAGTGGTCTCGATTAGCTACCATTTATTAGATGCTCCTGCAGCAATCCGTACAATCGGTGGATATGGATATGAAAAACACAATCGCCAATCAAACTGTGCTTTTGTCATACAGTTCGTCAGCAATTAACAATCCTACGATGTTATGGCATATTCGTGACTTTGGAACACAAGATTGGACTGAATTTTTCACGTGTATATTGAATAATTTATAACAATATTTCACTGAATAAATCTACTTGTTTTATGTGTAAGTATACAATACAGTTAATATGACGTTTCACCCATCAAACACGTTCTTTGATCGGTCTAAATTGGAGTCGGAAACACGTTTTCTCATAATTTCGTTATATATATTTTTTGTCGACATTCAAGTTCACAGTTTTCAAGTTTTATTTTGTCATGTCATACATATCAAATTAAACACAAAAACAAGTCTCCATGAATACTTAGTTCAAAATTTAAATCATTGAGAGTTCAAATTCATTACAGTTTCAAATTGTTAACTTGTTACGACACATTAGCAGATGTTAACACTCTCTTCATATTGTAGCCAAAACTATAAACAAATTTAATTTTTTAAAAAACCACTAACGGGGAAATTCAAATTAAAATTCGAAAATGTATGTAAATCTAAATGAATTAGGACAAAACGTTACATAAAGCAGTTCTCATGCCTTTGATTGGAACATGTAAATGTCTACTCAATAACTTAGTTTGCGGTATTCTCTCTCAGAAACACGTGCGTCGCTTAGGCTAAAATTTTGTGTAACTTTTTATTCGAATAGTGGGAACATTGGACAATAAACTATGACAAAATGCCTGTCATCTTGAAACAAAACACTCTACCTCGAGAACGCGGTGAACTTGTCAAGTTGAAATTTTGCATATACAAAACTGTCACAGTTAATTGCATCATTGGAAAAAACTACGGCAAACGGACTACCCTTTCACAAAAACTTAGCTACCTAGTTGGTGTATAGTGATACGACATCCAAAGTGATTAGTTGATGATCTTTGGGTATGCTTTGTAATTTTATAAACTTTGCGAAATCCCACGAGTCTTTAGTATGATATTTACTTTTACCCAGGATTTGACTAATAGATTTAGCCAATAATTTGGACATATTATATGAAGGGCTCTGAATACTGCTTATTATAGGTCGGAGAGGGTTATCTTTTTTATGTAATTTCGGTAGTCCGTATAGTTTTGGTGAGTGGGCATTGTTAATTTTTAGTTTATACGCTGTTTTCTTGTCAATTAGGTTGATTTTGTTATTAAATTATTTATATTTTGTTGGTATTTAAGAGTGGGATCATATTTCAGCACTTCATATGTATTTTTGTCATCTAGCATTTTATTCATTTTATTTATATAGTCTTTGTACATTATTACAGTTTTATTTGTTTTATCCGCTTTTAATATGTATATGTTAGGGTTACTTTTGATGAATTGCCTGGTTTCTATCATATGTTTGTGCATTTTTGAACCTTTAGTAGCTGACACTTGAGAATGAATTTATACGCAATTCGAAACGTAGTGAGTTACAAAAAATAAAACAATAAAAACATAGTTAAACAAACTGTGTTATGTTTTAATTTTTTAAAAAAAATATTTTTGGACCGAAAATTCCCAAACGAAAGAAAACGCAAATACACAACAATCGGTCAACCATTCCAATAAAGGAAAGGAAAGAAAAAAAGAAAATATATATATATATATATATATATATATATATATATATATATAAAATTTACACGAAAGATGGTCTAATCTTACACCTCAATGGTGTAGTGAACATTAATTAAAACAGGTCCATGAAGACTAACTGGTGGATCGCTAGACAATATTGTTTCTGGGTTATTACCCTTCGTCAGTAGCGATTACCAAGAACCTTAGTTGTTGAAATACCTTTACATGTAGTGGCCATCAAAACTTCTTGGCGCGAGCCAATCACTCCTAATGAACCACTGACAACAGAACACTGACAAGACGATACCTTGTCTAACACCTCGCGGCGAGTAAACAAGACGACTGTCAAATGTCCAGTGTCAACATATAAAAGGATTGCTGCAATTAAGTTCAAAAACAATTCAAATTGAAAATGTGTCTTGTCAAATATGACAGAAAAATTTAAAATTTACACGAATTTGATGGCCACTACATGTAAAGGTATTTCAACAACTAAGGTTCTTAGTAATCGCTACTGACGAAGGGTAATAACCCAGAAACAATATTGTCTAGCGATCCACCAGTTAGTCTTCATGGACCTGTTTTAATTAATGTTCACTACACCATTGAGGTGTAAGATTAGACCATCTTTCGTGTAAATTTTACATTTTTCTGTCATATTTGACAAGACACATTTTCAATATATATATTTGTTGAGTTTTCGACACCGTATATATTATAATTACTTGAAATTCGTAGGATTTTCGGTGTGTTTCCTTTTATTTCATTAAGTCATTACACGCGTTTCGTTTTTATTTAAAACATCATCAGATTCTACAAAATATAAAAGACATATAAGATTTAAAATTATAACTATACAATATACATAAAAAAAATTTCCTTACTTGTGTTTATGATATAACTATAGAAGACCATGTAGAATCTGATGATGTTTTAAATAAAAACGAAACGCGCGTAATGACTTTTTAAAATAAAAGGAAACACACCGAAAATACTACGAATTTCAAGTAATTATAATATATACGGTGTCGAAAACTCAACAAATACATACAAACGCCATGGCCAGGAATAATCACGCCACAACGTATAATTTCCTCAACACCGACCACATAAAACAATTGTAACCCAGCATATTGGAGTTGATGAAGCAATACATGAAGCTACAAACCCGGATCGCTAAACAGAAAAATAGAAGAATTTACCTCATCAAATGCCGAACAAATAAGGTAATTCCAAAATTCTTATCAACCTAATCTAAACTTTTTCAATACCACAATAACAATTACAAAGATAAATACATCAAAATACTCAAAACATTTCAAAACAAATGCTTAAACATACAAATATCAGATTGTTACCTTACATTAGCCCAATTTGAAAAAAAAACAAATACTTACAACATAAAAAATAACACATCACCGAACATATATAAATTATTTATTCAAAAACAAAAGCATAACTACGAACTCACTTTCGCAAAAATTAACAATAAACAAATAAAGAAACTAAAAACATTAACTAACAAACAAACACAAATCGACAATGACAACAACAAAATAATCAACAAAAATTGCATAACAAACCTAACCAACAAAACAATACCATAACGTAGAATACTTCTTAAGCCTTGGGGACAATTTCTCTTTACCGAACAAAACAATACCAATACAGATTGATAACAAATATTGAAGCAGGAATAACCGACAAAACTTTAGAAGCACAAATAGAAATACGCAACAAAATAACCAATATTTTAACAAATGAGAAAAAAGAAATATCAACAAAAATGCAAAATAACACTAAGAAACTAAATACAAACTCCTAAATAAAGAAACTAAGTTATATTTAAAACAAAATCCCGACCTTTTGATAACAAATGCTGACAAAAGCAATACCACAATCATCATGCTAAAAACATTATAAGAACAAAATGCTGAACCTACTACAAGATACAAACACATATAAAATATTAAAAGCAAATCCAACAAACGCTATTCAAACCAAAATGAACTCAATGATTAACAACTGGTATAAAAAAGAAATAATAGATTACAAAACAAAACAACACTTATGCACACTAAATATCCACACTCCATCCATATACGGACTACCTAAAATACATAAAACAAACACCCCACTACGCCCAATAGTATCCAACATCCAAGCGCCAACTTACAACCTTTCTAAATACTTATCTAACATACTAGAAAATTTTGTAGGAAAAACCAAACACCATGTAAAGGGTGGGATTTTACTAAATTCATCCAAACACAAAACATCCCACCAAATTTTCAACTAATATCACTAGATGTTAAATCACTGTACACAAATATACCAGTTAACCTCGCAATAGATATACTAAAAAAGAAATGGAACACAATAAAAAATACACCATGTTAAATAAGAAAGAATTCATCGATGCAATAGAACTATGTTTAACATCCACATACTTCATATACGAAGAAAAAATCTACTCACAGATTTGTGGCCTCGCTATGGGGGAACCCATTGCCGCACATATTGCCAACTTAGTAATGGAACTAGAACAAAACACCTTAGAAAAAATTACTTACACTATACCTTTCTATAAAAGATATGTGGATGATATTATTACCTGTATTCCTCAAGATAAATCCAATGATATTCTCGAAAAAATTAAATCTTTCCACCCAAGACTTGACTTCACAATAGAAGAAGAAAAAAACTCACAAATACACTTTCTAGAGGTTACAATAAAACACCATCAAGGTAAAATCTATACAAATTGGTTCACAAAGCCAACCAACTCACAAAGATACACTAATTTCCATTCCAACATACCTCTAACATATAAAATAAGCGTCATCACCAGTTTAACTGACCGAGCCATACTTCTTTCACACGAATCAAACAGACAAGCAAACATAATAAAAATAAAATCCATTTAAAAAAAATAACTACCCCGAAACATTTTACAACAAAATCATAAATAGAAGAATAAATAAATTAACCAACAATACACAACAAACTAATACAAATCTACACACTAACAAGCAAAACACGCAACAACAAAAATACATACCACTCCCGCAAACATCGGAAAAAATAACAATAACATAAAAATTGCACACACTCCAAATAAATTTAAAAAAATAACTATACACAACTAAAAAACAAAATACCTCCACCCCTACAAACACACACAATATACAAAATTTCATGTTTGGATTGCCCAGGTGTCTACATTGGACAAACACAACAATACTTAAAAAACAGAACCTATGCACACAAACATTCAACAACAGGGAAAGGCGATAACACAGCTCTATCAAAACATGCTATCCAAGAAAAACATAATTTTGATTTCAATAACGTAAATATCCTTAACATAGAGAAAAAATATAAAAATAGAATTATACAAGAAATGATACAAATCCACAAACACAAAACAAATATAAATTACAAAACAGACACAAACAATCTGAACAATATATATAACAACCTTTTAAACCTCAGTAACTAGAACTTGGTTGAACGAACTTTGGAAATAACTTATATGTTGATTATTTCTATTTTATTTTATTTTATATTAGTTAGTAGGCAATCTATGTTAAATTTAAATTAACTATGTATATTTATAACTACAAAATTTCCATATTAACATTTTGCCAAACCATTGCAAACATTTCAAATAAACTGTATCAACCTAATTACCACAAAGATCAAACAATTTCACCTGACATACACCTTGGTAAACATTCAAAACAAAAACTACCAAAAATTTTAACAAAGCAAAAACCATCAAATCTATTCATTCCAGTAAACTCCGCTCACACATACAGCTCGCACAGCGATTAATCACGTTTCGTTGCACTCGCAATGTTGAAGCGAAATTTTTATAATTATTTAGAATAATTCTGTGCCAAACTGTGTGCTCCATCTGTAACAAGTAAGTTTCTTTTTTCTTTTGATTTTGATTTTGATCTTGATTTTCGCCATGTTCGCCTTTAAATTAAAATTCAACCGCATGACATTGAAAGTATAAAAAAAAACGAAATATAAATAATTACAATTGCTTTAGTGTATTGTCGCAACGACTCTCATATGTTGTTTACTGATGTCCCCCAATCATTGTGAAATTTATTTTGAGTACTTTTAACTATAGTTGTATCATAAACACAACTAACTAAGGACATTTTTTTTATGTATATTGTATAGTTATAATTTTAAATCTTATATATATATATATATATAACCTTTATTGGCATTAATTTCCCTATTACAATACTGTTATTTTGACATTTGACATATTTCCTTCAGTTTTTCTTCTTTCTCCACCTTCTCTTGCCGCCTTCCATTTTCCTCGTCTCCTCCCCCCTGGCCATTCTTCTTCTCCCCTTTGACTGTTTTGTCTGAAACATTTTTGTTTGTTCGTTTTGTTTTATGCCTTTACCTTTTCCCTCCTTTTCCTGCCGTCTTCTTTCTTCCTCTTTAGCCTCCCAAGTATCTCCAGTCCCTTCCCCTTCTCCCCCAACACTCTTCTCCAATCCCTGCCCACCTTCTCTTCCTCCCTACTCCATCCCATTTTTTCACACTCCTCCCACCAATGTCTCCATTCGTCCCTTTGTTCTCCGCATACCTCGCATCTCATGTAATCTCCCCCCATCCAATATTTATTCGCCTTTTCCTCGTTGCCACACCTAAACCTCGCTATCATCTTTTCCTCTTCTGCCGAGTTTCCTCCTCTCAGGTACTTCGGACTCCTTCCATGTACTTGTATTCGTTTGTACTTAGTATTGTACCTTGAATGCTCTATATTCTCACTCCTTTCCTGTGTTTCTACTTGTTTCCACCTCTCCTCTAATTCTTTTTCCACCGTTTTCCCCTCCGCTCTTCTCCTTTCCACTTCTCTCGTCGACATCCCCGCTTTCTCGTACATCTTTATTCTTCCTTCTTCCCATTTCGATAGCCCCCTTCCCTTGCTTTCCCTCTTCTCCAAATCCTCCACTACCTTTTTCGCCAAACTACCCTCTCCTCTCCCTTTCACCATCGCCTCGTATTTCGCCACTCTCTTGTACGTTTCTACCCTCAACCTCTCTCTCCCTGTCTCTTGCCTCACTATATAGTTCGGCGTCGATTTTTCCAAATATAACGCCCTTTTGATCTGCCTTATGTATGTCCTTTCTATTAATTCATGTTCTTTCGTCCCCCATATTTCGGCCCCATACAGCATAATACTTTTAACACACACGTCCCAAATCCTCATTTTGTCCTCAAATTTCCCTTCCCCTTTCCCCCAAAGGCACCCCCGCAAACCTTCGTCTGCTTTCCTCGCCTTTTTGCACATATGCCTCACGTGTCCTTCCTCACTGTTGTTGTCTCTAATCACGTACCCTAGGTACACCCATTCTCTCACCTGTTCAATATCTTCTCCTTTCCATTTCATTTTCACCTCCCTTCTTTTTCCTCCGCCTTTCCTGAACACCATCAACTTCGTCTTTTTTGTGTTTAATTCTAATCCTCTCCTCTCCAGGAAACCTTCTAGCCTTCTTATCATCTCCTTTATTCCTTTCTCCGTATCTGCCAATATGACCACGTCATCTGCAAATGCCAGAGACCATATTCTTTCCCTACCCAATTCCCCCCCCCCCCGTCTTGTCCGTTTTTGAATACTTCCTCGAGCCTTGCTATGTATATATTGAAGAGCAACGGACTCAGTGGGCACCCCTGCCTTAATCCTCTCGTTGTTCTAAATCCCTCCGTCGTCCCTTTACTTCCTCTTACTGTACACCATGTCTCCTCATAAATTTGTCTTAGTCTTTCCACGATTCTTTCCGCTATCCCCGCTTCTTCTAATGCCTTCATCAGTACTAGCCTATCCACTCTATCAAACGCAGCCTTTATATCTACAAACATTGCGTATACTTTTCCGCCTGTTACCGCCGTCTCCCTCTCTATTATGTAATTTAGTACGTATAGGTCGTCTCTGGTACCCCTTCCCGCCCTGAACCCCGCTTGTCCTTCCGGTAGATGCTCCTACCTGCTCCCGCTAATCCCTCTTCTCCTCCTAACAAGTGCATAAAGTACCTTTTCCATTCTTTGGTCCTAATGTTTTCATCAATCTGTTTTCCCTTCTTCCTCTTCTTTCTTAGGTATTCCCACACTTCCTTTTCCACTTTAAGCCCTTTTACCTCCTGTATTGCTCTTTGACTCTGCTCCTTCTCTTCCCTCTCCCCCATCTCTTTCTGTTTTCTCCGTTCTTCTCTGAACTCCTCCCATGAACCCATTCCCTCTCTCGCCCTCTTCAGAGTATTCCTCAGTTCCCTCTTCCCTCTTCTGCATTCCTCATCAAACCATGTTTTATCCCCCTCTCCTGCCCTTACCCTCTTCCTTGTTATGGCCTTATCCATAATCTCCGTTGTTTCCTCTACTCTCCTTATTTCTCCCCACTTTACTTCCCTTAATTTCTTCCTGTAAATTTTCTTTGTCTCGTCATTCCATATATTCACAGTCCTCTCTTCTCCTTTCTTTCTCTTTTTCCTCTCCCCTCTTGTACCCTTGCATTCCACTTCTACCGGCATGTGATCGGATTCCCATCTTTCCCCCACCGTAAACCTGGCCACCTCCCTTCTCATATACCACCACGTAGTCGATGACTGACCGTCCATTAGGTCCGATATATGTGTACTCCCCCTTTTCTCCGCCGCCGCCGTTGAGTATTTCCCAACTCCTCTCTTCTACCCAATTCAGCAACACCTTCCCTTCTCCATTGATCACTTCGTCCTTTGAGACCCTCCCTTCCCTCCCTTCCATCCCTCTCCACCCCGCTAGCGCCGTGCCTTGCCCCGTCCTCGCGTTCATATCACCTCCAACCATTATTCAGTCCTCCTCCCCTTCCGTTCTCTCATCTATTTCTTCCGTCACCTCCTTTAACTTCTGGTTGCTGTATACCTCCTCTATTCTTTCTCCTCCTGTCCCCTCTCTTTCCTCCGCCTCCCCTGTTTCTTTCTCGCCACTCTCTCCCCACTCACCCCTGACTCCTCCCACTCTCCCCTTTCCCCCTTCTCCTCTTCCCTCTCCCCCCTCTCCTCTTCCCTCTCCACTCTCTTCACCCCTTCTTACTTGCCTTAGTTTTTTTGTACCAGTCCTTCCTTCTCCCCGTCCCATATCCACCAATCATGGTCAATTTTCAACTTTCTGTAGCCCATTTTCACTCGTCTCCCTTGCCCTCTTTCATCCACTGCTTGTTTCCAGATTTCCTTTTGCACCCCTCTCTCCTTCTCCGTCTAATCGTGATCTATAAATACCCTTTTCCCTACCAATCTTGACTTAACTCTCATTACTTTTTCTTTTTCCTCCCCTGTTTTCATTTTCACAAGCACCACCTCTTTCCCCTTCCCCCCCATCCTGACCACCTCCTCTATTTCCGCCTCTACCTGTATTTCATTTTCCATCCATTTCTCCACCTGTTTTTTCTCTTCGCCTTTTTCTAACTGTATCCCTCTTATTACCATGTTCTTTCTTTCCTTTCCATCCTTTCCAACCTTTCTTCCATTTCCCTTACTCTTGCCTCTACCCCCTCCTTTTCCTTCTTCCAATTCATCTCCATTTTCTCCCTCCTCTCTCTGTCCTCTTGCAATTCCTTTCTTAATCCTTCATTTTCTCTCCTCATTTCTTTCATTTCTTTCATTATTTCTCTGAATAACTCAATCACACTTTCGTTCTCCATCTCTTTCTCTTTTATCTCACCTTTCCTCTCTCCTTCCTTCTCTCTCTATCGATCTCGCTATTTTCCTGCTCCTTGTGAACATCTCCCGTACTCTATCTCCTGCACTTCCCGCTCTGTCCCTACCTCCACTCGCCATTTATTTACTCCCCTTCTATTTATCCTGTCCCGCCGTCACTGTACGCCGGCCACTATCCTATTCGAGCCCGCTTAGTAATTTATATCTATTCCGTCCCTGTTCACCCGGTAGCAATTAATTTGCAATTAAACTGATTGAGGCGAATCACCCGGGCTGTCCCCTCGGAGGCGTTCTCTCTCTGACCGTGCCAACGCCCGGTCGCACTACACAAAAATATCGCAAAAACCCAGCGCCCGCTATCGTAAACAACTACTTCTTTCCCGGTACGAATTGTTATTTGGCTTTATTCCGGCGTCCAACAGTCGCCGTATTTCGACGGTACTACCACCAAAATGTCGCTCGCAACTTTCTCCACTAGCCCGTATCACTTCTTTCCTATTTTCACACTTTTTCCACTACTAATCCCGTTCAATTCGCGGAGCTCTCACACTGCGACTTACCCGCACGAATTTCCTGAACTGTATATCTTACATATCTTTTATACTTTGTAGAATCTGATGATGTTTTAAATAAAAACGAAACGCGCGTAATGACTTTTTAAAATAAAAGGAAACACACCGAAAATCCTACGAATTTCAAGTAATTATATATATATATATATATATATATATGTTCTGCTTTTTTCTCGGGTAATGAACCGCGTTGTAGAATTATCCCTGTAAGGGTTGTTCTGACGTTTCGGCAATGTCACAATGGCCATCTTCAGGTTAGTCTTCTCGGTCTAAGCGATCTAGAAGAACTGGTTAGACCGAGAAGACCAACCTGAAGATGGCAATTGTGACATTGCCGAAACGTCGGAACAACCCTTACAGGGATAATTCTACAACGCGGTTCATTACCCGAGAAAAAGGCAGAACAGATTTTACCCGCGAGAATCTACGTATCAATATATATATATATATATATATATATATATATATATATATATATATATATATATATATATATATATATATATATAACGATGAATATCGAGGAAAGCGGTCAGTTTCTTTTTTGGGAACTAATAAAACTCAATTAGTTGTTCTTTTCTATATTTCGCAATATAATTGATTGCTTCATCAGGAAAGCTACAAGTTAATGCCACATTAAGAACCAGGCAATGCAAAGTTTAATTTTTATAATGGCGGCTCGTGGGTTTGCTACTTGAGGAGGCAAACTCAAATGTGTGTAATGTACAAAGTCCTGCATGTAAATATTAAAGGATTTTTATTTGTATTGATCGAAATATCGAAAATGTTTAAGATAAACTAGGTACTTTAGTGCTTACCGAAAATATTCCCATAAAATTACGAGGCGGATTATATTGTCACCTTTACACAAGATTAAGGGACATCAAGGTACAGTAACTAAAACATGCCGATATGTAAATAATATTAAACTAACGATAATTCACTCATCGGGAGCAACCTGCCCCTTGCAAAATTTTCTAGTTCACAATAAAATAAAACTATGTGCTCCAATTTAAAACATGAGATTCCTTGGTTTGAACTCCCCTCCAAGTTGTTCATGAAACAAAATAACATTTAAAAAAAGTAATTAACAAACTAAAATAACTAACTAACAAAAAGTAAAGTAAACTATTAACAGAAAACAAACAAAAATGCTAATAAAAATTTAAACTGAATTGTATTAAAAACTATATAATGCGTCACACAACTGCACGTGACGCAGCATCTGGCGGCATGCCTCCAGCCGATGTGTTTTTATCAAGGAAAGTCTCTAGTTAATACGGACTGCGCTAGGTTTTGTATCGGTTCAGCGCGTCAAATGCAGCAGTTTGTGAGGCTGAATTTAGTTTGCCTCCGGCCGGCAAAATTTCACAAAATTTTCACGCTATAAGATCTTGGGATGTTTGAATAATGTAATTTCTACAACTACAACTATTTACTAAAATACGCATTTTTAATACAAAAAACAACACTCATGTATAGAAATAAATTACAAAAAGATGACAAGCTAGACATAATATTAAAAATGATAAAAGATAAAAGAAGAACGCAATATTTGGGAGTGACGGTACAGATTAAAGAAGCACGGAAAATAGGAGAGAAGCTATATATAATTGGTTTGGAAAACGAACAAGACAAAGAACTGATAATGCAAAATAAATATAAACTAAAGAATATCAAAAATACAATGATTTACTTTAATAACGATTTAACAAAACCGGGAAGACAAATACAAAAACAAATGAGAAAAATGGCAAAGGAAGAAAAAGATAAAGGGAAGGAAGTTAAAAAGGGATACAATAAAATAATAGTAGAGGGAGTAGAATGGAAATGGGACAAAATAAACGAGAAAATGGAGATTATATCAAAAAACCAAATGAGAAGAATAGGACGGATATCGAGCAAACGGACAAGGCCAAAACAAAGGAAATGATAAACGGAGAAATAAAAGGACTTACAAGAAGCAAAAACAAGTGGAAAGTAGGAACTTGGAATATAAGGAGTATTCTCGGCGAAGAAGAAGAACTAATCAAGGAATTTGAAGAAACAGAAATAGAAATTCTAGCACTGAGTGAAACAAAGAAAAAGGGACAAGGAATTTTAATACTAACAATGGGTATACTTTGATATATATTGGAGTCCAAGAGAACAGGAGAGCAGCGGCTGGTGTTGGCTGTATAATTCACCAAAGCTGGGCAAATAACATACAAAAATGTGAACGTGTATCAGAAAGAATACTTACTGTGCACATAAAGATAAAACCGGAAAGCAGCTAACAATTGTAATAGTATACGGAGCAATGAAGACGATAAAGCACAAGAGAAATATACATTTTGGGAAAATCTATCAGCAGTAACAGAAGAAGTAAAAGGAAACATATACATAGCAGGCGATTTTAATTGCAGAGTGGGGAAAAGAGACAATAATAATAAAATAGCAATAGGAATACACGGAGAAGAGACAAGAAACAACAACGGCAAGAGAATGCTGCAATACTGCCAAATACACGACTTAATAGTAACTAACACATTTTCCAACATAAAGATACATTTTAGTGAAAAGAATTAATAGAAAAAGTGTGATGGATGTTAAAATAAGAAGAGGAGCCGAAATATATAGCGATCACTATTTAGTTGTGGCAAAAATTAAAAAAGAATTAGAACATCGTTTTGAAAACATAATAGAGACAAGCAAAATAGAATTTAAATCTATACGAGCGTATAAATTAAACAATACAGATATATCCACTAAATATGAACAAGAGATAACAGAAAAGCTAGAAGATAAGGCCAAAATTATTACAAGTGCTAATAAAGACCAAAGCTGGAATATTTTCAAGAATATAATAATAGAATCGGCTATAAAAATATTTGGCATCGCTAAAATAAAAAATACGAAAAAGGAAACAGCATGATGTACAATCAAAAATCAAAGAAAAAGATATGGAAAAAGTACTTAACACATAGAAATACAGAAAACTACAAAGCATATAAACAACAAAGGAAGATAGTAAAAGAACTAGCGAGAGAGGCAAAAGAAAACACATGGAAAGAATTCGGAGAGAGAATTTGGAAAGAGAACACCGGAAATCAAAAATTATTTTATAGAGTACTAAAATCCTTTAGGAAAACAAAAACAATAGATGATATATATATATATATATAAAATAATACAGGCAAAATATTGAGAGAGAAAAGAGAAATAATGAACAGGTGGAAGGAATACTTCCAGAATTTACTATGCAGTACGGAGGCTAAAAATTAAGAAATCTTAAAAGACAAGGAAAAAAAGATGGGAAAAGAAGAGGAAAAAAATCACAATGAATCAATTACAAATAGTAATTAATGAACAAACAATGGGAAGGCGCCTGGAAGTGATAAAATTACTGGAGAAATGATCAAGAGGATGGGGAAAAAAGCAACAGACATACTACTGGAAATCATCAATTAAGTATGGATAAGCGAAGATATACCTAAAGACTGGAAAGTTGCACTTATAACACAAATCTTTAAAAAAGGGAATTAGAAAGAATGTAACAATTAACGAGGTATAACGTTATGGAATAATGTGGGAAATTTTTTTGAACAAATCATAAACAACAAACTTAAACCAGTAATAGAGCCTATGCTGGAGGAGTCACAAACCGGATTTAAACCAGGAAGAAGTACGCAAGATCATATATTTACTTTAAAGCAAATATATATGAAAATGAGAGTACAGAGGAAAAATGTTTACTCGGCATTTATCGACTTGGATATGGTACCACGAACAAAAGTATGGAAAAATCTGCAGAAAAGAGGAATAAATAGCAAAATAATCAGAGTAATACAAGGGATATATAAAAATAATATAAATTATGTAATAAGAAAGAACATGAAATCGGAAGGATTTACAACGTATGGCGGACTGAGACAAGGAGGAGGACTGAGCCCCCTACTTTATTTAATATATATATATATATATATATATATATATATATATATATATATATATATATATATATATATATTGAAAATGCGTCGTGTCAAATTTGACAGAAAAATGTAAAATTTACATGAAAGATGGTCTAATCTTACACCTCAATGGTGTAGTGAACATTAATTAAAACAGGTCCATGAAGACTAACTGGTGGATCGCTAGACAATTTTGTTTCTGGGTTATTACCCTTCGTCAGTAGCGATTACCAAGAACCTTAGTTGTTGAAATACCTTTACATGTAGTGGCCATCAAAACTTCTTGACGCGAGCCAATCACTCCTAATTAATTGCAGCAATCCTTTTATATGTTGACACTGGACATTTGACAGTCGTCTTGTTTACTCGCCGCAAGGTGTTAGACAAGGTATCGTTTTGTCAGTGTTCTGTTGTCAGTGGTTCGTTAGGAGTGATTGGCTCGCGTCAAGAAGTTTTGATGGCCACTACATGTAAAGGTATTTCAACAACTAAGGTTCTTGGTAATCGCTACTGACGAAGGGTAATAACCCAGAAACAATATTGTCTAGCGATCCACCAGTTAGTCTTCATGGACCTGTTTTAATTAATGTTCACTACACCATTGAGGTGTAAGATTAGACCATCTTTCATGTATATATATATATATATTGTTGTGTTGTGTGTGTGTATATAACGTGTAATGTTGTGTTTATCGTTAATATGTGGGTGTATAGGTGTTATTTGAGAGCATTAAAGAGTACTCTTAATCTGGGGGAGACGCCGCGGGTTGGAAGAATTCGAATAAATACGCAGTCAATTTAAATATTGATAATCGATCTATTTATTTAACATGTGATTTTCCTTATAGGGGTATCTGCAATTGACCATATATCTTACAGTTTACGTTGCTAAGCAACAGCTAGCGGGTAACAGACGCTTGGAGGTCACGTATGCAATATTAACTACGGCGCAATAACTTATTCTAACAACTAAATAGGTGTAGGTGATGTAATTGAACGTGTTTATAATAATAATTTAACTAAGCAAAAGTTCTTAAATTCTATTTCCGACCTGTAACAATTTGTGCGCGAGATTTCCGAACGCACTCCTGGAATGACGCAGAATCGGCCAAAAAGTTGCAATGTTCCGATATGGTTCCGATGCAGCTGGGTACTGGAGCTCTGCTTAGGCCTTCCGGATCGGGTCCCCGTTGAAGATTTTAGGATTTCCGTACCGTTGATCACTTGAGGTTGTATTGATCCGATATAGATTTTTTCATTGATTTTTCCACTATCAGGTGAGTTTAGCACTTAGTCTTACAGTTTATTAATTCATTACTTTTATTTTAGAGGGTTGAGATAAATAAATGTTCGTTTATTCTCTGGACCTATATCGACGTGACTGACGCTCTTCGGAATCTTCTTTTTCTCCTCCTTGTTATTTTCGATAGTATATTGTTTGTTACCTGGTCGACAAGCACATCATTGGTCCAAAAGGTAAAATATTGTTACTAACGCGGTTACCGTGATTGTAATGGATGTCTATATTTAGTGCTATGTATTTTGGACTCGAAGTTTACGAATTATAAGGTATGGCTATAAATTTTGTTCCGATATACAAGATATAAACGATTGACATAATCTCTATTTATACTTTTACATAAAATGTTACAATTTTCTTTATTTAATGTTACTTTCACTTAGTTTAGTCGACCATCAATACATAAGCTGCTATAATATTCGAAATCTTTTAGGTTTTAATTTGTATATTGTTTTTAATATTGAAAAGATTGAAATAAACATTACGCAGTCTGCGGAAACATAGATTTTCTTTTATTTACATGTTTTATTACGTTATTTTCTGCACATTGTGCTGTTATATTGAAATAACAGTACAATATATATATATATATATATATATATATATATATATATATATATATATGCTTCTTGGTTCTCGGGTTGTGAACCGCGTTGTAGAAATCTTCCCCGAAGGGTCGCTTCGACGTTTCGGCAGAGTCCCATCTGCATCTTCAGGAAGCTCTTCTAGGTCTCGTTGACTTAGAAGAACATATATATCGGATCAATACAACCTCAAGTGATCAACGGTACGGAAATCCTAAAATCTTCAACGGGGACCCGATCCGGAAGGCCTAAGCAGAGCTCCAGTACCCAGCTGCATCGGAACCATATCAGAACGTTGCAACTTTTTGGCCGATTCCAGGAGTGCGTTCGGAAATCTCGCGCACAAATTGTAACAGGTCGGAAATAGAATTTAAGAACTTACACTTTTGCTTAGTTAAATTATTATTATAAACACGTTCAATTACATCACCTACACCTATTTAGTTGTTAGAATAAGTTATTGCGCCGTAGTTAATATTGCATACGTGACCTGCCAAGCGTCTGTTACCCGCTAGCTGTTGCTTAGCAACGTAAACTGTAAGATATATGGTCAATTGCAGATTTTTTTAACATAAATAATAACAACTGGTATGCAACCTTAATAACGCGTAAGAAATGTGTGATGCGTGACGTTATCGAAGGGAGAAATGATAGTGCTTAATACGCACGAAAGGGCGGCCTTCGATGCAGTCTAGGTGTCTCTCGAGGATAATTCTTAATTATGGGATATGTGCTGTGGTTTATTCGTGTAAGTATGATTATAATTAATTAGTGTAGGGGTGGGTACAGTGTGTAACTTATATAATCTAAGACTAACCTGTTTAACCGGTTCTAATTACAGGTAAACAAATCTGGGCCAAGCGCGACATTCAAAATGGCGGTTCCGGCGTGGGTTTTTCTTCGGATTTTTAATCAGTTTTCGGGATGGAATAGATGGAATAGGCTGCGGGAAACTGGATCAGGATGTTCCTCGACGTCTCTGGTACAGGATAACAGGAGCGGCGGGTTCCAAATTGGGAAATTTCCGGCGGGATTTTATGATCGATAACGTTCGGATTTTTATCGTTCGGAGGTACGCTTATATGTTTTAATTCAATGATAAATGGTTTTCTTTTAAATAATTACTGTTTTTCCGTAGCAATAACGAATAATACCTGGACACGTTTTCACGGTTATCGTTTCGTAATGGCGTTCTAAGCGTACTCCCTAGTCAGTTGTTTTTATAATTGCATCGCCGGATCGGTCATAGCAATCTACCGATACCTATCGCGTTTACATTCGCGGCGTGTGTTCGTCCATGGCAAACTTTATCATTTTCTTCGGTGCGTTTACTTCAATTTCGTCTTGGCAACGGTAACTCGGTATATAAATTATAATCTAACTTAATTCTAAATATTTATTTACAATAGTAATAATACATTTTTCTACACCCAATCAATATAGTTACCTGTCTATATTGATCCTCTCGTCTCTTTTACGTTAATAAATGTATAAAAAGGTATTTAGGTGTTGTTTATATATCACTGACAAAATGTGAGTGATCTATGAGTCAATTTATTTATTTAATTATTTATAAATGGTATCATTTTATAACATCACATTTATGCTTCCCTTTCGATTAAAAAAAAATTCTACAACTTGTTTGAAAGATTTTTTTTTTGTATAATATTAAAATATTCAGTATCCATTCGCTATTTTTTTCTTTTCTTTTTTTTTAATCAAAATATTTATATATAAACTGGATATGAAATTTTCCTTTAATAGTTTTATTATCGGGATCTATCAATTCATACGTAGCATTTCCGAATTTTCGTGTTATAATATAAGGTCCGGAATAAGATTTTAGTAATTTAGCAGCTTTCTTGTGTCTTTTATCCGTAACTCGCAACGTTTTCACTATCACTTGGTCTCCTAAGTTGAATTCTACATTAGATTTGTATAATTTAGGTTTCATTGCTTTTTTGTACTTTTAGGTTCTTTTTCTGTATACGAAGGATCTTCTCCGTTAAATGGTTATCTCCTAAATCTCGCCATGGTCTATCGGGAGGTTGACCTGTCATTAGAAATACTGGAGCTAGTTGATGCGTAGTGTTTGGACTATGGTTTAAGATATGTTCGATTTTGGCTATTCTTGTTGCCCAGATATTGTGGTTATCACTCAGGAGTATACGTAAGTATTTTATTATTTCTTTGATCATTCTCTCACTAGGGTTAGCTTGAGGGTGTCTAATGCTAGTATAATAAGTTTTAATATTGTAATTTTGAAGGTGTCCTTGGTATCTCTGATTTGTAAAATATGTTGCATTGTCTGAGAGTATAATGTTTGGGTATCCAAATATGTTGAAATAATTTTCCAACTTTTGAAGTGTTGTATCCGTATCACAATGTTTCGTTGCCGTTAGATGAACGTATTTTGTAAAGATGTCATAGATGACGAATATATGTTTAAAACCTTTCGAAGTTCTGGGTAAATTAGTCAGATAGTCTATAGCGATTATATCCAATTTTCCCTTTGAGTGTATATGTCCCATGATTTGATAATTTTTAAAATTTTTCTCTTTGCTTATTTGACATTCGTGACATCTGCGAATTACGTCTTTAGTTAACGTATAGTCGTTTTTGCAATAAAATGCTTCTCTAAAAATTAGCCATACTTTTCTAGTGCCTATATGTCCGAATTTTTCATGTATCCAAATGATAATTTTGACTGCATGTCTTACTGCGGTTACATATACCTTTTGTTTTCCTATGACTTTCATTAACATGTTATCTTCTAAGATGTATGTTTTATATTTTTCCCCAATTTGTAATTTTTGTTTAATTTTGATCAGGTCCTCTGCCTGTTGAGCTAATTTTAGTTGTTGTATTGAGCAAATTCCTTGTTTAAATAATTGGATATTTGATATTAAAATGTCTGTTTGTGCTTTGAATTCACTCTTTCGACTAAGTATATCGGCTACTATCATCTGTTTCCCTGGTTTATATTGTATTGTATAATATTATATTCTTTTAAAAGTAAACTCCATCTATGAATTCGGCTATTATGGATACTCTGGGTATTTAAGGCTGTCAATGCTATATGGTCGGTTTCAATTTTAAATGGTCGTCCTAATAAATAATACCTGAGTTTGTTAACACTGTAGATTATACTGAGCATTTCCTTTTCAGAAACGGAATATCGGAGTTCACAATCCTTTAAAGTTCTCGATATGAAGTGGATAGGAACTTCTATATTTGCTTGGAATTGAACTAGTTCAGCAGCTATGGCGAAGTGAGATGCATCGGTGCGGAGTATAAATTCTTGTTGAAAGTTCGGGTGATATAGCTCTAATGTATTTACAAAGGCGTTTTTCATGTCATGGAAAGCGTTTTCTTGATCTAATGTCCACGACCATTTTGTATTTTTCTTAATTAGTTTAAGTAGCGGTACTGATTTCGATGCGTAATTAGGTATGAATCGGTGGTAATAGTTTAAGATACCTAGAAATGACCGTACGTCCTTAACATTTCTTGGTGTAGGATAGTTTTTAATTTCTCCAAGTCGTTCAGGATTTAATGTGATGTTATTATGATTTATAATGAAACCTAGATAATTTACTGTAGTTTGTACAAATTGACATTTACTTAAGTTTATTTTCATACCATTTATTGTTAATGTGTTAATTATAGTATTTAGGTGTATAATATGTTCTGTTATATTTTTGGAAAATATGATAATATCGTCAAAATAGTGGCTACAGAATTGCTCATAAGGGTTTAAAATCATGTTTAAGACTCGAATTAGAGCACTTGGGCTAGATATAAGTCCAAACGGTGTTACTCTAAATTGGTAAACATTTCCATTTATATTAAATGCACAATACTTCCTAGACTCTGGGTGTAAATTAATTAACCAAAAGGCATGTTTCAGATCGAGCTTTGTAAAGAATTTGCAATCATAATATTTCGTTAGTAAAACATTAACGTTTAAAGGCTGTTCGTATCCGGGTTTTACTCTTTTATTTAATATTCGGGCATCTAAGCAGATTCGAAGACTTGAGTCGGTTTTATGGATAATAACGATAGGGCTAATAAAATATGAGTTAGATCGTTCTATTATTCTTTGTTCTATGAGTTTATTTATTTCTATGTTAACCTGTTCTTGATACTTTTGTGGGATGGGATAGCTTTTACAGTTTAACGGGTGGTCGTTATCTATTTCAATTCGGTGTTCATAACCTTTAGCAAACGATACACTTTGATCATATAATTGTGTATGGTTCAGCAGAATTTCCTTTATTTTTAATTTATTCTTCTCTTCAGTCTTCATTCCTTCTATTATTTCATCTATATTTATATTGTTATTATAATTATTTATTTTATTTATATAAGTATATTCTCCTTCTTCTTCATCATAATCGCCTTCTACTGAATTCTCGTATCCATCTTTCCCTTCTGCTGTATATGTATTTATTTTATAGTATATATGATTAATTTTATTGTTTGGTGTATCTGTATTTAATTTAATTATGTTATTTTGTATCATTAGAATGTTTGTTTCAAGGTTTACAACCATATTATATTTCCTTAAATTGTCTATCCCCAATATGCAGGCGTAACTCATTTTTTCAAAGATGTAAAATTCCATGATATAATTAATAGTATTAAATTTCGTTTCAATGATTAATTTTTGATTTATTGTGCCCAATTTCTTTTTATTAGTTGCTATTATATCTACTTTTTTAATATTCATTAGATGCCTTTCGTAATTTTCGATCTGTTCCACTATAGATCTTTTTATTAATGATATTTCTGCGGCAGTATCTACAATTGCTGAGATTGTTATATTGTATAAGGTTAGCTCGACCATTGGTATTTGATTTGAACAATCTTTAGTATTGGTTTCTTCGGTTATGGTTATAAAATTGTGGGGGTTGTCGTAGAATGGTTTATTTTGTCCAATTCGAGTATAGTGTCCTATATGGGTTGTCGGTCGTAATTTTATTGGTGGGATTGTTCGGTCAGCTGTCCCATCGGCGTTTTTTTTTTCGCCTGAGACTTCCTTCTCAGTGTGGATTTCATCATGATTTAATTGCGGTCTTTCATTTTCTTCATTTGTATAATTGGTGTCCGGATTATATGCCTCTTGTCTTGCGTAATAATGGTTTACATTACGTTGTCCGGGGTTATAATTCCCTCTGTTGTTACCTTGATAGCCTCCTCGGTAATTATTGTACGAGTTATTGTATTGTGTATTATTATTTTGGTTATTATTTCGATAATTGTGACCATTATTGTTATTATTGTAGTTTCCGTTTCGGTTCTGATAATTACCCCTGTAATTATTCGTTTGGTTTCCCCGGTAATTGTTTGATGTGTTATAATTTTGATTGCGATTGTTATTCGACTGATAATTGTATGTTTGTTGGTTTGCTTGTTGATTCGAATGTTGATTATTTGTATGGTTATGATTATTTGATGTATAATTGTTATTTGATTGATAGTTTTGATATGCTTGTGTAATTCTATATGTCTTTTGCGTGTCTGCGTAATCGTCAAGTCTTTTCAATAGTTCCATCAGGTTCGCCATACTCGTAACATCTCTACTTAAGATCGCTTGTCCATCCGTAATAAGGAAGTGGTTTGCTAAATATTTCGCAATGTCTAATTCCGTAAGTTGCGGAATGTACTTGCATCGGTTGAACAGATCGCATGCATAATTTTCACGACTGGCAAGCCCTTCCTTAAATCTTCCAGTCAGGAGCATAATTTTAAGTCGGTTCTGCTTCTCCTCGTTCCAGTATTGGTTCTTAAAAGCTACCTCGAACTCTTGAATCGTGGTGCAACTATCCGAAACCATCTCGAACCATTCGAGAGCTCTATCTTCGAGAGATAAACGTATAATTTGCATAGTTTGTACATTATCGGTAAGGTCTTTAGTTACTTGTAATATATATTTCAAGTACGTCATAGGGTGTACTCTATCTCGGTTTCCTCGGAATTTGATGTTAGGGTTACGACAAAAGGCTTTAAGTGGATCATACTTTTGACTACCTTCTCTGATAATTTGGGTTCCCTTTTCTTTGATATTTTTCAATTCCTCCCAAATATTCGAGTTCCAGGTAATGTTCTGGCCCTGCATCTGTCCTATTTTATTTGTATTGTTAGTAACTCTATTATCGATTTCTCTGACTTCGATCGTAGTTCGATCTTGTGTAAATTTGTATTCCTGCATATTTACTGTCATACCTTCAAATTTATCATTCACATCACTTTGATTATGGTGAATTTGGGTAACGATTTCTTCTTGTATCTTGTTTATTTTTTCCTTAGTCGTTTCCAGTTCAGTTCGGACCGTGATTTGCATATCTTCATTTTTCCTATCTAATCGATTCTCTAGTTGCTGTATATGAGCTTGGAAGTTTTCTTGTAAATTTATAATAGTTTGGTTTATTTCGGCTCGGTGGTTATTTAATAAATCCTTTCTTTCTTGGATTGTAGTTTGAGTTTGTTGTTCCATTTTATTGTTTATTGTTGTTATTAACTCGTCCTTGTCCTTTTTTCTATTTTCTTCCCTTATTTCTTTATCTTTTTGTCTATTTACTTCAGTTAGTTCGTTCATATTTGTTATCATGGCCATTAATTTATCCCATGGTGCTGTTTCTATAATTGGAGGTTGTATTTGTTGGGTCTCTTCGACGGTTTCACTCCCGTCTCCCCTGTTGTCAGACGATTTTGATCGTGTGTTCGGCATACTGATAACCCTTTTTAAATGTTTACGTTTACCTATTTTTTTCTTTATACTAGTATAACGGTACTCTAATTCGAAATCGAGCAATCGAGCCTGCCACGTTGTGCGTCAATTTGTAATGTTATTTTATAACGATTACTATGTGTTCTAATTTGAATTTTAATGTTTTTTAATTGATTGTGTTTTAATTTAAAGATTCAATATTATTTTGGACTCTTATCTATCTCTCAGGGCGTAATGTGGGTATAAGTATGTTTTCTAGGTAAACGTATCTCAAAAAGATCAACTTTCAACAGGAACAATATTTATTAATTGGTATAAAAGAAAACGTCTTAACATAAATAATAACAACTGGTATGCAACCTTAATAACGCGTAAGAAATGTGTGATGCGTGACGTTATCGAAGGGAGAAATGATAGTGCTTAATACGCACGAAAGGGCGGCCTTCGATGCAGTCTAGGTGTCTCTCGAGGATAATTCTTAATTATGGGATATGTGCTGTGGTTTATTCGTGTAAGTATGATTATAATTAATTAGTGTAGGGGTGGGTACAGTGTGTAACTTATATAATCTAAGACTAACCTGTTTAACCGGTTCTAATTACAGGTAAACAAATCTGGGCCAAGCGCGAAATTCAAAATGGCGGTTCCGGCGTGGGTTTTTCTTCGGATTTTTAATCAGTTTTCGGGATGGAATAGATGGAATAGACTGCGGGAAACTGGATCAGGATGTTCCTCGACGTCTCTGGTACAGGATAACAGGAGCGGCGGGTTCCAAATTGGGAAATTTCCGGCGGGATTTTATGATCGATAACGTTCGGATTTTTATCGTTCGGAGGTACGCTTATATGTTTTAATTCAATGATAAATGGTTTTCTTTTAAATAATTACTGTTTTTCCGTAGCAATAACGAATAATACCTGGACACGTTTTCACGGTTATCGTTTCGTAATGGCGTTCTAAGCGTACTCTCTAGTCAGTTGTTTTAATAATTGCATCGCCGGATCGGTCATAGCAATCTACCGATACCTATCGCGTTTACATTCGCGGCGTGTGTTCGTCCATGGCAAACTTTATTTCGGATCATTTTCTTCGGTGCGTTGCCCGTCACGGCAAGCTAAATACGCTGTATGTTTACTTCAATTTCGTCTTGGCAACGGTAACTCGGTATATAAATTATAATCTAACTTAATTCTAAATATTTATTTACAATAGTAATAATACATTTTTCTACACCCAATCAATATAGTTACCTGTCTATATTGATCCTCTCGTCTCTTTTACGTTAATAAATGTATAAAAAGGTATTTAGGTGTTGTTTATATATCATTGACAAAATGTGAGTGATCTATGAGTCAATTTATTTATGTATGTATGTATAATCAATACCCTTCTACCCGAAGGTGTAGGGTGTAATAGTTTTAACAATTCTTAATAAATATCTTCCACTCCTCTCTGTTTTGTGCAAGTTTCTTTGCATCTGTCCACATTATTCCCTTGTTCTTTAAGATTCTTCCTATCATCTTATCCCATGTCTCCTTAGGTCTTCCGCGCTTCCGTTTTCCTATATGTTTTGTTTCCCATATCTGTTTAGTCGGTATTGTATCACTCATCCTCTGCATGTGTCCCCACCATCCCAGTTGTCGTTTTTCTATGTACTCCTCTATTGGTTCTATGTCAAGCTCTTGTCTAATTTGTTCACTTCGTATCCTGTCTCTTATTGTTACTCCCTTCACTCTTCTCAAATATTTCATTTCCGCCGCTCTAATTTTGCTTTTTTCCTTTGATGTTAGTACCCAATTTTCACACCCATAAGTTAGAATAGGCCTATATATTATTTTATAAACCTGCATCTTTGTTCTCTTTGATATTTCCTTTTTATTTATAAATGCCTTATTCATTGCATGATACACCCTGTTTGCTTTTTCTATCCTTTTATTCAGCTCAACCTCCTGTCTGCCTTTTTCATCCAGTGTTATTCCCAGGTATTGATAACTGCTGACCTGTTCTATTTCTTCACCTTCAATTTTTATTTGTGCCCGTTTCGTTTCTTCTGTTACCACCATAATCTTTGTTTTGCTCTTGTTTATTTTCATTCCTTTATCCTTTAGCGCTTCATTCCATTCTTTCAAGTTTTCACCCAGATCTCTTTCATTCTTTGCTATGATAGCTACATCATCCGCGAATGCACACACTGTGATTCCGATTTTTTCAAGTTTCCTGTATCCTATATACAGCGGTTTCGCTTTCTGCTTCATGTTCTTAATTATGTCGTCCATGAAAGTTATGAACAGAAGCGGGCTTAGGCTTCCCCCCTGTCTTAGTCCTTCCTTGGTTAGAAATACTTCGGATTTAAGGTTTTTACTGATTACACTGTTTCTGGTTCTCTTATATAAGCATTTAACCACTCTTATTAATTTTTTATTTACTTTCCTTTTCTCTAGGCTCTCCCATATTTCCGTTCGTGATACTCTGTCAAACGCTTTTTCCAGGTCAAGAAATGCAAAATAGGCTGTTTTTGACGTTGCTAATGTTCTGTTCGTTATTTCTTTAAGTGTGAATATGTGGTCTTGAGTGCTTCTTCCTTTTCTGAAACCACTTTGTTCTTCTGTTAGTGTCGGTTCTACTTGTTTTCTTAACCGTTTCTCTATTATTTGTTCCATTATCTTCATTACTGTGCTTATTAATGATATTCCCCTGTAATTATTACAGTCCATACGATCCCCTTTTTTGTGTATTGGCACTATCAATCCTATTTCCCATTGCTTTGGTATTTCTTCCTCCATCCACACTTTATTACAAATTTTTAGTAGCAGTTCCCTTCCTCCATCTCCCATTTTTTTTACCATTTCCGCCGTTATCTGATCTGTTCCGGGTGCTTTTCCATCTTTCAGTCTTTTTATCGCTCCTGATAGTTCTTCCATAGTTATATTTTCTTCTACACTTTCTCCTTCTGGTTCTTGTTCTTGCTCCACTGCTTCTTCTTTCCACTCTTGTTGTTCTATTTCTGCTTCTCTCCCTTCCATTAATTTCTGAAAGTATTTTTTCCATCTCTCCATTATTTCTTTTTCTTCCGTTAATATCTCTCCTTTCTCTCCTTTTATTACTAGATTATCTACTTTTTTATTTCCTCTTAGATTTTTCAGAACTGAATAGTTTCTGGTTATTTTTACTGTTTCTCTCCATTTTTTCTCCGAATTCATTCCATGTTTTCTTCTTTGATTCAATTACCATTTTTTTTACGTTACTTCTTTGTTCTTTATATTCCTCATAGCTTTCATTCGTCTTTGTATTTAGGTATTTTTGCCATTTCTTCTTTTTAATTTTTACTTGTTGTTTAATTTCTGCTGTCCACCATGCTGTTTGTCTTTTATGTTCACATTGTCTATTTGACCCACACACTTCCCTCGCTGATTCTATAATAATCTTTCTGAATACTTCCCACATCATTTCAATTCCTAGTGTTTCAGTTTTTGAATTCAGGTTATGTATTTGTACCTTTACTCTTTCTTCATATCTCTCGGCCGTCAGCTTGTCTTTTAATTTGTACGTTCTTATAACTTCTGTGCTTTTCTTCATTTTATATTTTATCTCATCTTTCTTTTGGTTTTCTTCTTTTACCTTGATTTCTGCCACTAATAGATAGTGATCACTATCTATCTCGTATCCTCTTTTTACTGTCACATCTCTTATTACCGCTCTGTTTCTCTTCTCTACTATTATATAGTCTATAATTGATCTCTCCCCTCTGCTCTGCTCCTCTCTCGTGTATTTATTTGTATCTTTATGTTGGTAGAACGTGTTCGCTATAATTAGATCGTTTGCTAGGCAGAATTCCAGCAGTCTCCTTCCGTTGTTATTTCTTTTCTCTTCTCCCCATTTTCCAATAGTTTCTGTATATATAGAGTCTCTTTTCCCTACTCTGCCATTTATGTCTCCTGCTATATATATCATACCTCTTGCTGTTTCTAGTACCATTTCCAGCTTTTCCCAAAATTCGTCTTTTTTCTCTTTCTTCTCGTTCTCGTCCGGGCCATATACAGCTATTATTGTTCGTTTTTCGCTTCTATGTTCCATCTCGATAGTTAATATTCTTTCTGATATTGCTTCCCATTTCTTCACGGTATTTTTTGTGTCTCTATGTACTATACATCCAATTCCCGCCCTCGCTCTCTCTTTTTCTCCCACTCCACTAAATACTAATAAATGACCATTTTTCATTTCCATAGTTCCATTACCTTTTTTCTTTGTTTCCGCAACTACCATTATTTCTAATTTCGCCCTCTCAAATTCATTTATTATTTCAATTTCTTTTCCATTTAAGCTCCTAATGTTCCACGTTCCTAATTTCTTAATTTTTACCTGCTTCTCTTTCTTCTTTTTATTTCTCTTTTCCCTTCTTTCCTTTTCTTCCTTTTTATTATATGCGTTTATTTGATTTCTTCCCGTTTCACACTCCTTATTCTTTTCCATTTCCCTTCTCTTCTCTGTCGTTTTACATTTTTCCTGTCCTTTTTCATTTAGTTTTTTGCCTCTTCTATTGTTCCAGTTATGTTATTCCATTTAAACCACTTGTCATTTATATTTATTTTCTCATATCCTATCTTTACTCTGTTTCCATTTCCCCTCTCTTTTCTGGCTATCTCTCTTATTATTTTGGCTGTTTTCCTTTCTTCTGGTGTTAAATCATCATTAATATATATTCTTTCGTTTTTCTTTTCCTTTAACATTTTCTTGTTCTGCATAATTTCTATCTTATTCTTTTTGGTTTTAAGTTCCACTACGCAAGCATTCGGACCTATTTTGTAGGCGGTTTTAACATCAGCTTTTACCTTAATTTCCTTTTCTATGAATAATCGCACTGTTTCGATCAACATATCTTCTTCATTTGTGTCTACTTTTATCCCGGATATCACTATGTTATTAGCTCTTGCCCCTTTCTCTAACCATTTCACTCTTAGCATGACTTTTTCCATATCTCTTATAATTTCTTCCTTTCCTTGTTTTAATTCCTCGTTATCCTTTTTTACATCATCCATTTCTGCTTGTAGTCTTCTTATTTCTTTGTTTGTTTCTTTTTGTTCTTTTTTAATTTCTACTAATTCCGTCTTCAGTCCTTTCATTTCCGCGGTTAAACTAATCACCGTCTCTAATATTTTATCTAATTTGTCTTCTTCCTTTTTATCCCCTTTTGTAGGTGTCAATTTATTTATTTAATTATTTATAAATGGTATCATTTTATAACATCACATTTAATTAAATAAAGTAGGGGGCTCAGTCCTCCTCCTTGTCTCAGTCCGCCATACGTTGTAAATCCTTCCGATTTCATGTTCTTTCTTATTACATAATTTATATTATTTTTATATATCCCTTGTATTACTCTGATTATTTTGCTATTTATTCCTCTTTTCTGCAGATTTTTCCATACTTTTGTTCGTGGTACCATATCCAAGTCGATAAATGCCGAGTAAACATTTTTCCTCTGTACTCTCATTTTCATATATATTTGCTTTAAAGTAAATATATGATCTTGCGTACTTCTTCCTGGTTTAAATCCGGTTTGTGACTCCTCCAGCATAGGCTCTATTACTGGTTTTGTTTGTTGTTTATGATTTGTTCAAAAAATTTTCCCACATTATTCCATAACGTTATACCTCGTTAATTGTTACATTCTTTCTAACTCCCTTTTTTAAAGATTTGTGTTATAAGTGCAACTTTCCAGTCTTTAGGTATATCTTCGCTTATCCATACTTAATTGATGATTTCCAGTAGTATGTCTGTTGCTTTTTTCCCCATCCTCTTGATCATTTCTCCAGTAATTTTATCACTCCCAGGCGCCTTCCCATTGTTTGTTCATTAATCACTATTTGTAATTGATTCATTGTGATTTTTTTCCTCTTCTTTTCCCATCTTTTTTTCCTTGTCTTTTAAGATTTCTTCATTTTTAGCCTCCGTACTGCATAGTAAATTCTGGAAGTATTCCTTCCACCTGTTCATTATTTCTCTTTTCTCTCTCAATATTTTGCCTGTATTATTTTATATATATATATCATCTATTGTTTTTGTTTTCCTAAAGGATTTTAGTACTCTATAAAATAATTTTTGATTTCCGGTTGTAACGAACCGACAGTCGTTACAGATTTGCTATTGATCTACAAAGTACAGAGATCGCGTTGAAAATATTTAACGCGAAATCTGTGCGATTAATAGCAAATCTGGCGTACGTGACCGAAACGCCTGACGTCACCGCGGCCGTTTTGTTTATAAGACGTTCGGGCCCACCGTGCAATTCATTCCGTCCGAGGCATCCGAAGCGCTCACTTCGCCTGCTGCATCCGAAGCAGTCATTCCGTCCGAGGCATCCGAAGCGCTCAATTCGCCCGCTGCATCCGAGCCGTAAAATCCCATCCCTTAATCCACTACCCCGTAGCACATTGTCTGCCACTACCAACATTGGAGTGGTGGGTAGCTGCATCCCTTAATCCACTACCCCGTAGCATATTGTCTGCCACTACCAACATTGGAGTGGTGGGTAGCTGCATCCCCTAATCCACTACCCCGTAGCATATTGTCTGCCACTACCAACATTGGAGTGGTGGGTAGCTGCATCCCTTAATCCGCCACCCCGTAGCACATTGTCTGCCACTACCAACATTGGAGTGGTGGGTAGCTGCATCCCTTAATCCGCCACCCCGTAGCACATTGTCTGCCACTACCAACATTGGAGTGGTGGGTAGCTGCAAATCCCGTAGTCCGATCCCCGAACGCGACCGTCGCGCGCAAAGACCACCCGTCCCAACGTCCGAGCCGCACCGACGACCGAAAATAATTATTTCGCGCCGGCAATAATATTTCATTTTCCGTTTATTTAGTGTTTCCACTGTTTATATTCTTCGTTATCCGGTTGTAAATATAAATATTGTGTCCGTTTCGGTTATTTAGAGTTTCTTATTATTTCACGGTTATTATTTTGTTATTTATTATTATTAAATAAAAAGCAATAAACCAGAGTGCCGTCTTTAAATCGGAAACACGAGAAACGTAGCCGTTTACCTGGAATCTCCACTGCAAGCTACCAAGGAACAAAAAAGGGTCACTGGCCGAGCCGGCTGTTTGAACACGTCCGTAAAAACATTTCGGCACAGAGACCCGTTATAGTAACGCGAATAAAACCCACCCGCCGTCCGTCCGTCCGTAAGGGAAGCGCGTTACACGGTGTTCTCTTTCCAAATTCTCTCTCCGAATTCTTTCCATGTGTTTTCTTTTGCCTCTCTCGCTAGTTCTTTTACTATCTTCCTTTGTTGTTTATATGCTTTGTAGTTTTCTGTATTTCTATGTGTTAAGTACTTTTTCCATATCTTTTTCTTTGATTTTTGATTGTACATCATGCTGTTTCCTTTTTCGTATTTTTTATTTTAGCGATGCCAAATATTTTTATAGCCGATTCTATTATTATATTCTTGAAAATATTCCAGCTTTGGTCTTTATTAGCACTTGTAATAATTTTGGCCTTATCTTCTAGCTTTTCTGTTATCTCTTGTTCATATTTAGTGGATATATCTGTATTGTTTAATTTATACGCTCGTATAGATTTAAATTCTATTTTGCTTGTCTCTATTATGTTTTCAAAACGATGTTCTAATTCTTTTTTAATTTTTGCCACAACTAAATAGTGATCGCTATATATTTCGGCTCCTCTTCTTATTTTAACATCCATCACACTTTTTCTATTAATTCTTTCCACTAAAATGTATCTTTATGTTGGAAAATGTGTTAGTTACTATTAAGTCGTGTATTTGGCAGTATTGCAGCATTCTCTTGCCGTTGTTGTTTCTTGTCTCTTCTCCGTGTATTCCTATTGCTATTTTATTATTATTGTTTCTTTTCCCCACTCTGCAATTAAAATCGCCTGCTATGTGTATGTTTCCTTTTACTTCTTCTGTTACTGCTGATAGATTTTCCCAAAATGTATATTTCTCTTGTGCTTTATCGTCTTCATTGGGTCCGTATACTATTACAATTGTTAGCTGCTTTCCGGTTTTATCTTTATGTGCACAGTAAGTATTCTTTCTGATACACGTTCACATTTTTGTATGTTATTTGCCCAGCTTTGGTGAATTATACAGCCAACACCAGTCGCTGCTCTCCTGTTCTCTTGGACTCCACTATATATCAAAGTATACCCATTGTTAGTATTAAAATTCCTTGTCCCTTTTTCTTTGTTTCACTCAGTGCTAGAATTTCTATTTCTGTTTCTTCAAATTCCTTGATTTGTTCTTCTTCTTCGCCGAGAATACTCCTTATATTCCAAGTTCCTACTTTCCACTTGTTTTTGCTTCTTGTAAGTCCTTTTATTTCTCCGTTTATCATTTCCTTTGTTTTGGCCTTGTCCGTTTGCTCGATATCCGTCCTATTGTTCTCATTTGGTTTTTTGATATAATCTCCATTTGCTCGTTTATTTTGTTCCATTTCCATTCTACTCCCTCTACTATTATTTTATTGTATCCCTTTTTAACTTCCTTTCCTTTATCTTTTTCTTCCTTTGCCATTTTCTCATTTGTTTTTGTATTTGTCTTCCCGGTTTTGTTAAATCGTTATTAAAGTAAATCATTGTATTTTTGATATTCTTTAGTTTATATTTATTTTGCATTATCAGTTCTTTGTCTTGTTCGTTTTCCAAACCAATTATATATAGCTTCTCTCCTATTTTCCGTGCTTCTTTAATCTGTACCGTCACTCCCAAATATTGCGTTCTTCTTTTATCTTTTATCATTATGTCTATTATTAATATTATGTCTAGCTTGTCATCTTTTTGTAATTTATTTCTATACATGAGTGTTGTTTTTTGTATTAAAAATGCGTATTTTAGTAAATAGTTGTAGTTGTAGAAATTACATTATTCAAACATCGCAAGATCTTATAGCGCGAAAATATTGTGAAATTTTGCCGGCCGGAGGCAAACTAAATTCAGCCTCACAAACTGCTGCATTTGACGCGCTGAACCGATACAAAACCTAGCGCAGTCCGTATTAACTAGAGACTTTCCTTGATAAAAACACATCGGCTGGAGGCATGCCGCCAGATGCTGCGTCACGGGCAGTTGTGTGACGCATTATATAGTTTTTAATACAATTCAGTTTAAATTTTTATTAGCATTTTTGTTTGTTTTCTGTTAATAGTTTACTTTACTTTTTGTTAGTTAGTTATTTTAGTTTGTTAATTACTTTTTTTAAATGTTATTTTGTTTCATGAACAACTTGGAGGGGAGTTCAAACCAAGGAATCTCATGTTTTAAATTGGAGCACATAGTTTTATTTTATTGTGAACTAGAAAATTTTGCAAGGGGCAGGTTGCCCCCGATGAGTGAATTATCGTTAGTTTAATATTATTTACATATCGGCATGTTTTAGTTACTGTACCTTGATGTCCCTTAATCTTGTGTAAAGGTGACAATATAATCCGCCTCGTAATTTTATGGGAATATTTTCGGTAAGCACTAAAGTACCTAGTTTATCTTTTATCTTAAACATTTTCGATATTTCGATCAATACAAATAAAAATCCTTTAATATTTACATGCAGGACTTTGTACATTACACACATTTGAGTTTGCCTCCTCAAGTAGCAAACCCACGAGCCGCCACTGATACAAACCCTTCTTCATTTTCTTTTCCCTGCATCCTTCTTTTCCTCGTCTTGGAGAATTCGTCACTTTCCATTTTATATTGTATCTACTTTTTATGTATCCTTATCTAAAACTTGTACGTATTTAACCTGGCTCCTAAGTACGGGACTGTATATATTATACTATTATGAATTCTTTAGTTCGTTAAATGTGTTGCCTGTTTTTATTTGCGCTCGGCGCAAGTCGTCCGCCACAGATCAGCTCTTTGGATGTCGAACGACTCTCCTTTGCGTTTCACTGTTATATGTGTTGCCTATACTACCACGTTCGATTTATAGTTTATAGTTTATATATATGTAGTTTATTTGTCTTTTCCGATTTCTCCATATTCCCAGTTTTCACAATTTCGGTTTTCTAAATTTTCCTGCTCGTAATGTCCCTTTAATTAGGGTTTTTATTGCGGAGCAAATTTACACGTGTCAAACCAAATCACAAAAACACACCTGTCAATTGAAAATAATAAAATTAATTGTAAAAAACGCATTTAATATTAATTAAATGCATTGTACAATAATAAACTTCTAATTATCGTATATATGATTTACTTCAAAAATAATAGTAATAATATTATTATTAAGAACAAATATGACAAAAGGTTACTGCTCATAATCTGAACTGTACATGTCAAATGTATGAGAAAGTGATTCAAATTAAACAAAATAACCTATTTTACAACGTCTACAGGAGAGATTGTCGATCATTGCTGCCAAACTTCTTGTCGGGAAAAGCACAGTTTTGTTGGCAATTCAATGTCATCCGTTTGACATACACATAACCTTGGCGTGAACAAGATAGATTTGTTTAAAAAATTGTGTTACCGCTATATTTACTCCCTTATACTTTATGTATAAGTACGTATAGGAATCATGAAAAATTTCGACCTCGAGATTTTAACAAATATACGCGTTTTGAGCTCCCCTGAATCGATCCTGACTATTTTTGGAATGACGTATGTGTGTCTGTCTGGCTGTCTGTGTGTGTCTGTGCGCTCTCTAGCGTCCAAACGATTGAAGCTATCATCATGAAAGTTTAAACTTAAGACAATGATAAACAACGTCTGCAAAATGTGAATGTTGAACAGACAAAATTAAAACTTAAAAATGTTGGCGGTAAATGCACGTTATACAGGACCCGTTCATGATGCTGCTATATGGAAACAATCTAATATTAGACAGCATTTACTCCAAAAGTTTCAAGCTGGACATCAGTCAGCATGGCTTCTAAGTTGTCTTTATAAACTAAACATTAAAATTTTTACTTGCATTATATATTTTTAGGAGATTCGGGTTATGGTTTGGAACCTTTTATTTAAATATGTTTAATAATTACCTTTAAATATTGCACCTTTAATTTCTCAAAAATAATACTTGTGGTATGTACAAACAAGCTAATGGTGCTTTCATGTATCCGTAACGCATGCATCTATGACCGATAAGAATCCACGTAGCTAGGTATCGTAAAGTGATTTCTAACCTGTACATTATAATAAACATGAATCAATGTAACACAATATATTTGTAATCGTTACCTTTGTCTAGGTGTTATACTTTTTCTCACAAAAGTATTTTCTTTTTTAATCGCATTTTCGATAATTTTCAGCAACTCCTCAAACTTTTATTTGTCATACATTAACTTTTTTGTACATTTCTGGATCTTCTGTCAAGGATCCGTTGTTCAGCATGGTTAAAACTCTTCCAACCTGCGATTTTCTATTAATCCAAGACCAAAACAGTTCGTCTGCGTTTATTGCGTTGTTTTACAATGTTTGTAGGGTCAATAATAAACCACACTCACCAAACACGTGAGGATCCTATTAATTTAAAATTTAGGTACTGTGCATAGACCACATACAATTATATTTAAGTATAATCGTCACTCAATAGAAGATTTGGAACAAGTTCGCGACATTTATCAGATTATTGCCCAACTAAATTTGAAAATGATTTACACTGTAATAGTTATTTACAGTCGAATGCGGGAAGTTCAATTTTACAGCGCGACGGCTTCGTTATTTGCCGGAGTGCTGTAAAATAACTTTAATTTTTTGGCCGATAATTTTATTTTAAATTAATAAGTCATCTTTTTATACCTATATATTTTATTTATTCCAGTTGGCAACATTGCATTGTTTATGACAAATTTGAATTTGTTACATTTAAATAATTGTATAAAAGTTAATTGTTATTAGGTTAGGTTATTAGGTAGGTACGTTTATTATTAGCTATTTATAATCGAATGTAGGAAATTGCATTTTGCTGCATGAAGTTTATATCTTAAACACGATGCCCAGCAGAGTGTTTGGACTCATTTAATATTAAATTAATATTTAAATTTTGTGTATTTTGTTATACTTATTGAATTAAAAATTAATATGCCTCGTTCTCCTGAACATCTGCTTCATGCTTTCAAAATTGTGTATTTTTCCTACGTCTTTGGAGTTAAAAAGAAGGATTATTTAGTTTACCGCATACTATGCGGGAAAACGCTCAGTCGTAGTAAAAACGAAGTATAATTTCGCGCCCTTCGTACATAAATAACCATTTGAAATAAAAATAAAATTTATCCTAACTACACAGCTCTTTATAAAAACAAAATTTACATTTTGGGCAACTATATTGGCATCTTCAGTAGTATATACAGCCTACTGATGACAACATAGTTGTCTGAAATGTATATTTGGTTTGAATGAAGTGCTGTGTGGCTCAAGTAGATTACATTTTATTTCACCCACCAAAACGTCTTATCTACCATTTTTACTAAACTTCAATATTTCTTACACAGCGAACAGAAACAATTAATTTTATATATATATATATATATATATATATATATATATATATATATATATATATATATGTAAATTTTACATTTTGCTGTCAGATTTGACAAGATACATTTTTAATTTGAATTGTTTTTGAACTTAATTGCAGCAATCCTTTTATATGTTGACACTGGACGTTTGACAGTCGTCTCTTGTTTAGTCTCCGCAAGGTGTTAGACAAGGTATCGTCTCGTCAGTGTTCTGTTGTCAGTGGTTCGTTAGGAGTGATTGGCTCGCGCCAAGAAGTTTTGATGGCCACTACATGTAAAGGTATTTCAACAACTAAGGTTCTTGGTAATCGCTACTGACGAAGGGTAATAACCCAGAAACAATATTGTCTAGCGATCCACCAGTTAGTCTTCATGGACCTGTATTAATTAATGTTCACTACACCATTGAGGTGTAAGATTAGACCATCTTTCATGTAAATTTTACATTTTGCTGTCAGATTTGACAAGATACATTTTTAATATATATATATATATATTATATATATATATATATATATATATATATATATATATATATATAAGATATCAAATTACCTGAAAACCATATATTAATTTCATTGGATGTAGTATCACTATTTACAAATGTACCTCATGACCTGGTGATTAAGAGCATAACAGATGATTGGGAGGATATTCAGGTTCACACACCAATAGATTTCTCCACTTTTGTAAGAATTATTAATTTTCTATTCAACAACAGCTATTTTGCCTATAGGGATTCGTTTTTTTACCAGAGATCTGGATCTTCAATGGGGCATCCTTGTTCTCCGGTTCTGGCATCGTTGGTGATGAACAAACTTTTGAGGCAGGTAGTTGCGTCTTTACCTTTTGTGGTTCCTTTCCTATACATTTATGTTGATGACATTTTCACTGCTATCCCACAAGAATACACAAATACCATATTAAATTATTTCAACTCGTTTCATCATCAACTACAATTCACTTGTGAATTGGAACACAATAACAAATTAAACTTTTTGGATACTACGGTTATTAGAGAAGAAGATCAGTCGCTTTCAACGATGTGGTATGCAAAAGCAACAAGTTCTGGAAGGGTACTAAATTTTCTTTCGCAACACCCCATGAAACATAAAATCAACACGGTGACAGCACTTAAACATCGGATGGATAGAGTGAGTAGTGCAGTATTCCATCAAACTAATAATAAGACTATTCACAAAATTTTAAAATATAACAACTATCCCAGAAAGTTTATCAATAAAATCATACACTCAACCGTGCACAAGAATACCAAAATCATTAGTAATGAAAAATCAAATAAAAAATTTTACTCTTTCCCATATATAAATGGTTTGTCGGAACAACTCAACAGAATTTTAAACAACAAGATTGATATTTTGACATACTACAACACAAAAAATGTAGGGCTATTATATACACAATTAAAATCTAAAACACCCAGTGTATTACAATCTAATTTAATCTACAAGATACAACGTAATGACTGTTGTTCATCGTATGTGGGACAAACCAAACAGTACTTAAAGAGACGAATCCAAAATCACAAACAGGATTGCAACAATGTTATGACCAAAGGCAAGAAGTCAGAAATCACTGCATTATGCTCACATGTGTGGAAACACCACCACACATTTGATTTCTCGAACCCAGTAATTTTAGATACTGAAAATAACTTACATAAGCGACTAATCCTCGAATCTCTGTATATCGCCATGACCCCCAACACTTGCAATATAAAGAGTGAAAATAATTTAACTTCAGCAATTTATAAGAATGTCTTAAATATTACTTAGGTAGTTGACCTTCCGTTTCGATCGCTTAATGAATTTATTTAGATTGAAGAAATAATATCGTTTTTTACCCTGTGAGCTGTTTTTTCCTAAAATCTTGCGTACGTTGCATTTTACTCTGCATTTGACTTGCGTCGAGTTCGCATCGAATTTTAAATTGTTTATATGTGTATTTACGTGAAGTGTTTAAGGAGCAATCTTTACATTTATTTATGTTTGATTGTGTATTTTAGTCAATTTTCATGCGTGTATTAAATTAATATTACATTAGGTGAGTCATTCATTAACGTTAATATTGTTGTATTACCATATGTGTTATTCATTTTAGTCTGAAGATGTCTTTTATATTAAAGACGAAACGTTACTGATGTAATTATTGTTTAATTGATTTACCTGTCCAAATTTTCCCGAAGAATTATCTTTTCTCATATATATATATATATATAGTGTTCTGTTGTCAGTGGTTCGTTAGGAGTGATTGGCTCGCGCCAAGAAGTTTTGATGGCCACTACATGTAAAGGTATTTCAACAACTAAGGTTCTTGGTAATCGCTACTGACGAAGGGTAATAACCCAGAAACAATATTGTCTAGCGATCCACCAGTTAGTCTTCATGGACCTGTTTTAATTAATGTTCACTACACCATTGAGGTGTAAGATTAGACCATCTTTCGTGTAAATTTTACATTTTGCTGTCAGATTTGACAAGATACATTTTTAATATATATATATATATATATATATATATATATATATATATATTTATTTCAAAATTTATTAATTCTAAATCTGACATTAACACTTGAAAATATGCAGATAATCAACTAAATCTTGTATAATGAAAAAAAAATATTACCAGTCCGTACGTGTCTTGATGGTGTTGTAGGTAAATGTAGTTAGTTATTCGTATCAGGAGATTCCGGAACACTTGTGTGAGAGGGACCAGGTTTATCTAACAACATAAATAGATGTATTGTGTAGATTGTCATAATTTAGTTACATCTCATATCATATTTGTCAATGTATTATACAATGATTTTGTGAACTCCGACCCACGCGTCCGAAACGCTCGCCGAATCGGAACACGGGCTATCCGCGTAAACCGAACGTATTTCCGAAAATCGGGAAAAAGTTCCGGGAACTCGTTCACCAAAAGGCTTGCTTCGGAGCGTAGGAATCTTTTATCCAGTGGGGTAGCACGGCCGATTCCCAATCGTATAGAACAACCAAAGCACTTCAATACAAAAAAAACTGAAAGAAATTCATTAATGGCATACAAAAACAATTTCCTTACCTGACGAATTATCTAAAACCTACATATATTTGCTAAATCTAATGACAATAAAATGCCACAGATCATTGGTTGATGCATGGTTGCACTATAGCCCCTCTACTTCATATAGTAACGACATCGTGGAGCAAACCTGCCGCAAACTGGACATAACAAAAGTTACTAAATCGTAGGAGCAACGGCGGCATATTTAAAATATTATTGATGAAAAAATTAAATTAACTAACCACGGATTACAGTTTGTTTTACTCATAGAAAAACTGAAATAAACATTTTGTGGTACAATTTTAGAGTTAAGTTTTTTTAATACAAAATACATTCTTATTCTAAGATAACAAATTACAATTTTTTAAAAAATTCCACTAAAACTACAAATATTAGCATTGAAATTCGCCTCTAAAATCTGCAACTGCTTGGATGTAAGTAGAATTAATATTACTTACTGCAGGGATGTTAATTCTGAAAATTATTTCGATTTTGACGAAAATTTGAAAAATTAAAAGCGATGGGGAAACTAAAAAATCTGTTTTAAAAGATTTTAGACACAAAAGTGTGTTGTAATTTTGTATGTCAGGATTATCAGCAGTAATCAGTAGTAATTAAATTTTCAAAACAATTATCGCAATGTATGTGTTTTTTCCGCGTGCTTTATAAAGAACATTACCTAATACATAAAATAAGGAATTCAATTCATTGTCTGGGATGTTAACATTAGTACCTAAATCAATAGTAACGTTATTTTCCTTTTCTTCATCATTTGTCCCATCATCAATGTCGTCAGAATTATGAGTTTTGGAAAACGTTAATAGGAAGTATGCATCAGACTGATAATAGTTTGATGTATTTAGAGATTTAGTATATTGCCCTAAAGTGATCAGTCGCAAGTTACATTTAAATTCTTTGGCGATGGGTTGCGGATTACGTGCCCTGCAGCAGCAAAATAAATTTTCTAGGGCATCTCGTATTACTCTGCCCAACATAAAAATTTTCACCTTATACACTTGCAAATACACTGAGGTGCAAAATTAACCGGACATTTGAATTTTTCAAAATATTTTTGACTTATCAAAATAAAAATCATATGTTTGTTGATTCAATCCTTTACTAATACCTTACAAGTAAAATTCATTATAAAACAGCAAACTCTAAGCCAAAAGAAAAAATAAATAAACAATTTAGGAAAAGAGAGTAAAACTGCTATAAATTGGAAATGAACAAATGTTAATTTTATGACGTTAAAATTAAAAAAATATATTCAGTAGCTTGTATGCCCACCACGAGCTCTAATTACGGCTGCCATTCGATCAGGCATGCTCCTGATCAAAACTGCAAAGTCCTCTTGATGAATTTGGTTCCATTCCGCAGTTAGAGCTTTTGCTAACCGGTCCAACATCGGAAACTCCTCATGGTTGCGGCGAATACGTCGTCCCAACATGTCCCATGCATGTTTTTTATGGGATTCAACGAAATGCCCGTCCACATCATTACACCACCTCCACTGAATGGCACTTTTGTTGACAAGCAGGCTTCAGCAAAACGCTCACCAGTCCTTCTCCGCACTCTATCGCGACCATCTGATTTGTATAGGGTGAATCTAGACTCATCTGTAAAGAGCACAGCGGACCAATCTTCAAGACCCCAATCAACATGTTCCCGTGCAAATTTCAAACGCTGTCGCCGATGCTCTACGGTTAAAAGAGGACCTGTTGTAGGTCTTCTGGACCTCAACCCACCTTCATTTAAGCGTCTGCGAACTGTATATACTGACACTCTGTTGTTATGGACGTCGTTCAACCGTTGCACAAAAGCAGATGCTATCATTGTGCGATCACGTAACACCTGCATTCGAAGAAACCGATCCTGGATATGATTCGTTGCTCTCCGTCTACCTTGTCCGGGCCTTCTTGTGTATACTCCTGTTTCCCGAAACTTTTGTAGTGCATCTGAGACGGTACTTCGAGGAATTCCTAGAGTGTTTGCGATGTAATGCACACTTCGTCCGTCATTGTTTAAAGCAACAGCTTGAGCAACTTGTTCTGGACCCATGAGTCTTTCTTGTTTTAACTTTTCAAAAACAACAATTACTCAATAAATAGAACGTGTTACTAAGCAAATAACTTTAGAAAAAACGTAATACGGCAGCCTTTTTTCCGACAGTCTCGTTGCAACAATACTGAAGCAACCCTATCTGATATGCTCGTATGAAGTAGCCGTCCGGATTTGACTCTAAACAAGTTGTAACAAACCAATTCTCCTAAAATGCAGCGCATTCACGTGCGCACAATTCATGCGCAACATTGAAGTATTTCGAGAAGTTCAAGTGTCCGGTTAATTTTGCACCTCAGTGTATAATTCATACATATTTAGGGCTGTTTCTGTGGCTATCAAAAGCCCACTTTGAAATGGCTTCCATGCCTTTCCATCCAAATACATGTGAGAAATTATAGTCTTAAACTCTTTAAAAAAAACTATAGTTTTGAAATGAATGGTTTCATTTGCACAGCTAAGGGGTTGCTTTGAAATGGCGTCCAGTCATCAAGTAAAACCACTTCCCAACCACTTTTATAAACCATGAAGTAGTATGATATGATTCAGGAAACACCCTCCTTTGATATTAAGTAGTCAATGGCTGCAACTATATCATTGTTGGATAACTTGAAAGCTAATGACACATTCATTTTTTCAAAATTGGTGTGTTTTAAACACTCGAGGTCAAATACGGTGCCAGTTTCAAATCATACTGTTCGTCAAACGCTAATAACTGTTCGAGAACATTTGAAAAGGGTAATTTATATTTGTTTATTATTTCCGGTCCAAATGTGACCGTTTATTCGTTAACGAATGTTTAATGTTTTTAACAACATGGCATGGATCTGGCATAATAAAAAGTCTGCGTTGAGGGTCACAGGTATGTTGCATATGGTTCTGTATTTTTGAATGTCTACTAGCATTAATCTTCCATAACTGCCACACACTTTTGTTAACGGAGCCCATGTCTGATGTAACATTGTCTATAAAAATACCAATAGAGGCACAAAGTTTAATAATATTAATAATTTTTTCATGTAGACAATGAGGCTCAACACTATTTCCAGTAAATTCAAAAGCGATAGTCTGTTTCCAGTGTGAATAGATTACACGTATCATGAAAACCAATCCATGTTCCGCATATTTGTCAAATTGTCCATTGCTGGAAGGTATAGTGGGGTTTCCTATAACTTCCCCGAGCGCTGGATCATATGTATAGCCAGGTTTGATTTTCATTTCATCTATAAGGAGACTTGCATGCTTATCCTGCTCAGTCATACATGTTACCTGCAAAATTCAATGTAAATGTTGAATACTTTTATATCTTACATTTGAGTTGTACCTTCGCTTCCACTTTTTTTAGTCATGCTTAAATTTCATACTTTGGATATGTCTCTGTATTGTTCTGATACATGGCATGGGTAACTTTTGCTTCAACATTTCTTGATATCCTGAAGTACCACAGGCCATATATAGCCTTAAAGCAGTAGTGTATCTTCAGACCAAGAAAACCCTTTTACAGATTCATTATGTATAAACAATAACTGGTCCTCATTAAATATATTTTGAATACGACTTTCGAGAGCAAGCACTTTTGCGTTCAACTGCTTAATTTTTTTCAGTGCTGATTTTCGGTTCCGTTGTAGTTGTAGACGATTCGTTAACAAGTCTTTAATCAATCGTCAAATATTTGACGATTGATTATCTTGACGAACCGTTAAAAGCAAAATTACCATTGTTTTGGATTTCACAAACAATAACGAGTTTTTAAAGACTTGTTAAATAATTCACCATTTGACAATCGTTTGTGAAACCGGCCATAAGAGTACATCAGGGACAGCATTATGTTTCAGTACCTTACCTCGCCCGTGAACAGCATGAAACTGAGACTCCGAGAAATGTACCTACAAATTTTTATATTTTTAATAATATATATTTTCCTACCAACACAATACAAGATACCTTGTGGAAGTACCACTTACTTTAGTGATACCAACGTGATTTTGTTCCAGCGGCAAGATCAATCGTTGTCGTTACTATTTGAAGTAGAGGGGCTATAGGTTGCACCAAATTGTAGCGTCTCTAGTGTCATTTTGCTCAATTTAACATGATGCTGCATCTCTCCTATAAAGTGAATACACGGTGGCATAGACTACTTTACTCATAGATTGTAAATAACGTTTACAGAAAAAACTTACAATAGATGGCGTAATATGTACTCGACATCGAACAATCCCTCAGTAGCGTCCATTTTCTGGTAAATTAGACAATAATTCAGCTGTAAAACTATTTGTTATGAAATTTCTAGCGAAGTTTAGTGGCAAATTTGCTGCTAATTTTCATGGCTAAATATATATCGTTTAAAACGTTCTTGGAAAACGATTTTTCATATTGCTTCACTGCCCACCACAAAAAAAGGTTGGAACACATTCACACATTTTTTCAATGTTTCCGATGTTATGTCTGCCGCTTCTGTGAAGTTTGGAAGTGTAAATTCTAAGTCATTATCACGATCACTTATCACATTAATTATGAAATTTGTTGGAAATAATTACGAAATTATCCGTTAATATACATAAACAAACTGACGTCATTTCATTAATCTAAACTTACGTTGTTTAACGTACTAGAAACTACGATAGAAGCCATAGCAGTGATCCCATATTCGAACCACCGCTGGCGCTTGCCCCTCAAGCCGTTGGCTAAAAGTGGTAAAAGTGAGGACGGCAGTCGAGCTGAGCCGAAACCGAGTTCGGCGGAGTTCGCCTCGCGATCTAAAAATAGACTCGATAACGTCGACTATATACATCAATCAGGTTTCGCGTTTCGCGGTCATTTTCGAGCCAAATTAAAATCGCGTACCCGCTTTTACAACGCAATGAAAATGAGAAAAAAATACCACGAAAATTAAAATGAATGATGAATGCAACGGAGAATGATTACAAGCAATATTAGTGTAAGTGTAAATTCTAAGTCATGTTACGGTTGTGTTTTATTTAAGACATTTAAGTATATTATTCTATAGCAAATATTACATATTTTACGCGCATTTACTTATAATAGGGATGAGTATATTTATGAAAACGTCGTAGAGGTTTATTGCTTTCCCCCATACCACACAAGCCCAAGCGGTGGGGTTGTTTACGGGAAGGACCCATTCGTCATCGTACCGAAAACATTGCGGGTTTTGCTCTCACAGTGGCGTGTGGACGCACGGCGAGGGTTGGCGCAGTAGTTGCGTGTTATGGCCATTGGTGTGAACAATGACTAGTATTATTGGGTGGTTATTGAGATGTATTAATAACAACTGCTTTGAGTACGTTACAGGTGAGCGAGCGATTGCCAGTGGAGTTGTGCAGACCGAATGCAGTGGTGTCGCTGTTGATGATGTGTTGCTGTTGATGCTGTGTTGCTGTTGATGCTGTGTTGCTGTTGTTGTTGTTGCCGTTGTTGCGGCTGTTATTGTTGTTGCTAGATGCAACTGGGTTCCCGGTGTGAAGGTTATCGACATAGCTAGCTATATACCTGTGTCATGGAATGTGATGGTAGATGCATTCCTGTCAGCGTTGCGAAGCGGGATCGCACTGGGGCACATGACACAATTCGAGGAATTGTTGGTACGCGGGCTGTCTGCTGACGGCCTGTGTGCGCAGGCATGCAAATGCAACCAAGCTAGCGATACTGCAGCACGCAGGTAACGGTGTGATCGCTTGACCTGGACGCAAGTCCAGTGGTCCATTGTATCTGTTCTGGTCAGATAATGGGCGCGGGCACGCAAGTGCATCGGACGTGACTTGACTATATGTTTGACTATGTCTAATAACTATTCTGTTTGACGCTACGAACAGACGTTAGGTGTACACGAAGATCACCATTGGAGGAGCAATGGAGAGACGGGTAAAGAAGGTGTAGGCACGATTCGAAGTCGGTATGGTCGGTATTCATAATCACTAATTGCTGTTTGTCTTTCATGTTGCTTGACGTATTATTTGGTTACCCGAATGCACGCCCATGTGAGAGCATCATCTGTCGGTCCGCGGGCATCGTTCGAGGAGAGGAGTTTGGTAACGTAAACATATACTTGACTTGCATTGGGCTGTGTGAGAGGGAAAGCAATTACATTAATAGACACCACTTATTAAGGGTGCAGTAGTTTTGGTCGCCGGGCGTTTTCTAGTATTCGAGATATAGTGTGCATCTTGCACTCCGTACAATTAACATGCAGTTTTATTCATCGCTCCCTATCATCGATGTATTTACTTAATATGCTCCGTTCGGAAATTTTCGACCCTTCTAACAGTCATTATCACGATCACTTATCACATTAATTATTAAATTTGTTGGAAATAATTACGAAATTATCCATTAATATACATAAACAAACTGACGTCATTTCATTAATCTAAACTTACGTTGTTTAACGTAGTAGAAACTACGATAGAAGCCATAGCAAACAACATTTCATCCCGCTGGAATTAGTCGGACGGAAATCCGTCATTTTTCGTTAGTTACATGTGTCTAACATGGCACACTTTCGAACAGGTACAAAATTAGTATATTGTTTATCAAGGGCGGAAAAATGAAGATTTTAACGAGGGGAGTTAGCGGCCTGACCGAAGGGAGGCCGATACTGCACTAGTTGAAATCGTTTTACGCCAGTGGTGAACACATTATTTTTGCACAAACCAATAATGACAAAAATTCGAATCCATTTGTTTGCATTTAATAATAATTATGAATGTTTATATTACAGTTGCGGTCACGGAATTTCGGGCAGTACTTAAGTCAATTTTCATTCGCTCTATGTATAAGGATGTTTAGTAATCATGAAAATTTTCGAACCTGAAATTTTAACGGAAATATACGTTTGACCTTCCCTAGGCCTATTCTGCATTCTGCCCCTTATAGGAATTAATAATGGATTTCGACAACAAAACTAGTATTGCTATTAAAAAATCTCAAGCAGTTTAAAAAAAAAGTTCATTAGGTGCCGAACCAGCATTTATTCAATCCAATTATGAATTTATAAGTCAGATTTTTTTAAGTTTGGAAACACAAGAAATGCAATTAATTAAGTCTAAGAATTATTGAACAATATAAAACATGTGTAAATAAAGTACCAGGAGAAATGGTGAAATTATAGCCAAAATATTTAAGCAGGTTTCAGATAAAAATTCTGGCTATATTTTATTATCAAACGAGGGCAAAAACTCTGAATGGAGACTTCAATGTTGATAATGTAAATTTAGCTCCAGATTTAATTAGTTTGCTTCGGTATGCTCCTATAACATCTGTAGAGAGAAGTTTTTCTAGCTATAAACATATTTTGCGTGACAGAAGGGAGAATTTTTTAATAGAAAATATTGAAAAATATCATATAATTAGTTATAATAATAATAATAACTTATAATAATAATTATTATAATTAATAAACAATGAAGACTTCTTTGCTTGAAATCCTTCAGATTTTCTTTTTAAAAACGCTCGTAGTTTGCAATATTTAACATAGATTTCATTATTTAATAGAATGACCACAATAAAGATGGTTTGTATTTTGCACTTAACTCGGCGAAATAAGCTAGCAGAACATTTTCGGAAAATGAGTTTGTGTTGTTTCGAAGACGACATTTGCTGAATGTTGCGTACACTTTATTATAAAAGAAGTTGTACAATTTCTGGAGATGTACAAGTAAAAGACTCTTCATAATCATCCATCTCAATACAAATTCACAAACACTATGCGATTAGCAATGACACTTTTGAGTTTGTTTCCATGGTATTATTTAATTTAAGAAATTTTATTGGAGAGCAAGAGGGAATAAGGACTATTAAGGTACGGTCTGCCTTCGGCGTGTAGTCGCACCAATTTGACGATACGTTTAAACGTCCAACTTGCCTATTGTAACATTGTAAGCCTGGTTGCTTTAAGATTGTCTATGAATGAATTCGCAGCGAAGCTGAAGGCAACGTAATCGCGTGCGAATACGATCCTGTTCTGTTGATTTTTGGATCGAAAAGCATGACAAAAAATCCGCGGTGGTCCGCACGAAACTTTCTTACACTTAGTTATATTACGTTTTTTGAAAAAACTTTTCAAATAAAAGTTGTTTAACATTTCAGTATCTACAACCCTTGTATATATATACAAGGCTACAACTTTCATAAGAATAATTTTTTCGATAACTCTTACCGTTTTCGAAATACGGAAAAAGGTGATAAGAGTAAACCATCACTTCCGGTTGAGATATTGCCTTCAACGCACGTTTTCTTCCTTGCTGTATACAAATCTTAAGTTTAAAGTTTCATAGCTCTAGCGTGCATCGTCTGGGCGGTAGAGCGCACACAGACGTTATTCCGAAAATAGTCAGAAACGATTCAGGGGACCTCAAAACGTGTATATCCGTTGAAATCTCGAGTTCGAAAATTTTCATGATATACTTACTTATAGATAATGTATAAGAAAGTAAAAAGGGAAATAGGTTAAGATTTTCTAAAGAAGAAGATGAAAATCTCATCGACGAAACTGCAAAGCATCCGTCATTGTACTATGGAAGTCGTAAGTCATACAAGGACCAAATAGTGAAGGACAACACATGAGACGATATAGCTGAAAGAATAGAGGAAACCGGTAAGTAACAATCATCTTCGATTATTAATATGTTGTGCATGTAAAATTAGCAGTGATTAAAGTAGTGTAAACTGCTGGCCAATTGAAGTGGAGATTGTAAATTTCATTATAAATTTATACTATCCACTTCAATTGGCCAGAAATTTATTATGGCGTCCTATATATCGTGAAAATATTTGTTCTGTAATCAATGACAAGTTTTATATAAATAATGTTCTGTGCGATACAAATTTTATTCATTACAGTAACAAAAATAAAGTCACGGTGGAAAAGTTTAAAAGATGTATATACAAAGAAAAGAAAAGAAACAAATCAAGGCGCGGTTCTTCTGCACGGCACACATGGATGCGCTAACGTTTTTGAAAAACGTTACAAACCAATGAAGGTAATACATATATTTTCTCAATTCATATGCTTCAATGTAATCGTTAAGTACTCTTAGTAATGTAACTGCAAATTCCGAAAAAGAAGGCGAAGAAATATATCTGTAATATTGAAGAAGTGGAACATGATTCTCTGCCACCAAAAAAATCGTAATAAAAAAAAAAACGAAAAACAAGCAGTATATATTTTTAGACATTTTACAGACCAGAAAAGAAGACTGCAGCGAAATATTAAAGAATATTGAAGCTTGTATAAAGTCAACTGAAAAGTTATTTTTTGAGAGTATGGCCTAAACTGTAATGGGTTTTCCAACTGCATCAGCTGTTCGGACGAAATTGGAAGTACTGAATATTATCTCCCAGCTTGAACTTGAGAACACAAACTCATCGGCTCCACGTAAAAAAAATATGTGAAAATAGCTTGTCGACTATTACAGAAGCTGCACAGAATTCAAATGCATGTAATAAGTTCACAGACTTTGCAGATTTATTCAGCCAATACAATATATAATAGAATAAAAAACATTTATAAATTTGTAATTTAATTTATTTAATCATATTAGTATAAAAATAATTTATTATTTGTCGCATAAATCTGTTCTGGTAACAAGCTTCATTTGCCACACTAGTTAACTGTTGAAAAAGTTTTTAAACTCATCTCTGTTTCGAAATGCGTCCGCAGATGAATTACCGCCTGTTGTCCGCAAGTTCCTCATATTTCCCTCAGGAATTCGCAGATCAAGATCCTCTTCGCATAAATTAATTGCAGTTGAAGGCCGTAGCAAATTGTGCAAACTGCATGAAACTGTTATAATTAGATCTACAGTGGTAGATTCTACTGCGATGGGTGTGTAAAAAATCCTAAACGTTTGGCACAAAATACCAAATGTACTTTCTGAAGTCCTTCTCGCACAGCACAGTCTATAGTTGAAAATATGTTTTTGTGAATCTGCATTAGCTTGACCTCTTGGATAAGGACGTAAGACGTGTCGCGAGAGTTTAAATGCTTCACCCCCCACAACTATATGAGGCAGTGAAATATTGGTACCTGGTAAAGTACTGTGTTTTGGCATAACTGTTTCACCGTGCACAAGTTTGTACGTCGATGATTTTTGAAATATGCCACTATCCAATTCAATTTGGAAAATTCCATTTTTCATAAAATTCGCTGGCTATTCTTTCAAAATCATTTTTAGTAGGCTGGGGTAAGTACATCGGCTTTAACCTCTTGTAAAGGGCTTTTAAAACTTCTGTTACTATAACACTGATATATTATGAGAAATTCAATACTCAAATGCCATGGACCGATACGATTGGCCAGTTGCAAGGAATCTGCAAAGCACGCACATAGCAGGTAATGAAAACTAATTTACTAAATTAAATAATTACCGTAGCGTTAAAGCGAAATACGGCGAAATTGGATGTTTCACAAATCCGTTTAAATTTTTTTCTATATCGTTAGATATTTTATTCAACACTTCGAAAAACTGTGTTTTTGTAAGCCTGCAGTATTTCGTAAACTTAGTTTTATCATCAACTAAATGCGTTGTAATTAATGTACTGACGCAACCTTCTTCTCTTCTAGTTAAAAACAAATTAGTCGGTTTGCGTACAACATATGCATCATTAAACTATCATATTCTTCTTCCTCTAGTAAAGCAACAGTCAAAACTCTATATTAATCACTGAATTTCTTCCATACACGATTTATAAAACTATCGATGTTTGCAGATGAAATAATGAATATAAAAGAATTATCGCTTTGATGTCGCGGATACATAGACGACGCCTTCAATGCTTATGATTAAACGCCGAAGGCTAATAGAATATTATATGGTCACGACTAGTTTAACTAAGTTTTTATAAAAGGGTAGTCCGTTTGTGGTAGTTTTTTTCCAATTAATTGTTTCAGTTATGTCTATGTAAAATTTCAATTTGCTATGTTCATGCGTTCCCGAGATGCAATGCCGCTATTTTATTTCAAAACACCATATATTTTGTAATAGCCTATATGTGCAGATTTCGTGTTTCAGCTATGTTAATCAAAAACTTCAGCTTAATATGTGCACGCGTTGATGAGATAGGGTGTCGTTATTTTGTTGAACTAAGAAGTCCGGTTTTCTCAATGTTTTCAGTTAAAAACTACTATCTGAACTAAGTTTTAACATCTGCTAAGTTACCAAATTAGAAACTGCATTATTTTATTTTAACATGTTTTTTCAATGATTTAAATTTTGAACTAAGATTTATCATCTGCGAATGAGTAACATTAAGTAAACAATTTGATTGAAACAATTTATTAAAACTAACCTAATGAATCTATAATGATACGTAATGTGGTAGGCGTATATAGATATAAAATACACCGCTAAATTATGTGACTGTGAAAAGCGTTAAATCTTCGTTCTTGGTATTATGTAATTATGCATGCGCATAAGCGTCAATTTTGACATTTTGGCACTTTTTTTAATATTTTTGTTTTTCTTAATTGTTTTTGATTTATTATTATTTGTTTCTTTTGTTTTGGCAATTTGTATACGTTGTTTAGCAATTTTTGTATTATTGGTTTTTTTTGTTTTATATTGTTGCATACTTTTTTAATTCTCTCTTTTTACATTTTGACGTTTGTGACAATAGACTTTCTTATACGTTTGACATGTGTATTTCAGATTATGTTATGATCAATCGCTTTTTGTCATATTTGTTGTTAATAATTGCCGAAACAGCACATGCATATCCTCAAACTCTGCACGTAATATGTCCTCGAACACATTTGATATTTGAAATGTCATGAATGTCTGAAAAGATAATACAGCAACATTACACGAATAGGTTTATTCTACCAAATGTACAATTTTAATTTTGTTTTAAATTTAAAAACAAAGTTAATCTATTAAATTACATGTAATTTTCTACAACCTAATTCATTAATTGATAAAGTTTTACTCGCCAAATAAGCAACAAAACACATTTATAACGACGATTGTCAGTTTCTTGCTTCTTGTATCCAATTGACTCAGCAGTTTACGCAAAATCTTCGCAAATTGGAAAATCTACGTTTCATGTCTGCATAAATATTAACCGAACGCATTTTGAAACGTCGACTTGCGGCACGGTATGATTGGTGCCGGAAAATCGTAGCCAGTCGAGACCAAATATACATCCACAAACTTAAATCACTCACTGTAAACGAAATTCACAATAATGACGCACGATGAATTGTCGACGAACCGGCCCGTTGGACATTTGCAATTTCACAACATGACTTGGGGGAAGCCTACACTGCACCCAGGGCCGACCCTAGCAGGTGCGCAGCGCGTGCACCGCACGCGGGCGGCCAGAACAAGGGGCGGCCGCAGGTTAAAATTTATAATAAAGCGAATAAATATGCTGAATTTTAAATAGTTATTAAAAGATCAAAATAAGTCCCGATTTTCCCGATAGCATAGCATAGTTTAAGAAAGATGGAATGTTAGTCCATAGTGTGTTGGTTCATTCTCCATTAATGTTTACACTTTTACACACATTCTTCATTTGATAGCAAAATTCGTGGCAGAGCCGGTAATACGGCGTTGAACAGGATACCAAATTCTAAATTTCTATCTAAAATAATAACCAAGGGGCATATTTTTGAGATACCTAATGATGTGTCGTTCCACTGGGCGGCGGCTTATTCATATCAAAACTTTATTTTAGCGATGTGATGTCGGTAATAAACTAATAGTACTAAATTAATTATTACTTAAATTAAGTCCATTTTGGCATCACATCCTTTTCCCTTATTTTGTTGTCTTTAAAATCATACCTATTTTATGTCTGTACTTTTACTAGAACTCCTTGAGAACACTATTCTAAAATAATTCTTATTCCATTTAATATTATCAGGATACCAGTGACTCCCGTGAATCATACAAGTTCGTAGTTGGGTTCGCACAGAGAGTTTTTGGTTAAAATTATGAAGTTATATATATATATAACATGCAGTATGCAGTACAGAATAGGATGGTATATTAGATGGCGGTATATACATGTGTCTAATGTCTAATTCAATAGAGCAAGGTGTATAAAACAAAATTTAGCGTTGTGGACAGCAAAACAGCTATATAGCAAGTTTTTTTGCGGTGTTATTTTAAGGTACCGATAATACGACCGCTTGAATCGCTGTATAACCAGCGACACCAAACATATGTGCCACTGATTTTACGAGTTTAATGTAAAAATATCCTTCCACCCTTGTGTAAACCTTCCGTGGTCTAATATTTTAACGTCTTTCTAGTGAGTCACCGCGAGGGACCGCGCTGGTACGAAGAGTACATTTTCCCAATTACAAAGATTTAACAGTAGCAGGGCACGGGGGGCGCTCAATTCCTCTAGATGTCTTCCAGAAACAGAAAAACTAAAAGAGAGTCAGGTGCCTTCTATAGAAAAGAGAAGAATAGAAGAATAGAAGAAATCTCTAAACAAGCAAGAGCATTCAAAAAGTATTTCAGAAAACTGAGAGGTATGTGCAATTTTCTATTAAATACTCTATTACCTAGTCTGCAGCTCGAAGTTAAAGATATACGGGATAAGGGCTACGACAATGGATCGAACATGAAGGGGAAAAATATAGGGCTTCAGAAACGGATTCTCGATATCAATCCTAGAGCATTATATGTGCCGTGTACGGCTCATACATTAAATCTCGTCGTTAATGACGCAGCCAGCTCCAGTGGTGAAATTTCTGGTTTTTTTGATATGGCACAAGAGGTATATAATTACTTTTCTGCGTCCCCATATCGATGGGATTTACTAAAAAGACACGTGAAAAGTCTAACTTTAAAACAGTTAAGTGAAACAAGGTGGGAATTAAATGCCTTAATTGAAGATACCACCAGAGACACGAAAACAAATAATGCTGAATAAATAATTAAAAGTCTTGAAACATTTAAATTCTTGTGTTCAATTTTAATTTGGCATGATTTATTATCAAGAATTGATGTATTGAGTAAGTCCTAAATTAAACATCGCGGAATGCATTTGAAGGCTTAGATAATCTTAAAAAATATTTAGTTTTCCAAAGATCTGACTATAATTTTAAAATATTTGTCGATTCAGCAACAATGCTTCCTAGAGATTTAGGTATTGATCCCGAATTTCCCATCTTGAAGATCAGGAGAAAGGTCTGTTTATTTGATTACGAGGGCAGTGGTGAACCAGTTTCAAATCCATTCCAGCAATTCAAGGCTGCTTTCTATTTTGCAATTCTTGATCACGCTATCTCTTCGGTAAATGAAAGATTTACCTTATTATCTGAGTGCCATTCAATATTCTGCTTTCTGTATGACTTTCACAACATTTCTAATGATGATCTCGTGAAAGCCTGTATGGACTTAGATATTAAGTTACAGGTACAGGAGGGAGGAAATATTATGAAAGATATAGACGGTATACAACTCTTTAATGAAATTACTTCATTCAAAGATATTTTTTCAGGTAAACAACAACCAATTGAGATATTAGAAATTATAATAAAAAATGATCTCATTCCCTGTTTTCCAAATTTTGCTCTAGCAATAAGAATTTTTTTAACCTGTTTCTGTGGCTCCAGGTGAAAGAAGTTTCAGCAAATTAAAAATTATTAAAAATTATTTGAGAAATAATATGACACAAGAAATGCTTTCAGATTTGGCCATCATCTCTATTAAATCCGAAATCTCTGAAAAAATTGATTTTAGCGAAATTATTGACAAATTTGTTTCTCAGAAAGCCAGAAAAGTTATTTTATAGTTAATTATTTATTATTATATTAGATTGTATTTTCTGAGTATATACTGCTGTTTTGCATTTCTAATTACAAAATGTCTATTTTTATTTCAAATGTAATATTTTTGTTTGTTTATTATTTTGTTAAAGTATTTTGTCGCTATTCTATGCTATTACCTGGCCAAAAAATAAAGTTTTGCACAATTTTATTTGCATTTTTATTAATGTTTTACTTTTTACTCTTATACAGGTAGATGAGTTTTTAACGTCAACGTTAAGTATTAGTCAAAATATGAAAAAATTTCTAGAGGGGCGGCACATAAGGTCTTTGCACGCGGGCGGCCGACAACCTAGGATTGGCCCTGCCTGCACCCTGATACACAGGGTCTTATATTTCCGTGCATCGGGTACGAATACGTATTTGTAAATGGGAAATGCCCTTGAAACTCAAAAACGACTCAATGTCCGAATTTTGTCGCCGATTCGAACACAGCCGTCGCGTGCGGCCGGAATTTGACCCTTAACGCGCGTAATCACGGACCAATGGGCGTCGCGCGTTCAGCCGCTTAAACCTCGTCAACCTTTTCGTCGAGTCTCCAGCAGAATTTGAACCTTCGGCGCGCAAACTTGAAACAATGCGCTTCGCGCATTTTTCCCGTCCGCCAATAAAACCCGTAAAATTCGACGCGCGGCCGAAAACCGTCGTAGCTCCCGATGTATTTTTGCTGTAATTCTTGCTTATCGTTTGGTTATATGCGGGTGACTAGGTAACTAAGTTTGTGAAAGGGTAGTCCGTTTGCGGCAGTTTTTTCCAATGATGAAAGTAATTGTGTCAGTTTTGTATGTGCAAAATTTCAACTTGATAGGTTCACGCGTTCTCGAGATAGAATGGCGCCATCTTGTTTCAAGATGACATGCATTTTGTCATCGTTTACTACTAAGTTAATGAGTAGATATTTGCATGTTCCAATCAAAGACATGAGAACTGCTTTAGGTAACGTTTTGTTATAAATCAATTATATTTATATACATTTTCGTTTTGTACATTTGAATTTATCTATTAATGGTTTTTAAAAAAATTACCGTTGTTTACAGTTTTAGCTACAATATGAACTAAGTTTTAATATCTACTAAGTTAACAATTTGAAACTGTAATTTGAACCTAGATGATTTAAATTTTGATGTAAGTGTAGTCATTTGCTAATGATTAACATTAAGCAAACAATTTTAAACTATTATTAATGTGAACTAAGTTATATTCATTAAAATCACCTAATTATTATGTTTTGTGACGTCATATGGCGCATGCGCACAGAAATCAATTTACAATTACAATTATAAATTACACTTCTAAATTATGTGCTGTGCAAACAATCAATCAATTTTGACATTTTTGCACTTCATCCTTTTTTTAATATTTTTGTTTTTCTTAATTGTTTTTGATTTATTATTATTTGTTCTTTTGTTTTGGCAATTTGTATACGTTGTTTAGCAATTTTTGTATTTTTGTTTTTTTTATATTGTTGCATACTTTTTTAATTCTCTTTCTTTTTACATTTTGACGTTTGTGACAATAGACTTTCTTATACGTGTGACATGTGTATTTCAGATTATGTTATGATCAATCGCTTTTTGTCATATTTGTTGTTAATAATTGCCGAAACAGTTTCAACTAAAAAGAAACAATAGCAATTTATATTTATATTGTTTTGTGTTAAACGATTAATGGTTATACACCATGTTGCAGGACTGCAACATTTATCCTTTGTTGTTCGAAAATCTATTTTTATATTTGTTATACAATCATGAGTATTTATAATTTATTAGTGTAAAATTAGCAGTTAGTGCCGTTTCAGATGAGGCGTAGGATACGTCCTACGCCAGACGTAGCTACGCGAGGCGTGCGGGCCAAGCGTATGCCCGCGCTGTAAATTTTACGTCGCGCGTACGCCGATTCAAACGCTCTTATGTGAAATTCTACATTTAACACAATGCCAACTGATTTTCAAGCGTAGGACGTAGGGCGCATCCTACGCCTCATCTGAAACGGCACTTAGCGGTTATTCTTGTTGACTAAACTTTTTGTTGAACTTATTATGTCATTTGTCAGTTTATTTATGTATTAGACAGATTATGCTTTATAAGTTGTGGATGCAAACGAAAGTTTGTAAGTAAGAAACACGAACAAAGATTATTCGTAATCTTCATTTACTATCTATTTGTCCATTTATGTTGGGAATTGTAATAAAATTGTAAATGTTAAAAGTAATAACATTTTATTAATTCACATCATAACTATAAAAAAGAATAATAATCTTCATATAAAAGACATGTTTTATCCTCCACCGCCATCGTCCACTTAGGTCTGTTCACCCCCACATCAAATGTGGCTGTGAACAAACCATGAGTAACCTTATAATTTATTATTTTTTTAAATGATATCGTGCATGTCGACCGATGACTGTCCAACGTATCGCGGAGTATGTGATCCGCCGGCGGTTAGAACAGCACGCACGGTGCAGGCGGTACCTGGGCATCATTATGGTGGACCCATCCATCTCCTGACGGGCTTCGTGTCCATGCTTTGTAATGCTGGATGGCATGATGGTATTCGGCGAATGCCACCACCTTCCACGTGCACTATGAAAACGTACGGCTTTATACACGCAAGTTTCAGATAATGTGAAACCAAGTTACCCATCAGCTCGATGCGGTCCAGCGAAGAGAGGTGATATCCCCTTCGCATCTCGGGACCTGCGTCGATTGCGACGTGTATGGCAAGGTAATGGTTGCCAGTGTGCGTTACGGTGGTGGTCACTCCTCGTTCCTGGCACTCAGGACAACCTCGATACACTGTTTTGTGAAAAGACGGTGTTCCATTTGTTCTTCATGTACATTTCGATAAAATGATTATGGGTCGACTGCGGAGTGTACGTCTAATTTAACATTTTAATTTCGCAATCCGCTGCGCTGCGGAAAGTAAGTCATTACAATAAATGGTTGTAAATAGCAAAAGCCATTTTCTAAAAGAAAGTATATTCATGAAGACTTATTTTGATTTTTAATTTGATCTGTATGACGTGACAAAATAAAACTTGAAAACTGTGAACTTGGATATCAACAAAAAGAAATTTGAAGGAAAGTAGAGAAAACATGTCGATTCAAGTATATAATGAAAAACGATTGTTTGTTGGGTAAAAAGTCATGTAACCGGTGTTCTATACTTACACAGAAAACAAATTTGTTCGTTCAAATATTGTTATGCAACATACACAGTTTTATAACCGAAAGTCATGGATATGTCATAAAATCTATCAAGTTAAGCGGGCTACTCACACGCCTGCCGCAGGGGCAATCTAGGGTATAAAAGTGGGGATGCCTCCTTAATTGTGATGTGTATAGGCAAGCAGGGGCAATTTTGTAACACGACTCGAATTGCCCCTGCCGCCGTGCGCCCTAGATTGCCCCCGCGGCAGCCGTGTGAGTAGCCCGCTTTAATCTATCAAAGCTACATGTAATTTCTACAACCTAATTCATTAATTGATAAAGCTTTACTCGCCAAATAAGCAACAAAACACGGAATTTGTAACGATTGTTCGTTTCTTGCTTCTTGTATCCAATTGACGCAGCAGTTTACGCAAAATCTTCGCAAATTGGAAAATCTACGTTTCATGTCTGCATAAATATTAACCGAACGCATTTCGAAACGTCGACTTGCGGCACGGTATGATTGGTGCCGGAAAATCGTAGCCAGTCGTGACCAAATATACATCCACAAACTTAAATCACTCACTGTAAACGAAATTCACAATAATGATGCACAATGCATTGTTGACGAACCGGCTCGTTTGACATTTCCATTCCACAACGTGACTTGCGGGAAGCCTACACTGCAATGCATGATAGATTTAAAGGAGCGATATTTGCATCTTTGACATCACCCTGAGACACAGGGTCTTAAATTTCCGCGCATCGGGCTTGAATACGTATTTGTAAATGGGAAATGCCCTTGAAACTTGAAAACGACGCAATGTCCGAATTATGATTCGAACACAGCCGTCGCGTGCGGCCGGAATTTGATCCTTAGCCGCGAAATTTCGGACCAATGGGCGTCGCGCGTTCAGCCTCTTAAACCTCGTCAACCAAATTTTCCGTGGAGTTTCTGCGGAATTTGAACTTTCGGCGCGCAAGCTCGAACCAATGCACGTCGCGCCTTTTTCCCGTCCGCCAATAAAACCGCAAAATTTGACGCGCAGTCCAAAACCGTCGTAGCTCCCGGTGTACTTTTGCTGTAATTTTTGCTTATCGTTTGGTTATATGCGGGTGACTAGGTAACTAAGTTTGTGAAAGGGTAGTCCGTTTGCGGTAGTTTTTTCCAATGATGCAACTAATTGTGTCAGTTTTGTATGTGCAAAATTTCAACTTGATTGGTTCACGCGTTCTCGAGATGGATTGTTGCATGAGACCTTGCTTCAAGATGACATGCATTTTGTCATCGTTTATTGTCCAGTGTTCCCACTATGAGAATAAAAAATACACTAAATTGTAACCTAAGCGAAGCACGTGTTTCTGAGAGAGAATACTGCAATATTCTGGAACTAAGTTAATGAGTAGACATTTGCATGTTCCAATCAAAGACATGACAACTGCTTTAGGTTATGTTTTGTTACAATTCAATTAGATTTATATTCATTTTCGCTTTTTACATTTGAATTTATCTATTAGTGGTTTTTAAAAAAATTACCGTTTACAGTTTTGGCTACAATATGAACTTTTGAATATGAAGTTTTAACATCTGCTGTGTCGCAACAAGTTAACAATTTGAAACTGTAATAAATATGAAGTCGCAATGATTTAAATTTTTAACTAAGCGTTGCCATTTGCTAATGAGTCATATTGAGCAAACAATTTTAAACTATTATTAATTTGAAGTTATATTTTATTTTTAATATTTTTGGTTTTTTAGAATTGTTCTTTAGTTTTTATCTTTTGTTTCTTTTTGTTTTGGCATTTTTTCTGTTGCAAAATCTATTTTTGTATTTGTTATAAAACCGTCTGTACTTAATAGTCCAAAATCAGCTTAATTTGTGCACGCGTTCCTGAGATAGGGTGTCGTTATTTTGTTGAAGTAAGCAGTTCGGGTTTCTCAATGTTTTCAATTAAAAACTACAATTTGAACTAAGTTTTAACATCTGCTAAGGTACCAAATTAGAAATTGCATTTAATTATTTTATTATTTTATTTTAACATGTTTTTTTTCAATGACTTAAATTTTGAACTAAGTTTCATCATCTGCTAATGAGTAACATTAAGTAAACAACTTGATTGAAACAATTTATTAAAACTAACCTAATGAAATTATAATAACAAGTTTTGTGACGTAATGTGGTAGGCGTATATAGATATAAAATACACCGCTAAATTATGTGACTGTGAAAAGCGTTAAATCTTCGTTCTTGGTATTATGTAATTATGCATGCACAAGCGTCAATTTTGACATTTTTGCACTTCATCCTTTTTTTAATATTTTTGTTTTTCTTAATTGTTTTTGATTTATTATTATTTGTCTTGGCAATTTGTATACGTTGTTTAGCAATTTTTGTATTTTTGGTTTTTTTTTTATATTGTTGCATACTTTTTTAATTCTTTCTTTTTACATTTTGGCATTTGTGACAATAGACTTTCTTATACGTTTGACATGTGTATTTCAGATTATGTTATGATCAATCGCTTTTTGTCATATTTGTTGTTAACAATTGCCGAAACAGTTTCAACAAAAAAGAAACAATAGCAAATTATATTTATATTGTTTTCTGTTAAACGATTAGTTGTTATACACCATGTTGCAGGATTGCAACATTTATCCTTTGTTTGAAAATCTTTTTTACATTTGTTATACAATCGTGCGTATTTATAATTTATTACTGCAAAATTAGAAGTTAGCAGTTATTCTTGTTGACTATATTCAAACAAAATATTTAGTTGAACTTATTATGTCATGTGTCAGTTTATTTATGTATTAGACAGATTATGCTTTATAAGTTGTAGATGCAAACGAAAGTTTGTAAGTACGAAGCACGAACAAAGACTATTCGTAATCTTCATTTACGATCTATTTGTCCATTTATGTTGGAAATTGTAATAAAATTGTAAATGTTAAAAGTAACAACATTTTATTAATTCACATCATAACTACAAAAAAAGTATAATAATCATTATATAAAAGACATTTTTATCCTCCACCGCTATCGTCCACTTAGGTCTGTTCACCCACACATCAAATATGGCTGTGAACAAACCATAAGTAACCCTATAATTTATTATTTTTTTAAATGACATCGTGCATGTCGACCGATGACTGTCCAACGTATCGCGGAGTATGTGATCCGCCGGCGGTTAGAACAGCACGCACGGTGCAGGCGGTACCTGGGCATCATTATGGTGGACCCATCCGTCTCCTGACGGGCTTCGTGTCCATGCTCTGTAATGCTGGACGGCATGATGGTATTCGGCGAATGCCACCACCTTCCACGTGCACTCTGAAAACGTACGGCTTTATGCACGGAAGTTTCAGAAAACGTGACACCAAGTTACCCATCAGCCCGATGCGGTCCAGCGAAGCGAGGTCATATCCTCTTCGCATGTCGGGACCGGCGTCGATTGCGACGTGTACGGCAAGGTAATGGTTGCCAGTGTGCGTTACGGTGGTGGTCACCGTGTGTGCAATGGTGGTGGTCACTCCTGGTTACCGGCACTCGGGACAACCTCGACACACTGTTTTGTCAAAAGACGGTGTTCCATTTGTTCTTCATGTACATTTCGATAAAATGATTATGGGTCGACTGCGGAGTGTAAGTGTAATTTAACATTTTAATTTCGCAATCCGCTGCGCTGCGGAAAGTAAGTCATCACAATAAGTGGTTGTGAATAGTAAAAGCCATTTTTGAAAATAAAGTGTATTCATGAAGACTTGTTTTGATGTTTAATTTGATATGTATGACATGACAAAATAAAACTTGAAAACTGTGAACTTGGATGTCGACAAAAAGAAATTTGAAGGAAAATAGTTTATTCAAGTATATAATGAAGAACGATTGTTTGTTGGGTAAAAAGTCATGTAACCGATGTTGTATACTTAGCAGAAAACAAATTTGTTTGTTCAAATATTGTTACAAGTTATGCAACATACACAGTTTTGTAACCGAAAGTCATGGATATGTCATAAAATCGTAGCTGATCGAATATATAATATACTTGCATATCCTCAAACTCTGATGACGATAAACTTTTGATAGCACGTAATATGTCGTCGAACACATTTGATATTTGAAATGTCATGAATGTCTGAAGAGATAATACAGCAACATTGCATGAATAGGTTTATTCTACCAAATGTACAATTTTAATTCTGTTTTAAATTAAAAAACAAAGTTAATCTATTAAAACTACATGTGATTTTCTACAACCTAATTCATCAATTGATAAAGTTTTAGTCGCCAAATAAGCAACAAAACACTCGATTTATAACGACGATTTTCAGTTTCTTGCTTCTTGTATCCAATTGACTCGGCAGTTTACGCAAAATCTTCGCAAATTGGAAAATCTACGTTTCATGTCTGCATAAATATTAACCGAACGCATTTTGAAACGTCGACTTGCTGCACGGTATGCTTGGTGCCGGAAAATCGTAGCCAGTCGAGACCAAATATACATCCACAAACTTAAATCACTCACTGTTAACGAAATTCACAATAATGATGCACAATGCATCGTCGACGAACCGGCTCGTTTGACATTTGCAACTTCACAACGTGACTTGCGGGAAGCCTACACTGCATGATAGATTTAAAGTATACCGATATTTGCATCTTTGACACCACCCTGAGACACGGGGTCTTAAATTTCCGCGCATCGGGCTCGAATACGCATTTGTAAATGGGAAATGCCCTTGAAACTCGAAAACGTCGCAATGTCCGAATTTTGTCGCTGATTCGAACACAGCCGTCGCGTGCGGCCGGAATTTGACCCTCGGCCCGCGTAATCGCGGACCAATGAGCGTCGCCCGTTCGGCCGCTTAAACCTCGTCAACCAGGTTTTTCGTCGGGTCTCCGGCGGAATTTGAACCTTCGGGGCGCAAACTCGAACCAATGCGCCTCGCGCATTTTTCCCGTCCGCCAATAAAACCCGCGAAATTCGTGGCGCAGCCGAAACGGTCGTAGCTCCCGGTGTACTTTTGCTGTATCTGAATTTTTCCTTATAGTTTGGTTATATGCGGGTGACTAGGTAACTAAGTTTGTGAAAGGGTAGTCCGTTTGCGGTAGTTTTTTCCAATGATGCAACTAATTGTGTCAGTTTTGTATGTGCCAAATTTCAACTTGATTGGTTCACGACGCGTTCTCGAGATGGATTGTTGCATGAGATCTTGTGTCAAGATGACATGCATTTTGTCATCGTTTATTGTCCAGTGTTCCCACTATATGAATAAAAAATGCACTAAATTGTAACCAAAGCGAAGCACGTGTTTCTGAGAGAGAATACTGCAATATTCTGGAACTAAGTTAATGAGTGGACATTTGCATGTTCCAATCAAAGACATGACAACTGCTTTGGGTAACGTTTTGTTATAATTCAATTAGATTTATATTCATTTTCGCTTTTTACATTTGAATTTATCTATTAGTGGTTTTTTAAAAAATTACCGTTGTTTACAGTTTTGGCTACAATATGAACTAAGTTTTAACATCTGCTAATGTGTCGCAACAAGTTAACAATTTGAAACTGTAATAAATATGAAGTTGCAATGATTTAAATTTTTAACTAAGCGTTGCCATTGGCTAATATATTAGACACATTAGGCAACTAAGTTTGTGAAAGGGTGGTCCGTTGGCGGCGGTTTTTTTCCAATGATGGAAGTAATTGTGTCAGTTTTGTATGTGCAAAATTTCAACTTGTAAGGTTCACGCGTTCTCGAGATAGAGTGGCGCCATCTTATGTCAAGATGACGTGCGTTTTGTCATAGATTATTGTTCAAAGTTCCCACTATGTCAATAAAAAATTACACTAAATTTTAGCGTAAGCGAAGCGTGTGTTTCTGAGAGAGAATACCGCAATGTGAATCAAGCTTCTCAATTGTCAAATTGACAATGTTAATTCGTGAAAACAAAATTATAATATACCTTTATCCACTAATGTCATATAATATATGAAAAAATTACATCGATATTAAACTCATTATTAAATAGTGTGTTAGTAAAGAGTTTTTGATTGGATAGAAAAGTGTTGAATAATATTATTCAATACTTCCAGGAACCAATGAAAAAAAGAGCGGGTAAATTTGACCAATAAAATTCAAATTGATCAAGTAAAAAGAAGGGATTTAATTTTTGCTATGTTGACACTAAACGACATCGTCCGTCGTCTACATGGATACGATTTCAAATGTCAAATATCGTGTTTGCGGTTTATATGTGTACATAAGTGTAGTGTCGCAGTTTAGTGGATAAAGTATTATATTCAACTCTTTGTGTGGACATTTTATTACACTTGGACGATTACAGCACTCGCTTCGCTCGTGCTGCAAACTTCGTCCTCGTGTAATAAAATTATCCACACAAAAGCGTTGAATAATATACTATTAATATAATTGCAACAACATATTTTACAATAACAACGTAAGTTATTGCAGATCTATTGGAAATTCAATGTCATCAACTTGACATAGAACATAACCTTAATTAAATTATTGTTTTCCCGTAATTTTTACAATTTTCTACCTACTGTATGTTCACGTATAAAATTGTCAAAAAATATTGTGTCTAACGGATGACATTGAATTGCCAATAAAAATGTATTTTTAGGGACGTACAATTTGACAGTAATTCACTCCTCAAGCCAGATGACATGAAATTGTCAATAAACTGTGTTTTTTGGGACATGAAGTTTTTCAGCAATTAGGGATATTCTCGCCTCAAGTTTTTCCAATACTGTTAAAGGTATTTTTAAATTTGGTTTGCACGAATTAAAGTTGTCAATTTGACAATTTAAAATTTTGGATGAAATGCACATTTGACAATTATTCTAAAGAGCGGTCTATTTGAACTTTGGCTTATAAATTAATTTTTATCCATCAAAGCTACGTGTGATTCATTCTATAACGTAATTTATTAATTGATTAAAGCCTAATCTCACCTAATTAATCACAAAATACGCATTTTGCAAGTATTAAATGATCTTGGAATGCTGATAATGACTTAACTGGTTGAAATTTGCAGTTAGCCATTATTAGTTTTTTTCCGGTTGGCAAAATTTTTCGCCGCGTTAGTGGCGTGCGGACTAATCGATCGACCAGATTAATGAATTTGTTTGACGTAGCGCCTTGACGTTTGAAACGTCATAAATATTTTACAACGGCTTCAGGAGATGTCAATTGCCGACCAACTTCTTGTCGTCAAAAGTACAAGTTTATTGGCAACTAAATGTCATACATTTGACATAGCACATAACCTTGACGCGAACATTATTGTTTTTTTACATTTTTTTACCATTTGTACCATTTGTCAACTGATTGTATAATCGGTCCATATAACTATGAAACTTTCAAAAAATATCGTGGGAAAACAATAATTTATTTAGTGGAAATCTGTTTTGTTCACGTTAAAGTTTTGTGCTGTCAAGCGGATGACAATGAATTGCCTATATATCTGTGACATGAAGTTCGTAAGCATTTCACTCAAGCGTTGTAAAATATGTTTTTGACAAAATTTATGTATATCTGTTTTATATGTCTACCGATTGTACATATAAAATTAAAATATACCTATTTTATGAAAAGTATTATTTCTATAAGGTTATCAAAGTAGACATATTCTACAGAGTACATTATTTCCAGTGCAATAATTCTACAGATTATATATTTGATCGTGTTTTACATTTAACAACGTCTCTAAATAAATATTAACCAAACGCATTTAATAGTTTGCCAAACGTAATTCACATTAAGCAAACAATTTTAAACTATTATTAATTTGAAATAAGTTTGAATGTGCACCACCATTGGCTATACATGCATCGATTCTTTGTTCAATGTTTTCAAAGATTGCTTGTAGCTGTTCTTCCGTTATTGTTTGCGCAGCACCTTCTATCGCGTCTTTTATTTCATCCAGTGTGTATAATCGATTGTGATGAATTGTATCTTTAAAATAACCCAATAGAAAATAATACACAGTAGTAAGATCTGGCGATCCTGCTTCAATGAACCGACATGTTTGGGCAGTGATGATATCATGTTGAAAATAACCCAGCTCCGCAGTAGCTCATCATATCATAGTATAGTTGCTCTATAAAAATTTGCAACATATTACGATAACGTTCGGCATTAACGATATCGGTGAAGAAAATTGGCCCAATAATTTTCTACTGGATACTGCAATCCATACTCCAACTTTCAATAGATGCCTGTTGAAATACGCCATGGTTTCCTGCACCCCAAATACATCATAATTAATTAATTGAATTAAGTTTTAAGTAGTCACATCTGTGGCAGTTTTTTTTATCAGTAATTTAATTTTATTTCAAACATATTACACTCTTAACAATTGGAAACTATATTAATTTGAACTAAGTTTTTCTTTTTTAGACATGTGTGAATTTTCAAGCTTGCATCAAATGACAGTGCGATAGCTATATTTGCGTTTTGTTACCATTACTTTTGCTATTTTCAGTCAACTTCGTGGCTCATTTAGTCCACACACGCTTATTCATAACTTGATACGTTCAATTATTGTAAAAAGAACATTATTTGAATTAATTGTTATCTATCAAAGCTCCAGCTGGTTGAAACTAAGTTCGACGACCCAATTTGTTATAATTAATCAAATTTTTTAACCAAATTAACCGCAAATCATGTAATTTGCAAGTACAACATTATCTCGGAACGCTGACATAGATTACAAATAATACTTGGCCATTATTAGTTTTTTGCCGTTGGCAGATTCCGCAAAATCTTGCAACATGAAAAACGTCCGGGAATGCCAACCGTGATGTTTAAAGTGTTTACCGTTGTGACAATTAATTTTATTACGATTCGATTGACAATCATTTAAGGTTAAGTAATGATTTGTAACTTTTAGGGATATTTATTCTTAAAAATTTTGTAGGAAAACAATAACGTAATTGGCGAAAATCTGTCATGTTCGCGTCAAGGTTATGTGCTGTCAAACGGATGGTATTGCCACCATATCTGACGTGAAGTTCGTAAGCAATTTTCTCCCCAAGTCGTAAAATATGATTTTGACAAAGTTTAAGTATATCAGTTTTATATGTCCGTTTTCCGCCGCTCTCGCTGCACTTGTGTAGCTGTTTCCATAAATTCTTGGCTAATTCAAAAATGTGCACGAATTTAGAACGTGACGTTTACCTGATCGTTGTCCCAAGGCGGCCTGAATCAATTAAACGATCTGTCCGATGAATTTGAAGTGTACAGAAAGGCGTTACCTTGTACCTGATCGAGTGCAAATAAACATCCATAAATAAAAACTGCCCCAACTATAAAGAAGATGCTCTTTAAGCAGGGCGCTCAATGCGTCGTTTGACATTTGAAATGTCATAGCTCATACACGTACAGAATTCCATCAAGTTTTGTATACCGAAGAGACGTATATGCCATAAAACCGTACCTGATCGAATCCAGATGTGTATATTCTCAGTCTATTGAACAAACACTTCTTATAATTTGTAATGTATCGTCGAACACATTTGACATTTGCACCATATCAGCACTGCGGGCGGGGTCTCTGTGGCCTAAATGGCCGCGAAAGTATTAAAACTACATGTAATTTTCTACAACCTAATTCATTAATTGATAAAGTTTTACTCGCCAAATAAGCAACAAAACACGCAATTTATAACGACGATTCTCAATTTCTTGCTTCTTGTATCCAATTGACTCGGCAGTTTACGCAAAATCTTCGCAAATTTGAAAATCTACGTTTCGTGTCTGCATAAATATTAACTGAACGCATTTTGAAACGTCGACTTGCGGCACGGTATTATTGGTGCCGGAAAATCGTAGCCAGTCGTGACCAAATATACATCCACAAACTTAAATCACTCACTGTTAACGAAATTCACAATAATGATGCACAATGCATCGTCGACGAACCGGCTCGTTTGACATTTGCAACTTCACAACGTGACTTGCGGGAAGCCTACACTGCTTGATAGATTTAAAGTACACCGATATTTGCATCTTTGACAGCACCCTGAGACACAGGGTCTTAAATTTCCGCGCATCGGGCTCCAATACGCATTTGTAAATGGAAAATGCCCTTGAAACTCGAAAACGTCGCAACGTCCGAATTTTGTCGCCGATTCGAACACAGCCGTCGCGTGCGGCCGGTATTTGACAATGGGCGTCGCGCGTTCGGCCGCTTAAACCTCGTCAACCAGGTTTTTCGTCGGGTCTCCGGCGGAATTTGAACCTTCGGCGCGCAAACTCGAACCAATGCGCCTCGCGCATTTTTCCCGTCCGCCAATAAAACCCGCGAAATTCGACGCGCAGCCGAAAACGGTCGTGGCTCCCGGTGTACTTTTGCTGTATCTGAATTTTTCCTTATCGTTTGGTTATATGCGGGTGACTAGGTAGCTAAGTTTGTGAAAGGGTAGTCCGTTTGCGGTAGTTTTTCCAATGATGCAACTAATTGTGTTAGTTTTGTATGTGCAAAATTTCAACTTGATTGGTTCACGCGTGCTCGAGATGGATTGGCGCCATCTTGTTTCAAGGTGACATGCATTTTGAGCGTGTTCCGATATCTACTGCAACAACTGAAAGCACTGCTGCTGTACACACTGATTTTTGGCAGTTCCGAAATGAATAAACCGTGAAGCAGTTTTGCAAAAAGGAACGCACATTCTTCAGATAGTGATGAAGATATTATAGTTAATGTACTAACTGCTCGACGTAGACAAATACTAAGACCAAGAGTACAAAATTATATCGAAAATGTCATATCATTGTTATCTGATGCAGAATTCAAATCCCATTTTCGGTAATACATTACATTTCTCATTCAATGCATTAATTTATATGAATGATAAGTTTGTAATATAAATGTTACTGTTTTAGGATGAGGCGAGACACATTTAATTTTTTATTGAATTCAATTAGACGCCAACTTGCAAAGGTCGTCGTTGACAATGTATTGCAAGGCCAGGGATGTGGGCGTAATACCGTATATCCGGAAAAACAATTAATGGTAGCATTATGGACACTTGCAACACCAGATTCATACCGGTAAGATATTTATTATATAAGCACCAATATAATTACTACATGTATATGCCATGATATTTATTTATTTTTAGATCTGTATGTGATCGATTTAACATAGGCAGAGCAACTGCAATTAGATCTGTTAGAAGAGTAGTGAAAGCTCTCTGTTCAATCCGTGCCGAATTTATTAAATGGCCAACAGAAAATGAAATTATGCAAATATGTGCTACATTCGAAGCACAGAAAGGATTTCCAAATGTCCTTGGAGCTGTAGATGGGACACATATAAAAATTGTAGCCCCAAAAGAAAATGCCGAATCTTACATAAACCGCAAGGGTTTTCATGCTATACAGCTGCAGGTCGTGTGTGATAATACATTAAAATTTATACATTGTTATGCGGGATATCCCGGGTCAGTTCATGATCAAAGAGTTTTCAGAGTATCAGATTTGCAAAACATTTGTGGTGATCATGATAAATTTCCCAATGACACACATTTAATAGGCGATGCTGCATATTCCATCCAACAACATTTGATGGTTCCTTATAGGGACAATGGCCGTCTGACACATAGTCAGAGAAATTTCAACCATAGTCTATCTGCTACACGTATGGTAATTGAAAGGGCCATTGGATTGTTGAAAGGACGATTTAGAAGTTTGCTCGACAGACTTCCAATGACCAGAACTGATCTCATTCCATCATATATAATGGCATGCTGTGTTCTGCATAATATATGTTTATTAAGGAGAGATATGATTGAAATTCCTGTAATAGCAGAGAACCGTGCTGAACAAATTAGGGATGATGTACGTCCAGTATTGCACATTGAAGGTGTGCAAAAGCGAACTCGGATTACAAATGCTCTTCAGATGAGAGCAAACTAAACAACAATGTGTACATATGAACTTCGTATCAAATACAGTTTGTTATTTTTTTTTAATCTTGTTAATAAAGCATTACATTTGTTATTAATAAATATTACATCTTTAGTATGTGTATTCATATATAAACATAATATATTTGAAGAATTCGACAAAAGTCACACCTACAATCAAATAGATATTGAAACAGCTTGTGATGGAAGTTTACTCATTAAAGGGTTTATTGTAATTGTAACAATTTATTGATTCAATATTTAGAGACGAGTCCTGTTTTACAATATAAAATTACATTTTCATCATTCTGCATCAAATCGACAGTTCTTCTCCATATCGAATATAACGTGTGAGCAACGGAATTGTATTCTGGAGTTGGCCCTGGAAGAGGGAGATAGACATACCATGAACGTGTAATTTTAATCTAATAAAATAGTTCATTTAAACTGTCACTTTTTGAAGTATTGTAAAACAGTTTTTAATTATGGCATTCGTATTTAACGAAGTTCAAAAGAGGAATATGGTAGAAATTTAGCTGAGAAACAGTAGAAAAATTAATGGTGTTTGGACTTATTCGCCAAAAGATGCATTTGATTTAATCTAAATTTAATTTACCGCGAAAAGGGTTGGTTCACGGTTAGTAACGACGAGTAGTTCTATTAGTCAACATTAATGTAAGACATACGCGAAAACTTCCAAAGCCCACCCTGAATCACAATTCCGTTGCTCACACGTTATATTCTTATACTTAGAAATTGTCTGACAGTGGTGCAGTCACGATGACAAGTTCATTCTTCAGCAGGACTTTTCAAATAAAAGTTGTTTAAAATTTCGATATCTTTAGTTTTTATAGGAACAATTTTTTGATATGGAAGAAAGTATTAAGAATGAACAGCTTCCGGTTAAAAGATTGCTTCCGAAATAGGAAATTTTCTAGAATTGTTTCACCATACAATGGCATTATTTTTCTTAATGGTATATATATCCGTTAAAATCTCGACTTAAAAAATTTTTCTGATAGCTATACTTCTTTATACATAAAGTATACGCAAGTAATAAGCATGTTTTCCTTATATGATTTTTTTTTTATTTCACAGAATTAAAACATTGTACTTCATTTTGATATTTTAATTAATATAAAAATATGAATACAAAAAGAATAAAAAAAATGCACAATTACACAAATTACTCTGCTCTTTTTTCCACTAACTTTGTAAGTAAATTGTGGATTTCATCAAGCTTTTTCATTTTTTCCTCGTGCTGGGTTTTCCGTTCCGCTTTCCTCTCTTCTTTTACTTTCAACATTTCGCTCAGAAATGTTTCGACATCACTGGTACCAGCTTTCCTTTTACGTGGCTCTACAAACCATGTGATGTATTTTTATCATATAAAAATGTATTGTGCAATGCAATTCTTACCAGCAACATGCTCCTCAGGATTTGATTTTGAGGTGCTGGCCACGCATGAAGATATTGTTGATAACGGTGTTGCCCATGGTTTCTTGTCAAATATATCGGCTACTGCCTAAATATGGATTGAAGTATTTATTAATTTAAGAACCAAATAGTATGACAAAAATATCAATATAAAACAGCAATCTTACATCAAAATATTTCCATTTTTGTGGAGTATTCCCTGAAGAGTTGTTATGGTCCTTAATTTTTTTGTAATTTCTCTTCAAAGACGTTAATTTTGTTGTACATTGTTTTGCACTGAACATAAAATTTTTGACCTTCATCATTTCGGATATTTGCTCAAATGCTTTTTTTTTTGTTATCTTTCCGCTGCTGATGGTATTATCTAACTTTTTATAACATGCAATAAATTGCAATGACGCTTCATGCGTCCATGCTCGTACATCTGATTCTGCAATAATATAATTATAAAATATAATGAATTGTTTACAAATTATTACTACCACTAATACCATAAAACTTGCAGCATAATATGAATTGAAATTTACTAGGAGCCAAAATATGGGTGTTGGTTTATTATTTTCATGTTAACGTACATACATGGATCAAAAATTATCTATATTAAAAAAATGGATCTCTTTATTTTCACCCTATTTGTTGCGAAAAGAATCAAATCAATATGTATTTTGATTTTTAAGAAATATTAATTAAAAGTTAAGAATTTTATTTATTTTGTGATAAAAATAAATATATAAAAATCAGGTGTTTCGGAAACGTTATGGCAACACCACCAAAACTATGCATCGGTAGTCTCCTTTAGCGGAATAAGAAGTTTTAATCATGCACTCACGTTCCCATACAGTTTTCTGATATATACCAAATTTTGTTTCTATTCATCATGTTATTATCAAGATTGTTTTAAAGTACTATAAAATCAACAAACTTCATGGAACATTTATTAACATGTTATTCTAAAATACCTTCACTGATGTCAGAGACGACACTAACATCGTCTTGGTCGGCGTCATCATCATCATCATCATCACATTCCTGAGTTATTGTTGTTGGAACAATGGGTGCCTTTTTTTTAATGATTCCAATAACTCGGTTGCATAGGTCATATCTGCAAAATAAAAAATTATAAACAAAACTTAATAGGTGATTTTAATTGAGGATTGGGGAGTTGGACTATTTGCTGTGTGCGAAGTGATGATTATGTGACTAGTAATTCCACCTGTTGAATTTACACAAGCAGTTTTCCCATAAGGATTCGAAGGATTATATAAATTAAATTAATTTTATATAAAGTTTCTTACCACTTTGTGCTTTTTCGTACTCTTTCGAGGTTAGTTTTATATTATAAGTTTGATTTGTTTCTCCATCCAACAAAGTTATTTCGAAAGATTGATCCATTTTGTATAAACTAGACACGGCGAAAACACAGTCTAAACTAAACATGCTACTACTCGGGAACATTTTAACACATTTATACAACGATGAGTCACAACACAATTTATGACGTGAGTCACGTGACCATCTGCTGTGTTTACACTACCTCTCCGAGATGTAAAAATGCAGCAGCGTGCCAGCACCAACATCTGGTCAAAACATGTGAAATGAATAATAGTTGTTGCTTGTGCGCAGCTTACTGCATTTGATTTCGGAACACAATTCAGTACTGTACAGTTCTTGCAGTAGATTTCGGAACGTCACCTTTATCGTCGATTATTGTCCAGTGTTCCCACTATGTGAATAAAAAATGCACTAAATTGTAACCTAAGATAAGCACGTGTTTCTGACAGAGAATACTGCAATATTCTGGCACTAAGTTAATGAGTAGACATTTACATGTTCCAATCAAAGACATGACAACTGCTTTAGGTAACGTTTTGTTATAATTCAAATAGATTTATATTCATTTTCGCTTTTTACATTTGAATTTTTCTATTAGTGGTTTTTAAAAAAATTCCCGTTGTTTACAGTTTTGGCTACAATATGAACTAAGTTTTAACATCTGCTAATGTGTCGAAACAAGTTAAAAATTTGAAACTGTAATAAATATGAAGTCGCAATGATTTAAGTTTTGAACTAAGGGTTGTCATTTGCTAATGAGTCACATTAAGCAAACAATTTTAAACTATTATTAATTTGAAGTTTTATTTTATCTATCTATTTTTGTATTTGTTATAAAACCGTCTGTACTTATAATTTAATAGTGCAAAATTTACAGTTGACAAAATTCATAGTTTTGTTAACTGTTAACTTATTATTTGACAGTTTATTTCTGTAGTATGAAACATTGCTTGTGAAAGTAAATAACTCATACAAATAAAATTGTCAGTATGAATCAACGGCCTATGAAAATGTTAAATTTTCATGTGGACAATTTTAATTCGTGAAAAGAAAATTTAACGCCTTTAGCAGAATTACAAAAACATATTTTACAACGACAACGTCCTTAATTGCTGTAGAACTACTTTTTGATAAAACCACAGTTTTTTATTGGCGATTCAATGTCATTAACTTAACATACACAACCTTAGCGCGAACAATACAGAATTACATTAATAGTATATTACGTAACAAGAGTTGTAAATAGCATTTTACGTACGAGTGGAAATAGTTACATACGAGCGACGAAGGAGCGAGTATGTAATTCCACGAGTACTGTAATTGCGTTACAACTCGAGTCACGTACTATACTTTACCTACGACCAGCTTCAACCACTAAAACAACCTCTATACAAAACCTCTTTTTTATTGTTTAATTACATACTATTTTATTTTATAACAAATTTTCTTATATTTATGATATAAGTAATTATTGCTTTTTAATAATAATTGTTAATGGTAACATTGCAGTTATTAAATATTGGACAACTATCTTTTTCTAACATTATTCTTATTTCTCCAGTCGATGAATTTTCTATATAAGATCTCGTATCTTTCACGTGTCTTCGCCGGTAACAAATTGTTCATTTCTAACCTGGCATTTTCAATAATCTTCGGAGGAGTGGATCTGACACTGTGGTTGTCACACATTTTAATAACAATAAATTATGATTGATTCATAATAAAACTGTTGTGGGCAATGGAATAATATTGACAGCTTACTGACAATTGGATAAATTCCATCAATGCATTTCGGTAACTAAGCAACTTCAACCTGTGCGATTACTTTACGACCGTGCGTTTAGTTTACGGCCGTGCGTAATGACTTATTTACATGGTCTGTGTGTAGTGCAAAAAAGGGCACTTTCAACAGTGGTCGTAGGTAAATAAATTATTGTTTTCATGCAATTTTTTACAGTTTTCTACCAATTATATGTCGACTGATTGTACAAGTATTAAATGATCTTTGAACACTGTTATGGCTTAATCGATTGAAATTTGCAAATAGCAGTTAGCCGTTATTATTTCTTGTGCGGTTGGCAAAATCTTATGCGCGCGAACCAATCGATCGACCAGGTTGATGATTTGTTTGATGGTTACAACATAACGTCTTGACGTTTGAAATGTCAAAAATATTTTACAACGGCTTCAGGAGATGTCGCTAATTGCCGACTAACTGCTTGTCGTCAAAAGTACAAGTTTATTAGCAACTAAATGTCATCCATTTGACATAGTGCATAACCTTGACGCGAACATCAAATAAATTATTGTTTTCTTCTACAGTTTTCTACTATTTATGTGTCAACTGATTGTACAATCGGTGGATATATGAAACTGAAAAAATATTGTGGGAAAACAACAACATTTATTTAGCGTAAATATGTCTTGTTCACGTCAAGGTTATGTGCTGTCAACCGGATGACAATGAAAAAACCTACAATGGATGCAACGGTGCCTCCTGAAATACGTCCGAGTTTTCTGCACTCGTCCAAATTAATTAATTGAGTTAAGTTTTAAAGAGTAGTCCTTTCTGTTGCAGTCTTGCAGTTTTCAGTTGCACTATTAACAATTGGAAAGTGCGATAGCTTTATTTGCGTTTTGTTACCATTACTTTTGTTGTTTTCAATCGATTTCGTGGCTCATGAAGTCAACATACACACGCCCATGTATAATGGGTCGTCGATGAAAAGCACGTTTGATGATTATTCTAACAGGATTACTATTTGAATTTTGGTTCAAAAATTAATTTTTATCTGTCAAAGCTCCATCTGATTGGAACTAAGTTCGACGACCTAATTAGTTATAATTAATCAAAGTTTTTCACCATATTAACCACGTACAAAATTATCTAAGAACGGTTGATATTTTCAAACAAGACTTGGTCATTATTAGTTTTTTGCCGCTGGCAGTTTTCGCAAAATCTTCACAACATGAAAAACATCCGAGAATACCAACCATGATATTTAACTGACAGAAGTTCTCAATTTTTTTAAATATTTACCTTTGTGACAATAAATTTTATTATGATGCGATTGACATAATAATTTAAGGTTAAGTAATGATTTGTAACCTTTTAGGGATATTTGTTCTTAGAAATTTTGTGGGAAAACAATAACATAATTAGCGTAAATGTGTCTTGTCGCGTCAAGGTTATGTGCTGTCAAACGGATGATATTGAATTGCCAACATATCTGACGTGAAGTTCGTAAGCAATTCTCCCCAAGCCGTTGTCTGTAACTTTTTAGGGATATTTGATCTTAACAATTGTCGAAAAGTTTCTATTAAAAAAAAACACAAAATTATCATTATATTACATTCATTTATTTACATATAAGCAAATGTATGTCACAAAAAACGTTGTCTGAAGAAGGCATGAACCAATTAAAGTGTAAAGGAGATGTTTTTTGAACAGGGAGCACAATGCATCGGAACCAAATTTGACATTTGTAACGTCACAACAGATTCACGTACACAATTCCGTCCAGTTTTGTATCCCAAAGACATGTAGGTATATGTTATAAAATCGTACCTGATGGAATCCAAATGTGTATATTCTCAAACTCTAATCAACACATACTTCTTATAATGTGTAATGTTTCGTCGAACACGTTTGACATGTCCACCATATTAGCGACAAAACTCGCAATTTGTTATGATGATTATTAATTTTTTGTTTGTTACACACACTCGATGGATCAGTTTCTGTAATAAATCGTAGCTAATCGAACCCACTTCACATTGCAAATCTGAATTGAACCTCCACTTCTGTACTTCAAATGTGCGTTTCGACATTTGACGTATACGACTCGTATGTTTTCTGCTTTGAAAAATTCTGTTTGATGATGCATCGAAGATACAACGAACTCAAGCTAAGCTCTACTACCTAATTAACCAATTGATCATTCACCGAATATTTACAATGAGGAATTTGCATGTATATTTATTTGTATGTCATATGGAACTCGTACATCGACAATTATGTAACTATAACTGACAGCGTTTTGCGAAGGTGGCATGACCCAATTAAACGGCCGTGTCGGTGAATTTGAACTATACAGAAAGACGTAAAATTTTACTCGGTCAAGTGCAAATAAACATCCATAAATAAAAACTGCGCAATCTATAAAGAAGATGATCTTTGAAAAGGGCGTCTTGGGCGTTTGACATTGAAATGTCAAAACACATACACGTACAAAATTATGTCCAGTTTTGTATCCCGAAGACACGTATATGCCATAAAATCGTACCTGATCGAATCCAGATGTGTATACTGTCAAACTCTAATGAACACACACTTCTTATAATGTGTAATCTGTGGTCGAACTCATTTCACATTTGCACCGTATCAGCACTGCGGGCGGGTCTCAGGGTCCTAAATGCCCGCGGATCGGTCCCGAACACCTATTTCTAAACGGGGCTTTGTCCGAGCTACACTCTAAAACGACTCCGAAGCGAGTTTAAAGTGCAAATTTTGCAGGATACATTTTGACGTATATTTAAACTCGTTAAATATACATCCACAAACTTTTATCGCTCACCGCAAAGGAAATGTACTTGTAATTTCGAATGTATCATTGACGAACCGGCTCGTTTCACATTTGTAATGACTTGCGGGAAGCCTGCACTGCTCTTTCATCGGCCTATGTGCGTTGCGTGATTGATTCAAAGTACGTACTTTTGCATCTTCGGTTACTTCACCGACAGGACCCCGAATGCCCGCGGATCGGGCCCGAACACTTATTTTTAAACGCACTTTGCACAAACGACGCACCGCGGGTTTAAAGAGCGAATTTTGCAGGTTACGTTTTTGACGTTAAATTCCGGAAGTCGTCCATTCGAGCTCTGCGTCGGGCCAATCGTCGGGCTCGGTACCATAATTTGAACCTTTGGCAGTCAAAATCTGACCAACGCGCTTCGCGCGTTAGACCGGCGACCAATGAAACTCGAGAACCCAACATTTTTAACCGTCAGTTGCGTACGGACGACAGACGCTAAGATGTGTATAGAGGCGGTTTGACTAGGTAGCTAAGTTTGTGAAAGGGTGGTCCGTTTGCGGCAGTTTTTTCCAATGATGCAAGTAATTGTGTCAGTTTTGTATGTGCAAAATTTCAACTTGTAAGGTTCACTCGTTCGCGAGATAGAGTGGCGCCATCTTGCATCAAGATGACGAGCGTTTTGTCATAGTTTATTGTTCAATGTTCTCACTATGTCAATAAAAAATTACACTAAATTTTAGCCTAAGCGAAGCTTGTGATTCTGAGAGAGAATACCGCAATGTGAATTAAGCTTCTCAATGACAACGTCATTGCTGATGACCTGCACGTCGTCAAAAGCGCAGTTTTATTGGAAATTCAATGTCATCAACTTGACATAGAACATAACCTTAAATAAATTATTGTTTTTCCGCCATTTTTTACAGTTTTATACCTATTGTATGTTCACGTATAAAATTGGGACTATTGTGTCTCACGGATGACATTGAATTTCCAATAAAAATGTATTTTTAGGGACATGCAGTTTGTCAGTAATTCACTCCTCAAGTCACAGGACATGAAATTGTCAATAGACTATGTTTTTGTGACATGAAGTTTTTCAGCAATTAGGGATATTCACGCGTCAAATTTTTCCAATACTGTTAAAGGTAACTTTAAATTTGCTTTGCACGAATTAAAGTTGTCATTTGACAATTAACAATTATTTAATTAACAAAAATAAATTTTTATCTATCAACGCTACGTCTGATTAATTCTATAACGTAATTTATTAATTGATTAAAGCCGTCTCACCTAATTAATCACAAAATATGCAATTTGCAAGTATTAAATTATCTTGGAATGCTGATAATGACTGGTTGAAATTTGCAGTTAGCCATTATTAGTTTTTTTGCGGTTGACAAAATCTTGTCGCCGCGTTATTGACGCGGCGCGCAAACTAATCGATCGACCAGATTAATGAATTTGTTTGACGTTGGCGACGTCGCGCCTTGACGTTTGAAACGTCAGAAATATTTTACAACGGCTTCAGGATATGTCAGTAATTGCCGACCAACATCTTATCGTCAAAATTACAAGTTTATTGTCAACTAAATGACATAGCACATAACCTTGACGCGAACATTATTGTTTTTTACAATTTTCTGACATTTATATGTGAATTGATTGTATAATCTTTCCATATAACTATGAAACTCTCCAAAAATATCGTGGGAAAACAATAATTTATTTAGTGTAAATCTGTCTTGTTCACGTCAAAGTTTTGAGCTGTCAAGCGGATGACAATAAATTGCCTACATATCTGCGACATGAATTTCGTAAGCAATTCACTCCCCAAGCGTTGTAAAATATGTTTTTGACAACATTTATGTATATCTATTTTATATGTCTACCGATTGTACATATAAAATTAAAATATACCTATTTTATGAAAACTATTATTTCTACAAGGTTATCAAAGTACACATATTCTACAGAGATAATTATTTCCAGTGCAAGAATTCTACAGATTATATATTTGATCGTGTTTTACATTTAACAACGCCTATAAATACATGTTAACCAAACGCATTTAATAGTTTGCCAAACGTAACTGACATTAAGCAAACGATTTGAAATAAGTTTGAATGTGCACCACCACCATCATTGACTATACATGCATCGATTCTTTTTTCAATGTTGTCAAAGATAGCTGTTCTTCCGTTATTATTTGCTCAGCACCTTCTATCACGTCTTTTAATTCATCAAGTGTGTATAATCGATTGTGATGAATTGTATTTTTAAAATAACCAAATAGAAAATAATCCAAAGTAGTAAGATCTGGCGATCTTGCTGGAAACATAACTTCAATGAACCGACATGTTTGAGCAGTGGGGATATCATGTTGAAAATAACCTGTTGTGCAGTAGCTCATCATAGTGTAGTTGTTCTATAAAAATTTGCAACATATTACGATAACGTTCGGCATTAACGATATCGGTGAAGAAAATTGGCTCAATAATTTTCTACTGGATACTGCAATCCATACTCCAACTTTCAATGGATGCCTGTTGAAATACGCCATGGTTTCCTGCACCCCAAATACGTCCTAATTAATTAATTGAATTAAGTTTTAAGTAGTCACATCTGTCGCAGTTTTTTTATCAGTAATTTAATTTAATTTCAAAAGTGTTACATATTAACAATTGGAAACTATATTAATTTGAACTAAGTTTTTCTTTTTTAGAAATGTGTGAATTTTCAAGCTTGCATCAAATGACAGTGCGATAGCTATATTTGCGTTTTGTTACCATTACTTTTGTTATTTTCAGTCAACTTCGTGGCTCATTTAGTCCACACAAGCATATTCATAAATTGATAAATTCAATTATTGTAAAAAGAATACTATTTGAATAAATTTTTATCTATCAAAGCTCCATCTGATTGAAAGTTCGACCACCCAGTTTGTTATAATTAATCAAATTTTCTTCACCAAATTAACCACAAATCATGTAATTTGCAAGTACAAAATTATCTCGGAACGCTGACATAGATTGAAATTTGCAAATAATACTTGGCCATTATTAGTTTTTTGCTGCTGGCAGTTTCCGCAAAATCTTGCAACATGAAAAACGTCCGGGAATGTCAACCGTGATATTTAAAGTGTTTACCTTTGTGACAATTAATTTTATTACGATTCGATTGACATAATCATTTAAGGTTAAGTAATGAGTTGTAACTTTTTAGGGATATTTGTTCTTAAAATATTTGTAGGAAAACAATAACGTAATTGGCGAAAATCTGTCATGTTCGCGTTAAGGTTATGTGCTGTCAAACGGATGACATTGTCACCATATCTGACGTGAAGTTCGGAAGCAATTCTCTCCCCAAGCTGGTGTAAAATGTGTTTTTGACAAACTTGAAGTATATCTGTTTTATATGTCCACCAATTGTATATATTAAAATAAAATATATCTATTATATGAAAAATATTACTTCTCAAATGTTATCAAAGTGCACATGTTCTATAGAGTACGCTATTTGCAGTGCAATAATTCTACAGATTATACTATTTGATCGCGTTTTGCATTTAAAACTAAGTCTCTATGTGTCTAAATGTGCGTTTCCACATTTGACGTATACTATTTGTACGTTTCCTACTTTTCACAATTCTGTTTGTTAATGCATCGAATATACAACGAATTCAAACTAAGCTCTATTACCTAATTAATCAATTGATCACTCTCCGAATATTTACAATGCGGAATTTGTACGTATATTTGTAAGTTATATGGAACTTGTATGTACATAGGCAATTATGTATCTGTAACTGACAGCGTTGTCCGACGGCGGCGTAAACCAATTAAACGGCCGGGTCGGTGATTCTGAACTATACAGAAATACGTCTAATCTTACCTGATTGAATGCACATAAACATCCATAAATAACAACTGCCCAAACTACATATACAGATGATCTTTGAAAAAGGCGTCTTGTTACGCCTTGTTACACTAAATTTTAGCGTAAGCGACGCACGTGTTTCTGAGATAGAATACCGCACTATAGTTGAACTAAGTTAATGAGTAGAGATTTGCATGTTCCAATCAAAGACATGAGAAGTGTTTTATGTAACGTTTTGTTATAATTCAATTAAAATGAAACAAACTTACCCTTAACACACAGTATTTTATTAACAGTAGATGAACATTTCGACATCTAAGATGTCATCTTCAGGAGTAAGTTTACTATTATAATTGAATTAGATTTATATACATTGTAGATTTTTACATTTGCATTTTCATATTAGTGGTTTTTTAAAAAATTAAAAATATTTACTGTTTTAGCTACAATATCAACTAAGTTTTAACATCTGCTAATGTGTCGCAACAAGTTAACAATTTGAAACTGTAATTTGAACTATTGGTGATTTAAATTTTGAAATTTTGAAGTGTTGCCATTTGCTATTGAGTCACATTAAGCAAAAATATTAAACTATTATTAATTTGAACCAAGTTTGATTCATTGCAATCACCTAATTATGATGTTTTGTGGCGTCATATAGCACACGTGCGTAGAAATCATTTTGGCAAAATTCTCATGATATTCGAAGAACATATTCTTATTGCCTATATTAAAACTAAAAGTTTTGTTGAACTTATTATTTACCAGTTTATTTCTGTATTAGACAGATTGTTCTACTGAAGGTGAAACATTGCTTGTGAAAATAAATAACTGGTACACATAAAATTGTCAATATGATTCAAGCTACTCAACGGTCAATCAAAATGTTAAATTGTCAAGTGGATAATTTTAATTCATTAAAACAAAATTATAAAACGCCTTTAACAGAATTACAAAAACATATTTAAAACAACAACAGCCTTAAGTCCTGAAGAACTGGACGTTGATAAAAGCAGAATTTGTTGAAAATTCAATGCATTTGATATTAAATAAATCTCCCACGCAATTTTTTTTAAGTTTTCTACCAGTTATATGTCAAGTGATTGTACAATCGGTGCACATAGGAAACTGTATTACCGAAAAAAATTAATTTATTTAGCGTAAGTCTGACTTGTTCGCTTCAAGGTTATGTGCTGTCAAACGGATGACATTTAATTGCCAACACATTTCCCGACATGAAGTTCGTATCCGTAAAATCGCTGTTTATGATTCTGATTTTACTTTCTTATGCGTTTGACATGAGTACATCAGGTTACGTATTTATATTGGGGGATATATGTTCTTAACAATTACCAAGAAAGTTTCTACTTAAACGGAATAGAAAATTATATTTATATTATCTTACATTTATTTACTTAAGAGCACTTTCATGTTACCTCCAGTTATGCACTTTAAATGCGGTTTTGACGTATACGACTTGTATGTTTGCTTTCATTTAAAAATTCTGTTTGTTGATGGATCGAAGATACAACGAATTCAAACTAAGCTCTACTACCTCATGAATCAATTGATCACTCACCGACTATTTACATGCGGAATTTGCATGTATATTTGCAAGTCATGTGGAACTCGTACATCGACAATTATGTAACTGTAACTGAGTGTTTTCCGAAGGCGGCGTGAAGCAATTAAGGGCCGGGTTGGTGAATTTGAACTATACAGAAAGACGTCAACCTTAAATGATCGAGTGCAAATAAATATCCACCAATAACAACTGCCCAAACTACATATAAAGATGATGTTTGAAAAAGGCGTCTTTGCAGAACACCCGTTTGACATTTGAAATGTCACAACACATACACGTACACAATTCCGTTCAGTTTTGTATCGCAAATACACGTATATGCCTTAAAATCGTACCTGATCGATTTCACATGTGTATATTCTCTAATGAACAGACACTTCTTATAATGTGTTATAATGTGTCGTCGAACTCATTTGACATTTGCACCATATCAGCACTGCGGGTGGGGTTTCTGTGGCCTGAATGGCTGTGAATCGGGCCCAACACCTTTTTCTGACGCGTCTTGTCCAAACTACACTCGAAAACGACGCCGACGCGAGTTTAAATTACGAATTTTGCAGGTTACGTTTTGACGTTTAATCGAGTTTAAATATGCATCCACAAACTTGTATCGCTCACCGTAAAGGAAATGTACTTGTAATTTCGAATGTATCATTGATGAACCGGCTCGTTTCACATTTGTAATGACTTGCGGGAAGCCTGCAATGCTGTTTCATCGGCCGATATGCCTTGGTTGATGGATTCAAAGTATGCACTTTCCATCTTCGATGACTTCATCGGCAGGGTTCCAAATGCCCGCGAATCGGCCCCGAACACCTATTTCTAAACGCACTTTGTTCAAACTGCGCTCGAAAACGACGCACACACGAGTTCAAGCGCGAATTTTGCAGGTTACGTTTTTGACGTTTAAATTCCGGAAGTCGCCATTAGACGACTGTGTCCGACCAATCGTGGCCTTCGGCGCCGTAAATTGAACCTTTCGCGCGTGAAATCTGACCAACGCCCTTCGCGCGTTAGACCGGCGACCAATGAATCTTGAGAATCCAGCATTTTTTTCCGTCAGTTTCAGACGGACGAGACCCGTTACGATGTGTATAGAGGCAGTTTGACTAGGTAGCTAAGTTTGTGAAAGGGTAGTCCGTTTGCCGTAGTTTTTACCATTGATTCGTTTCATTTCTATCAGCTGTGTCTGTGCAAAATTTCTTGATAGGTTCACGCGTACCGGATATAGAGTGTCGCCATTTTTTTTCAAGATGACATGACAGATGTAATTTTGTCATACCTTATTGCCCAATGTTCCCACTATGTGAATAAAACATTACACTTAATTTTAGCGTAAGCGACGCACGTGTTTCTGAAAGAGAATACTGGAATATTGTTGAACTAAATTAATTAGTAGACATTTGCATGTTCCAATCAAAGACATGAGAACTATTTTATGTAAGGATTTGTGATAATTCAATTTTCCTGTTAGTGGTTTTAAAAAATACATTTGTTTACAGTTTTGACTACGATATGAACTAAGTTTTAACATCGGCTAATGTGTCACATTAAGCAAACAACTGCTTCTAGCTGTTCTTCCGTTATTCTTTGCGCAGCACCTTCATTTAATTCATCCAGTGTGTATAATCGATTGTGATAAATTATATTTTTAAAATAACCAAATAGAAAATAATCAACAGTAGTACGATCTGCCGATCTTGCTGGAATCATAGTAGGCTTCAATGAACTGACATGTTAGGTGTGTGGCGATATCATGTTGAAAATAACCCAGCTCAGCTGTAGCTCATCATACTGTAGTTGATCTATAAAAAATTGTAACATATTACGATATCGTTCGGCATTACGGATATCGGGGAAGAAAATTGGCAGATTAATTTTCTTCTGGATACTGCAATCCATACTACAACTTTCAATGGATGCCTGTTGAAATACGTCAGGGTTTCCTGCACTCCAAATACGTCCTAATTAATTAATTGAATTGTTTTGAGTAGTTATTTCTGTGGTATTTTTTATCAGTTACTTAATTTTTGAACTAAGTTTTATTTCAAAGGCGTTACACTATTAACAATTGGAAACTATATTAATTTGAACTAAGTTTTTCTTTTTTAGAAATGTATCAATTTTCAAGCTTGCATCACATAACAGTGCGATAGCTATATTTGGGTTTTGTTACCATTACTTTTGTTGTTTTCAGTCAACTTCGTGGCTCATGAAGTCATCACACGGTTATTCATTAATTGATACGTTCAATTATTGTAAAAAGAATACTATTTGAATTATTTTGTATCTATCAAAGCTCCATCTGATTGAAACTAAGTTCGACGACCTAATTAGTTATAATTAATCAAATTTTTTTCACCAAATTAACCACAAATCATGTAATTTGCAACTACAAAATTATTTCGGAACGGTGACATGGTTGAAATTTGCAAATAATTAGTTTTTGCCGCTCGCAGTTTCCGCATAATCTTCCATCCGGGAATGGCAACCGTGATATTTAACTGACAGCAATTTAAAATATTTTAAAATATTTACGTTTGTGACAATTGACTTAATAATGCGATTGACATAATCATTTGAGGTTAAGTAATGATTTGTAACGTTTTAGGGATATTTGTTTTCAACAATTTTGTGGGAAAACAATAACTTATTTAGCGTAAATCTGTCTGTTCGCGTCAAGGTTATGTGGTGTCAAACGGATGACATTGACATTGACATTGCCGACATATCCGCAGACGTGAAGTTCGTAAGCAGTTCGCTCCTCAAGCCGTTGTAAAATGTTTTTGACAAAATTTGAATATATCAGTTTCATGTCCACCGATTGTACATATAAAATTAAAATATTACTGTTTTATGAAAAGTATTACTTATCCAAGGTTATCAAAGTGCATATGTTTTACAGAGTACACTATTTGTAGTGTATTAATTCTACGTGATTCAATATTAACCAAACGAATTGGACAATTTAGATTCGGTGTGACAGATAAAAAATAATTAGTAGATTTTTGCTGTTGGTAGTATCCGTAAAATCGCTGCTACTGATTTTTTTTTAATATTTATGATTCTGGTTTGTGACTTTCTTATGCGTTTGACATGAGGAATTCAGGTTACGTATTTATATTTGGGGATATATGTTCTTAACAATTGCCGAGAAAGTTTCTACTTAGCGCAATAGAAAATTATATTTATATTATCTTGCATTTATTTACTTAATAGCAATTACATGTTACCTACAATTCTGCACTAAATGCATTAAATTCTGTTTGTTAATGGCCCGAAGATACAACGAATTCAAACTAAGCTCTACTACCTCGTTAATCAATTGATCACTCGCCAACTATTAAGTCATGTGGAACTCGTACATAGACAATTATGTAACTGTAACTGACAGTGTTTTCCGAAGGCAGCGTGAAGCAATTAAAAAGGCCGGGTTGGTGAATTTTAACTATAAAGAAAGACGTCAACTCTTACATGATCGAGTGCAAATAAACATCCATAAATAACAACTGCCCAAACTACATATAAAGATGATCTTTGAAAAAGGGGTTTTTGGCAGAACACACGTTTGACATTTGAAATGTCACAACACACACGTACACAATTCCGTTCAATTTTGTATCCCAAAGACACGTATATGCCTTAAAATCGTACCTGATGGATTCCACATGTGTATATTCTCAAACTCTAATGAACACACTTCTTGTAGTGTGTTATAATGTGTCGTCGAACTCATTTGACATTTGCACCATATCAGCATTGCGGGTGGGGTCTCTGTGGCCTAAATGGCCGCGAATAGGGCCCGAATACCTATTTCTAAATGCGCCTTGTTCAAACTATACTCGAAAACGACGCGGACGCGAGTTTAAAGTAGGAATTTTGCAGGTTACGTTTTGACGTTTTATCGAGTTTAAATATGCATCCACAAACTTGTATCGCTCACCGTAAAGGAAATGTACCTGCAATTTCGAATGTATCATTGATGAACCGGCTCGTTTCACATTTGTAATGACTCTCGGGAAGCCTGCACTGCTCTTTCATCGGCCGATATGCGTTGGTCGATTGATTCAAAGTACACACTTCCATTGCCATCTTAACTATACAGGCCGCTATGCTGAAATCGTGACGTCACAGTAAGAGTCTAATCTGTTACAAACAGTTTCGTCGATTTTTCTAAAAAAGAATTGTTCTGGTATTTATAGTTGTTTTGTGTGTTCGTTGTTTCATTAGTTTTTATTTGTTGTTGTATGGACAGTCATTAGTTTAGGGTTTGTTGTGTTCATGTTATTATAAAATAGTTTTCAAATAATCTAGGTTAGGTCGTTAATTTTTTAAAAGTACTTTTTTCCGTGTTTTAGCACATTCTTTAGGCAAAATAGTAAGTGATGACAATAATGATGTTTGCTAAATGTATTTTTTTTTAATAAACGCCTTTATTTAATTATTAGAAAATGCCCAATAAATGTTGTGTACCGAACTGCAAGTCCAACCTGAAAAATGGTTCCTACATCCCAATGTTTTCGTTTCCCAAACACAATCATCACCTCTCCCTATGGCTAAAGAAAATTCCAAGAGCGAACTTAAAAGTGACCGAAACTACACGTGTGTGTGTCGAAAATTTTACAGAAGATTTTGTTATAAGAAACCATGAAGTTACAAACAAAGACGGTAAAGATCCCTATCCCTATCCCCCAATTAATATTTTACAGGTGTAAAATTCTGTATACCCCGAGAGAAACTGATGCTTACGACTGACGCGTATCCTTCTGTCTTCCCGAAACTTCCTTTATACCTGTCCGTAGCTCCCCTGAATAAACGAAAAGATCCCAGTTCTCGTTCTAATAATGACGAAAACGACCCCCCCCATACAAGATAAAATTAATAATTTAAAAGACATTTTGCTAAAGATTGAAGCTGGACAAATGTGTCTCGTAGATTGGATAACAAAAAAGAAAGAAAATTCCATTTATTTTTTGAAAATCCATTTAACGGATTTAAAGCTATACAAATTTGTTAATCGCCAATAAAAATCTTACCTGGGATATTGGGTATTCTACAGATGTACTGGCCTATATGGAAAACTTCAATCGAGGTGGACTAAAATATCCAACAGAGTTTTCCACCCAGATAGCTGAACGAGCATATTTTTTTTTACAGTTTGTACATCTGAAACATACGAGAACATGTTTCTCAATGATGTTCCACGGCAAAAACCTGTTCTCACCACTTTAATGCTCGAAATGTTGAGAAATGATGACATATTAGATAAGGTGCCATGCAACTGTGGACGAAGCATTGAAATTTTATCCACGAAATGTATATCAATTTGGACAAATATTCTGTTAAATAATTATTCAAAAATAATGACTATACAAAAACCCTGCAAAAGCAACAAAAATTATAGAAAATTAACGACCTACAATAAATAACACACTAGACTCACTTTGATTGGGACATTGAAACAAGTAATTTTTAATGACAATCATACACGAAGGGCTATTCTTCATTTGTGCAAAGAACGGAAGTGGTTTCTGCAAATAGAAATTGCTAAATAGGATTTTCGAATTGTAAAAAATTAGAAGCTGATATTTCGGAAATTTACCTTCCCATTAGTTTGTGCGTTGCTGTATATAATCCTTACACATGTTACCGTTCATTATCACAAAAATTCGAGCTTATTTTTAAGTAGTTGATCGTTTTTTTCGTTTTTAAAATCCTCGTTGTAAACATAACCTTGTAACTGTCCACAACCAAAATGTTCATTTCATGATTATTTATTCCTGTTTGTGCAATAAATTTACACTTTTGAAATATTCTTCTGTTGTTTCTTAGACAAAATAAGTAAAATAATATAAATGTAAGTAATTCAGCGCTGTTTTAATTTATCAAATTAAACTAAGGTTATGTTGGGTGCGACTCTTACTGTGACGTCACGATTTCAACATAGCGGCCTGTATAGATTAAGACGGCAATGACACTTCGCATCTTCGATTACCTCACCGGCAGGGTTCCAAATGCCCGCGAATCGGTCCCGAACACCTATTTCTAAACGCACTTTGTTCAAACTGCGCTCGAAAACGACGCACACACGAGTTCAAGTGCGAATTTTGCAGGTTACGTTTTTGACGTTTAATTTCCGGAAGTCGCCATTAGAGGACTATGTCCGGCCAATCGTAGCGTTCTGCGCCGGATTTTGAACGTTTCGCGCGCGAAATCTGACCAACGCGCTTCGCGCGTTAGACCGGCGACCAATGAAACTCGAGAATCCAGCATTTTTTTCCGTCAGTTTCAGACGGACGAGACCCGTTACGATGTGTATAGAGGCAGTTTGACTAGGTAGCTATGTTTGTGAAAGGGTAGTCCGTTTGCCGTAGTTTTTTCCAATGATGCGACTAATCGTGTCCGTTTTGTATGTGCAAAATTTCAACTTGATAGGATCCGCGTTTTCGAGATGGGGTGGCGCCATCTTGTTTCAAGATGACATGCATTTTGTCATCGTTTGTTGTCCAGTGTTCCCACTATGTGAATAAAAAATTACACTAAATTGTAGCCTAAGCGAAGCCCGTGTTTCTGAGTGAGAATACCGCAATATTGTTGAACTAAGTTAATGAGTAGACATTTGCATGTTCCAATCAAAGACATGAGAACTGTTTTATGTATCGTTTTGTTATAATTCAATTATATTTATATACATTTTCGATTTTTACATTTGAATTTTCCTGTTAGTGGTATTTAAAAAAATACATTTGTTTACAGTTTTGACTACGACGTGAACTAACTTTTAACGTCTGCTAATGTGTCATAACAATTTGAAATTATAAAAAAATTGGACTCTCAATGATTCCATTCTGAACTAAGTTTTAACATTTGCTAATGAATCACTTTAAGCAATTTTAAACTATTATTAATTTGAACTACGTTTTAATGTGCAAAAATTACATGTAGTTGTTCTTCCGTTATACTTTGCACGACAACTTCTATTGCTTTTTTTAATTCATCCAGTGTGTGTAATCGATTGTGATAAATTGTATTTTCAAAATAACCAAATAGAAAATAATCCAAAGTACTAAGATCTGGCCATCTTGCTAGAATCATAATAGGCTTCACTGAACCGGCATGTGCAGTGGTGGTATCATGTTGAAAATAACCCAGCTCTGCAATAGTGTAGTTGGTCTATAAAAAATTGCCATACATTATGCATTAACGAAGCCTGGAGTTAAAAAAAATTGGGCCTATAATTCTTCTTTTGGATACCGTAATCCATACTCCAACTTTCAATTAATGCAACGGTGCTTCTTGAAATAGGCCAGGGTTTTATGCGCATTAATTAATAGTTAAGTTTTAAAGAGTAGCTTTTTGTGGCAATTTTATGTCAGTAATTTTATTTTTGATCTAAGTTTTATTTCAAAGGCATCACTAACAATTGGAAACTATATTAATTTTAGAAATGTGTGAATTTTCAAGCTTGCATTTTGTTCCCATTACTTTTGTTGTTTTCAATCGAGTCCGTGGCTCATGAAGTCAACATACACACGCTCATTGTTAAATTAATACGTTCAATGATGCATAATGGGTCGTCGATGAAAAGCACGTTTCACAATTAGTCTAAAAAGGTTACTATTTGAATTTTGGTTAAAAAAATAATTTTAAGTTCGACTACACAATTAGTTATAATTAATCAAAGTTTTTTCACCAAATTAACCACAAACGCTGACAGATTGAAATTTTCAAACAATACTTATTAGTTTTAGTCGCTGGCAGTTTCCGCAAAATCTTGACAACATGAAAAACGCCCGGGAATGCCAACCGTGATATTTAACTAACAGAAGATTTTAATTTTTTTAGAATATTTACCTTTGTGACAATTGACTTTATTATGGAATTGATATAATCATTTAAGGTTAAGTAGTGATTTGTAAATTTTTAGGGACATTTGTTCTTAAAAATTTTGTGGGAAAACAATAACTTAATCGTAAATCTGTCATGTTCGCGTCAAGGTTATGTGCTGTCAACCGGATGACAATGAATTGCCAACGTATCTGACGACACAAGTAAGTTCGTAAGCAATTCTCTCCCCAAGCCGGTGAAAAATATGTTTTTGATAAAATTGAAGTATATCTGTTTTATATGTCCACCAATTGCACATATAAAATTAAAATATATATATTATATGATAAATATTACTTCTCAAATGTTATCAAAGTGCACATGTTCTATAGATTACACTATTTGCTTTGCAATAATTCTACAGATTATACTACTTGATCGCGTTTTACATTTAAAAACTAAGTCTCTATGTGTCTAAATGTGCGTTTGGACATTTGACGTATACGATTTGTACGTTTTCTACTGTTCATAATTCTGTTTGTTAATGCATCGAAGATACAACGAATTCAAACTAAGCTCTACTACCTAATTAATCAATTGATCACTCACCGAATATTTACAATGAGGAATTTGTACGTATATTTGTAAGTCATGCAACTTGTGCATAGGCAATTATGTAACTGTAACTGACAGCGCTGTCCGAAGGCGGCGTAACCTAATTAAACGGCCGGGTCGTTGATTCTGAACTATACAGAAAGACGTGAAATCTTACCTCATTGAGTGCACATAAACATCCATAAATAACAACTGCCCAAACTACATATAAAGATGATCTTTGAAAAGGGCGTCTTGGGCAGAACACACGTTTGACATTTGAAATGTCACAACACATACACGTACACAATTCTGTCCAGTTTTGTATCCCAAAGACACGTATATGCCTTAAAACCGTACCTGACCGATTCCACATGTGTATATTCTCAAACTCTAATGAACACACGCCTTTTATAATCTGTTATAATGTGTCGTCAAACTCATTTGACATTTGCACCATATTAGCACCGCGGGTGGGGTCTCTGTGGCCTAAATGGCCGCGAATCGGGCCTGAACGCCTATTTCTAAACTCGTCTTGTCCAAACTACGCTCGAAAATGACGCCGACGCGAGTTTAAGGTGCGAATTTTGCAGGTTAAGTTTTGACGTTTAATCGAGTTTAAATATGCTTCCACAAACTTGTATCACTCACCATAAAGGAAATGTACTTGTAATTTCGAATGTATCATTGATGAACCGGCTCGTTTCACGTTTGTATTGATTTGCGGGAAGCCTGCACTGCTGTTTCGTCGGCCGATATGCGTTGGTCGATTGATTCAAAGTACACACTTCGCATCTTCGATTACTTCACCGGCAGGGTTCCAAATGCCCGCGAATCGGCCCCGAACACCTATTTCTAAACGCACTTTGTTCAAACTACGCTCGAAAACGACGCACACACGAGTTCAAGTGCGAATTTTGCAGGTTACGTTTCTGACGTTCAATTTCCGGAAGTCGACATTAGACGACTCTGTTCGGCCAATCGTAGCGTTCTGCGCCGGATTTTGAACGTTTCGCGCGCGAAATCTGACCAACGCGCTTCGCGCGTTAGACCGGCGACCAATGAATCTTGAGAATCCAGCATTTTTTTCCGTCAGTTTCAGACGGACGAGACCCGTTACGATGTGTATAGAGGCAGTTTGACTAGGTAGCTAAGTTTTATGAAAGGGTAGTCCGTTTCCCGTAGTTTTTACCAATGATCCGTTCCATTTCTTTCAGCTGTGTCTGTTCAAAATTTCTTGATAGGTTCACGCGTACCGGATATAGATTGTCGTTATTTTGTTTCAAGATGACATAACAGATGTCATTTTGTCATCGCTTAGTGCCCAATGTTCCCACTATGTGAATAAAACATTACACTAACACATGCGTACATGCGTAAGCGACGCACGTGTTTCTGAGAGAAATACTGGAATATTGTTGAACTAAGTTAATGAGTAGACATTTGCATGTTCCAATCAAAGACATGAGAACTATTTTATGTAACGATTTGTTATAATTCAATTTTCCTGTTAGTGGTTTTAAGAAATTACATTTATTTACAGTTTTGACTACGATATGAACTAAGTTTTTACATCTGCTAATGTGTCACATTAAGCAAACAATTGCTTGTAGCTGTTCTTCCGTTATTCTTTGCGCAGCACCTTTTAATTCATCCAGTGTGTATAATCGATTGTGATAAATTGCATTTTTAAAATAACCAAATAGAAAATAATCCACAGTAGTGTATCTGGCGATATTGGTGGAATCATATCATAGTCTTCAATGAACCGACATGTTTGGGCAGTGGAGATATCATGTTGAAAATAACCCAGCTCAGCAGTAGCTCATCATACTGTAGTTGATCTATAAAAATTTGCAACATATTACGATATCGTTCGGCATTACGGATATCGGTGAAGAAAATTGGCCGAATAATTTTCTTCTGGATACTGCAATCCATACTACAACTTTCAATGGATGCCTGTTGAAATACGCCAGTGTTTCCTGCATTCCAAATACGTCCTAATTAATTAATTGAATTGTTTTGAGTAGTTATTTCTGTGGCATTTTTTTAACAGTTATTTAACAGTTTGAACTAAGTTTTATTTCAAAGGCGTTACACTGTTAACAATTGGAAACTATATTGATTTGAACTCCGTTTTTCTTTTTTAGAAAGGTGTGAATTTTCAAGCTTGTGTCAAAAGACAGTGCGATAGCTATATTTGGGTTTTGTTACCATTACTTTTGTTGTTTCCAGTCAACTTCGTGGCTCATGAAGTCATCACACGGGTATTCATAAATTGATACGTTCAATTATTATAAAAAGAATACTATTTGAATTATTTTTTATCTATCAAAGCTCCATCTGATTGAAACTAAGTTCGACGACATAATTTGTTATACTTAATCATATTTTTTCACCAAATTAACCACAAATCATGTAATTTGCAACTACAAAATTATCTCGGAACGGTGACATGATTGAAATTTGCAAATAATTAGTTTTTTGCCGCTGGCAGTTTCCGCATAATCTTCCATCCGGGAATGCCAGCCGTGATATTTAACTGACAGCAATTTAAAATATTTTAAAATATTTACGTTTGTGACAATTGACTTAATAATGCGATTGACATAATCATTTGAGGTTAAGTAATGATTTGTAACGTTTTAGGGATATTTGTTTTTAACAATTTTGTGGGAAAACAATAACTTATTTAGCGTAAATCTGTCTGTTCGCGTCAAGGTTATGTGGTGTCAAACGGATGATGTTGACGTTGCCAACATATCCGCGGACGTGAAGTTCGTAAGCAGTTCTCCTCAAGCCGTTGTAAAATGTATTTGACAAAATTTGAGTATATCAGTTTCATGTCCACCGATTGTACATATAAAATTAAAATATTACTGTTTTATGAAAAGTATTACTTATCAAAGTGCATATGTTTTACAGAGTACACTATTTGTAGTGTATTAATTCTACGTGATTCAATATTAACCAAACGAATTGGACAATTTAGATTCGGTGTGACAGATAAAAAATAATTAGTAGGTTTTTGCTGTTGGTAGTATCCGTAAAATCGCTGCTACTGAATTTTTTTTTAATATTTATGATTCTGGTTTGTGACTTTCTTATGCGTTTGACATGAGTAATTCAGGTTACGTATTTATATTTGGGGATATATGTTCTTAACAATTGCCGAGAAAGTTTCTACTTAGCGCAATAGAAAATTATATTTATATTATCTTGCATTTATTTACTTAAGAGCAATTACATGTTACCTATAGTTCTGCACTAAATGCACTAAATTCTGTTTGTTAATGGCCCGAAGATATAACGAATTCAAACTAAGCTCTACTACCTCATTAATCAATTGATCACTCGCCAACTATTTACAATGCGGAATTTCCATGTATATTTGTAAGTCATGTCGAACTCGTACATAGACAATTATGTAACTGTAACTGACAGTGTTTTCCGAAAGCAGCGTGAAGCAATTAAAAAGGCCGGGTTGGTGAATTTTAACTATAAAGACGTCAACTCTTACCTGATCGAGTGCAAATAAACATCCATAAATAACAACTGCCCAAACTACATATAAAGATGATCTTTGAAAAAGGGGTCTTTGGCAGAACACACGTTTGACATTTGAAATGTCACAACACACACGTACACAATTCCGTTCAATTTTGTATCCCAAAGACACGTATATGCCTTAAAATCGTACCTGATGGATTCCACATGTGTATATTCTCAAACTCTAATGAACACACTTCTTGTAGTGTGTTATAATGTGTCGTCGAAGTTATTTGACATTTGCACCATATCAGCATTGCGGGTGGGGTCTCTGTGGCCTACATGGCCGCGAATAGGGCCCGAATACCTATTTCTAAATGCGCCTTGTTCAAACTATACTCGAAAACGACGCGGACGCGAGTTTAAAGTAGGAATTTTGCAGGTTACGTTTTGACGTTTTATCGAGTTTAAATATGCATCCACAAACTTGTATCGCTCACCGTAAAGGAAATGTACCTGCAATTTCGAATGTATCATTGATGAACCGGCTTGTTTCACATTTGTAATGACTCGCGGGAAGCCTGCACTGCTCTTTCATCGGCCGATATGCGTTGGTCGATTGACTCAAAGTACGCACTTTCCATCTTCGATGACTTCATCGGCAGGGTTCCAAATGCCCGCGAATCGGCCCCGAACACCTATTTCTAAACGCACTTTGTTCAAACTGCGCTCGAAAACGACGCACACACGAGTTCAAGTGCGAATTTTGCAGGTTACATTTTTGACGTTTAATTTCCGGAAGTCGCCATTAGAGGACTATGTCAGGCCAATCGTAGCGTTCTTCGCCGGATTTTGAACGTTTCGCGCGCGAAATCTGACCAACGCGCGTAGACCGGCGACCAATGAAACTTGAGAATCCAGCATTTTTTTCCGTCAGTTTCAGACGGACGAGACCCGTTACGATGTGTATAGAGGCAGTTTGATAGGTAGCTAAGTTTTATGAAAGGGTACTCCGTTTGCGGCAGTTTTTCCAATGATGCAATTAATTGTGTAAGTTTTGTATGTGCAAATTTTCAATTTGTAAGGTTCCCGCGTTTCCGAGATAGAGTGGCGCCATCTTGTGTCAAGATGACGTGCATTTTGTCATAGTTTATTTTCCAGTGTTCCCACAATGTGAATAAAATATTACACAAAATGTTTGCATAAGCGAAGCACGTGTTTCTGAAAGAGAATACAGTAATAATATTGTTGAACTAAGTTAATGAGTAGATATGAGTAAGATATGAGAAATGCAATGTAACGTTCTGTTATAATTCAATTAGATGTATATACATTTTCGCTTTTTACATATGATTTTTTTTATTAATGGTTTTAAAAACAAATTACCGCTGTTTACAGTTTTGGCTACAATATGAACTAATTTTTAACATCTGCTAATGTGACGCAACAAGTTCACAATTTGAAACCGTAATAAATTTGAACACTCAATGATTTAAATTTTCAACTAAGTTTTATGATTTGCTAATGAGTCACATTAAGCAACAATTTTTAATTTTTATTAATTTGAACTAAGTTTTACTCATTAAAATCACCTAATTATCATGTTTTGTGACGTCATATGTCAATTTTATATAAAATACACCGCTAAATTATATGCGAGTGTGAAAAGCATTAGTTTTATGCTCGGCGTTGTCCATGTAAAGTCAATTTTGATATTTTTTGCAGTTTTTTCCTTCCGTTAATATTTTTGGTTAAAATTGAATTCTTGAAATTTGTTATCTCTTGTTTCTTTTGTCTTGGCATTTTTTTGTTGCAAAATCTATTTTTGTATTTGTTATAAAACCGTCTGTACTTATAATTTGTTAGTGCAAAATTTACAGTTGGCAAAATGTTCATGCAGCAGAATTACAGTAGTACATTGTACAACAAGTGTTGAAAAGGCAAGATTTCACACGAGTTTGCAGGGTTGAGCCACGAGCCGAAGGCGAGTGACTTAGGCAAACGAGTGTGAAATCGACTTTTCAACACGTGTTTTACACGATACTTTTCCGACGACTACCATAACAATAAAAATCAAAACTTTTACTTGAATATGTTCGTCAGTTTCAGAATTCACAAACGACACATGTTAAATGTCAAATTTCATTGGTAACCACGATTGTACTACCAGAGTTGAAAATTCTTCAAAGTTATCAAACCAAACAACGCATTTAATAGTTTACCAAACGTGACTGGCGGAAGTTCTTTTTAAATATTTACGTTTATGACCATTGTCTTTCTCATGCTTTTGACATGAGCCTTTAAGGTTAAGTAATGATATGTAACTTTTTAGGGATATTTCTTCTTAAAAATTTCGTGGGAAAACAATAACGTAATTAGCGTAAATCTGTCTTGTTCGCGTCAAGGTTATGTGCTGTCAAACGGGTGACATTGCCAACATATCTGACGTGAAGTTGGTAAGCAATTCTCTCCCCAAGCCGTTGTAATCCACGGATTTTTACATTTAAAAACTAAGCCTCTAAATACATATTAACCAAATGTATTTAACAGTGTGCCAAACGTAATATTTACATTTATTTGCGTTCTTATGCTTTTGACACGAGCCTTTAAAGTTAAGCAATGATATGTAACTTTTTAGGAATATTTGATCTTAACAATTGCCGAAAAAGTTTCTATTAAAAAAAACACAAAATTTATAATTATATTACATTCATTTATTTACATATAAGCAAATGTATGTCAAAGAAAGCGTTGTCTGAAGAAAATTTGAACCAATCAACTGTAAAAGAGATGATCTTTGAACAGGGAGCTCAATGCGTCGGTACCCAGGTTTGACATTTGTAATGTCACAACAGATTCACGTACACAATTCCGTCCAGATTTGTATTCTAAAGACATGTATATGCCATAAAATCATACCTGATCGAATCCAGATGTGTATATTCTCAAACTCTAATCAACACATACTTCTTATAATGTATAATGTGTCGTCGAACACGCTTGACATGTCCACCATATCAGCAACAAAACTCGCAATTTGTTACGATGATTATTAATTTCTTGCTTGTTATACACACTTGATGCATCAGTTTATATAATATATCGTAGCGAATCAAATCCACTTCACATTGCAAAACTGAATTCAACCTCCACTACTGTACGTCAAATGTGCGTTTCGACATTTGACATATACGGCTCGTATGTTTTCTGCTTTGGAAAATTCTGTTTGATAATGCATCGAAGATACAACGAATTCAAACCAAGCTCTACTACCTAATTAATCAATTGATCACTCACCGAATATTTAGAATGCGTATTTTGCATGTACATTTGTAAGTCATATGGAACTCGTTATGTAACTGTAAATGACAGGGTTCTTCGAAGGCGGCGTGAACCAACTAACGGCCGGGTCGGTGAATTTGAACTGTACAGAAAGACGTCAAATTTTACCTGATCGAGTACAAATAAACATCTATAAATAGTCACAACACATCCACGTACACAATTCTGTCCAGATTTGTATCCCAAAGACACGTATATGCCATAAAATCGTACCTGATCGATTCCACATGTGTATATTCTCAAACTCTAATGAACACACACTTCTTATAATGTGTAATGTTTCGTCGAATTCATTCGACATTTGCACCATATCAGCATTGCGGGTGGGGTCTCTGTGGCCTAAATGGCCGCGAATCGGGCCCGAATACCTATTTCTAAATGCGCCTTGTTCAAACTATACTCGAAAACGACGCCGCCGCGAGTTTAAAGGGCGAATTTTGCAGGCTACGTTTTGACGTTTAATCGAGTTCACATATGCGTCCACAAATTTATATCACTCACCGAAAAGGAAGTGTACTTGTAATTTCGAATGAATCGTTGATGAACCGGCTCGTTTCAAATTTGTAATGATTTGTAGGAAGCCTGGACTGCTGTTTCATCGGCCGATATGCGTTGGTTGATAAATTCAAGTACCTACTTTTGCATCTTCGATGATTTCACCGGCAGGGTCGCGGATGCCCGCGAATCGGTCGCCAACACTTATTTCTAAACGCACTTTGTTCAAACTACGCTCGAAAACGACGCAGACGCGTGAGTTTAAAGTGCAAGTTTTGCAGTTTACGTTTTGACGTAAAATTTCTGTCGTACATTCGACCTGGTCGTTGGGCCAATCGCGGAGTTCGGCGCCGTCACGCGCGCAAATCTGACCAACGCGCTTCGCGCGTTAGACCGGCGGCCAATGGAATTTTAAAGCGTCAGATTTTTGGACTGTCAGATGACAAGACGCTATGATGTGTATAGATGCAGTTTGACTAGGTAACTAAGTTTGTGAAAGGGTAGTCCGTTTGCGGTAGTTTTTTTCCAATGATGCAACTAATTGTGTCAGTTTTGTATGTGCAAAATTTCAACTTGATTGGTTCACGCGTTCTCGAGATGGATTGGCGCCATCTTGTTTCAAGGTGACATGCATTTTGTCATCGTTTATTGTCCAATGTTCCCACTATGTGAATAAAAAATTACACTAAATTGTAACCTAAACGAAGCACGTGTTTCTGAGAGAGAATACTGCAATATTCTGGAACTAATTTAATGAGCAGACATTTGCATGTTACAATCAAAGAGATGACAACTGCTTTAGGTAACGTTTTGTTATAATTCAATTGGATTTATACTCATTTTCGCTTTTTACATTTGAATTTATCTATTAGTGGTCTTTAAAAAAATTACCGTTTACAGTTTTGGCTACAATATGAACTTTTGAATATGAAGTTTTAACATCTGCTGTGTCGCAACAAGTTAACAATTTGAAACTGTAATAAATATGAAGTCGCAATGATTTAAATTTTTAACTAAGCGTTGCCATTTGCTAATGAGTCATATTAAGCAAACAATTTTAAACTATTATTAATTTGAAGTTATATTTTATTTTTAATATTTTTGGTTTTTTAGAATTGTTCTTTAGTTTTTATCTTTTGTTTCTTTTTGTTTTGGCATTTTTTCTGTTGCAAAATCTATTTTTGTATTTGTTATAAAACCGTCTGTACTTAATAGTGCAAAATCAGCTTAATTTGTGCACGCGTTCCTGAGATAGGGTGTCGTTATTTTGTTGAAGTAAGTAGTTCGGGTTTCTCAATGTTTTCAATTAAAAACTACAATTTGAACTAAGTTTTAACATCTGCTAAGGTACCAAATTAGAAATTGCATTTAATTATTTTATTATTTTATTTTAACATGTTTTTTTTCAATGACTTAAATTTTGAACTAAGTTTCATCATCTGCTAATGAGTAACATTAAGTAAACAACTTGATTGAAACAATTTATTAAAACTAACCTAATGAAATTATAATAACAAGTTTTGTGACGTAATGTGGTAGGCGTATATAGATATAAAATACACCGCTAAATTATGTGACTGTGAAAAGCGTTAAATCTTCGTTCTTGGTATTATGTAATTATGCATGCACAAGCGTCAATTTTGACATTTTTGCACTTCATCCTTTTTTTAATATTTTTGTTTTTCTTAATTGTTTTTGATTTATTATTATTTGTCTTGGCAATTTGTATACGTTGTTTAGCAATTTTTGTATTTTTGGTTTTTTTTTTATATTGTTGCATACTTTTTTAATTCTCTCTTTTTACATTTTGGCATTTGTGACAATAGACTTTCTTATACGTTTGACATGTGTATTTCAGATTATGTTATGATCAATCGCTTTTTGTCATATTTGTTGTTAACAATTGCCGAAACAGTTTCAACAAAAAAGAAACAATAGCAAATTATATTTATATTGTTTTCTGTTAAACGATTAGTTGTTATACACCATGTTGCAGGATTGCAACATTTATCCTTTGTTTGAAAATCTTTTTTACATTTGTTATACAATCGTGCGTATTTATAATTTATTACTGCAAAATTAGAAGTTAGCAGTTATTCTTGTTGGCTATATTCAAACAAAATGTTTAGTTGAACTTATTATGTCATTTGTCAGTTTATTTATGTATTAGACAGATTATGCTTTATAAGTTGTAGATGCAAACGAAAGTTTGTAAGTACGAAGCACGAACAAAGACTATTCGTAATCTTCATTTACGATCTATTTGTCCATTTATGTTGGAAATTGTAATAAAATTGTAAATGTTAAAAGTAACAACATTTTATTAATTCACATCATAACTACAAAAAAAGTATAATAATCATTATATAAAAGACATTTTTATCCTCCACCGCTATCGTCCACTTAGGTCTGTTCACCCACACATCAAATATGGCTGTGAACAAACCATAAGTAACCCTATAATTTATTATTTTTTTAAATGACATCGTGCATGTCGACCGATGACTGTCCAACGTATCGCGGAGTATGTAATCCGCCGGCGGTTAGAACAGCACGCACGGTGCAGGCGGTACCTGGGCATCATTATGGTGGACCCATCCGTCTCCTGACGGGCTTCGTGTCCATGCTTTGTAATGCTGGACGGCATGATGGTATTCGGCGAATGCCACCACCTTCCACGTGCGCTCTGAAAACGTACGGCTTTATGCACACAAGTTTCAGATAACGTGAAACCAAGTTACCCATCAGCCCGATGCGGTCCAGCGAAGCGAGGTGATATCCTCTTCGCATGTCGGGACCGGCGTCGATTGCGACGTGTACGGCAAGGTAATGGTTTCCAGTGTGCGTTACGGTGGTGGTCACCGTGTGTGCAATGGTGGTGGTCACTCCTCGTTCCTGGCACTCTGTTTTGTGAAAAGACGGTGTTCCATTTGTTCTTCATGTACATTTCGATAAAATGATTATGGGTCGACTGCGGAGTGCAAGTGTAATTTAACATTTTAATTTCGCAATCCGCTGCGCTACGGAAAGTAAGTCATTACAATAAGTGGTTGTGAATAGTAAAAGCCATTTTTTAAAATAAAGTGTATTCATGAAGACTTGTTTTGATGTTTAATTTGATATGTATGACATGACAAAATAAAACTTGAAAACTGTGAACTTGGATGTCGACAAAAAGAAATTTGAAGGAAAGTAGTTTATTCAAGTATATAATGAAAAACGATTGTTTGTTGGGTAAAAAGTCATGTAACCGATGTTGTATACTTACACAGAAAACAAATTTGTTCGTTCAAATATTGTTACAAGTTATGCAACATACACAGTTTTGTAACCGAAAGTCATGGATATGTCATAAAATCGTAGCTGATCGAATATATAATATACTTGCATATCCTCAAACTCTGATGACGATAAACTTTTGATAGCACGTAATATGTCGTCGAACACATTTGATATTTGAAATGTCATGAATGTCTGAAGAGATAATACAGCAACATTACATGAATAGGTTTATTCTACCAAATGTACAATTTTAATTCTGTTTTAAATTAAAAAACAAAGTTAATCTATTAAAACTACATGTGATTTTCTACAATCTAATTCATCAATTGATAAAGTTTTAGTCGCCAAATAAGCAACAAAACACTCGATTTATAAGGACGATTGTCAGTTTCTTGCTTCTTGTATCCAATTGACTCGGCAGTTTACGCAAAATCTTCGCAAATTAGAAAATCTACGTTTCATGTCTGCATAAATATTAACCGAACGCATTTTGAAACGTCGACTTGCTGCACGGTATGATTGGTGCCGAAAATCGTAGCCAGTCGAGACCAAATATACATCCACAAACTTAAATCACTCACTGTTAACGAAATCCACAATAACGATGCACAATGCATCGTCGACGAACCGGCTCGTTTGACATTTGCAAGTTCACAACGTGACTTGCGGGAAGCCTACACTGCATGATAGATTTATGCCCAGTTTCACAAACGCTAATCGATCGTTAACAGGTTGTTAACGGATCGTCAAAAGTTTGACGATTCGTTAACGAATCTTTAATCAATCGTCAAACATTTGGCGATTGATTACTGTGACGAACTGTTAAATGAAAATCAACCATTGTTTTGGATTTCAAAAGCAATAACATGTCGTTAAAGGCTTGTTAACTAATTCACCATTTGACAATCGTTTGTGAAACCGGGCATTAAAGTATACCGATATTTGCATCTTTGACACCACCCTGAGACACGGGGTCTTAAATTTCCGCGCATCGGGCTCGAATACGCATTTGTAAATGGGAAATGCCCTTGAAACTCGAAAACGTCGCAATGTCCGAATTTTGTCGCCGATTCGAACACAGCCGTCGCGTGCGGCCGGAATTTGACCCTCGGCCCGCGTAATAGCGGACCAATGGGCGTCGCGCGTTCGGCCGCTTAAACCTCGTCAACCAGGTTTTTCGTCGAGTCTCCGGCGGAATTTGAACTTTCGGCGCACAAACTCGAACCAATGCGCCTCGCGCATTTTTCCCGTCCGCCAATAAAACCCGCGAAATTCGTGGTGCAGCCGAAAACGGTCGTAGCTCCCGGTGTACTTTTGCTGTATCTGAATTTTTCCTTATCGTTTGGTTATATGCGGGTGACTAGGCAACTAAGTTTGTGAAAGGGTGGTCCGTTGGCGGCGGTTTTTTCCAATGATGCAAGTAATTGCGTTAGTTTTGTATGTGCAAAATTTCAACTTGTAAGGTTCACGCGTTCTCGAGATAGAGTGGCGCAATCTTATGTCAAGATGACGTGCGTTTTGTCATAGTTTATTGTTCAACGTTAACTATGTCAATAAAATATTACACTAAATTTTAGCGTAAGCGAAGCGTGTGTTTCTGAGAGAGAATACCGCAATGTGAATCAAGCTTTCCAATTGTCAAATTGACAATGTTAATTCGTGAAAACAAAATTATAATATACCTTTAATATAATTGCAACAACATATTTTACAATGACAACGTAAGTTATTGCAGATCTATTGGAAATTCAATGTCATCAACTTGACATAGAACATAACCTTAAATAAATTATTGTTTTCCCGTAATTTTTACAGTTTCCTACCTACTGTATGTTCACGTATAAAATTGTCAAAAAATATTGTGAGAATATTGTGTCTAACGGATGACATTGAATTGCCAATAAAAATGTATTTTTAGGGACATACAGTTTGACAGTAATTCACTCCTCAAGCCAGATGACATGAAATTGTCAATAAACTGTGTTTTTTGGGACATGAAGTTTTTCAGCAATTAGGGATATTCTCTCCTCAAGTTTTTCCAATACTGTTAAAGGTATTTTTAATTTTGGTTTGCACGAATTAAAGTTGTCAATTTGACAATTTAAAATTTTGGATGAAATGCACATTTGACAATTATTCTAAAGAGCGGCCTATTTGAACTTTGGTTTATAAATTAATTTTTATCTGTCAAAGCTACGCGTGATTCATTCTATAACGTAATTTATTAATTGATTAAAGCCGTCTCACCTAATTAATCACAAAATACGCAATTTGCAAGTATTAAATCATCTTGGAATGCTGATAATGACTTAACTGGTTGAAATTTGCAGTTAGCCATTATTAGTTTTTTTCCGGTTGACAAAATCTTGTCGCCGCGTTAGTGACGCGGCGCGCGAACTAATCGATCGACCAGATTAATGAATTTATTTGACGTCGCGCGTTGACGTTTGAAACGTCATACATATTTTACAACGGCTTCAGCAGATGTCACTAATTGCCGACCAACTTCTTGTCGTCAAAAGTACAAGTTTATTGGCAACTAAATGTCATCCATTTGACATAGGACATAACCTTGACGCGAACATTATTGTTTTTTTTACAGTTTTTTACCATTTGTCAACTGATTGTAACGTGCATTCAAGAAAAATCCTAATTTAGGAGGGCTGTGAAATTCAATTGGTGTTTAAAGATACTTTAACCACAACCAAAAGAAACTACAATAATGTCAGTGTTGACAGATGAGGTTCTAACCTCAAAAAACACATTATATATTCTTCATGGAAATCTGTAAAGCTCTCAGGAATGGATAATGCCAAACACCATCAACTTTTTGCCCTGTTCGAAAATAGCATTCCAATAATTTTGCTTTCTGCTCTGTTGTGATAACCATTTTTAATTAGTAAAGCAGTTTTCACTTTTGACGTCTAAATTGACATTTTGGTTGTGGCTAAAGTACCTTTAAACATCAATTGAATTTCTGAGCCCTCCTAAATTAAGATTTTTCTTGAACGCACCTTATAATCGGTCCATATAACTATGAAACTCTCAAAAAATATCGTGGGAAAACAATAATTTATTTAGTGGAAATCTGTTTTGTTCACGTTAAAGTTTTGTGCTGTGAAGCGGATGACAATGAATTGCCTATATATCTGTGACATGAAGTTCGTAAGCATTTCACTCAAGCGTTGTAAAATATGTTTTTGACAAAATGTATGTATATCTGTTTTATATGTCTACCGATTGTACATATAAAATTAAAATATACCTATTTTATGAAAAGTATTATTTCTACAAGGTTATCAAAGTACACATATTCTACAGAGTACATTATTTCCAGTGCAATAATTCTACAGATTATATATTTGATCGTGTTTTACATTAAACAACGTCTCTAAATAAATATTAACCAAACGCATTTAATAGTTTGCCAAACGTAATTCACATTAAGCAAACAATTTTAAACTATAATTAATTTGAAATAAGTTTGAATGTGCACCACCATTGGCTATACATGCATCGATTCTTTGTTCAATGTTTTCAAAGATTGCTTGTAGCTGTTCTTCCGTTATTGTTTGCGCATCACCTTCTATCGCGTCTTTTATTTCATCCAGTGTGTATAATCGATTGTGATGAATTGTATCTTTAAAATAACCCAATAGAAAATAATACACAGTAGTAAGATCTGGCGATCCTGCTTCAATGAACCGACATGTTTGGGCAGTGATGATATCATGTTGAAAATAACCTAGCTCCGCAGTAGCTCATCATATCATAGTATAGTTGCTCTATAAAAATTTGCAACATATTACGATAACGTTCGGCATTAACGATATCGGTGAAGAAAATTGGCCCAATAATTTTCTACTGGATACTGCAATCCATACTCCAACTTTCAATAGATGCCTGTTGAAATACGCCATGGTTTCCTGCACCCCAAATGCATCCTAATTAATTAATTGAATTAAGTTTTAAGTAGTCACATCTGTGGCAGTTTTTTTTATCAGTAATTTAATTTTATTTCAAACATATTACACTCTTAACAATTGGAAACTATATTAATTTGAAGTAAGTTTTTCTTTTTTAGACATGTGTGAATTTTCAAGCTTGCATCAAATGATAGTGCGATAGCTATATTTGCGTTTTGTTACCATTACTTTTGCTATTTTCAGTCAACTTCGTGGCTCATTTAGTCCACACACGCTTATTCATAACTTGATACGTTCAATTATTGTAAAAAGAACATTATTTGAATTAATTGTTACCTATCAAAGCTCCAGCTGGTTGAAACTAAGTTCGACGACCCAATTTGTTATAATTAATCAAATTTTTTCACCAAATTAACCGCAAATCATGTAATTTGCAAGTACAACATTATCTCGGAACGCTGACATAGATTGCAAATAATACTTGGCCATTATTAGTTTTTTGCCGTTGGCAGATTCCGCAAAATCTTGCAACATGAAAAACGTCCGGGAATGCCAACCGTGATGTTTAAAGTGTTTACCTTTGTGACAATTAATTTTATTACGATTCGATTGACAATCATTTAAGGTTAAGTAATGATTTGTAACTTTTTAGGGATATTTGTCCTTAAAAAATTTGTAGGAAAGCAATAACGTAATTGGCGAAAATCTGTCATGTTCCCGTCAAGGTTATGTGCTGTCAAACGGACGGTATTGCCACCATATCTGACGTGAAGTTCGTAAGCAATTGTCTCCCCAAGCCGTTGTAAAATATGATTTTGATAAAGTTTAAGTATATCAGTTTTATATGTCCGTTTTCCGCCGCTCTCGCTGCACTTGTGTAGCTGTTTCCATAAATTCTTGGCTAATTCAAAAACGTGCACGAATTTAGAACGTGACGTTTACCTGATCGTTGTCCGAAAGCGGCCTGAATCAATTAAACGGTCTGTCCGATGAATTTGAAGTGTACAGAAAGACGTTACCTTGTACCTTATCGAGTGCAAATAAACATCCATAAATAAAAACTGGCCAAACTATAAAGAAGATGCTCTTTAAGCAGGGCGCTCAATGCGTCGTTTGACATTTGAAATGTCATAGCTCATACACGTACAGAATTCCATCCAGTTTTGTATACCGAAGAGACGTATATGCCATAAAACCGTACCTGATCGAATCCAGATGTGTATATTCTCAGTCTATTGAACAAACACTTCTTATAATTTGTAATGTATCGTCGAACACATTTGACATTTGCAACATATCAGCACTGCGGGCGGGGTCTCTGTGGCCTAAATGGCCGCGAATCTATTAAAACTACATGTAATTTTCTACAACCTAATTCATTAACTGATAAAGTTTTACTCGCCAAATAAGCAACAAAACACGCAATTTATAACGACGATTGTCAGTTTCTTGCTTCTTGTATCCAATTGACTCGGCAGTTTACGCAAAATCTTCGCAAATTGGAAAATCTACGTTTCGTGTCTGCATAAATATTAACCGAACGCATTTTGAAACGTCGACTTGCGGCACGGTATGATTGGTGCCGGAAAATCGTAGCCAGTCGTGACCAAATATAAATCCACAAACTTAAATCACTCACTGTAAACGAAATTCACAATAATGATGCACAATGCATCGTCGACGAACCGGCTCGTTTGACATTTGCAATTTCACAACGTGACTTGCGGGAAGCCTACACAGCATGATAGATTTAAAGTATACCGATATTTGCATCTTTGACATCACCCTGAGACACGGGGTCTTAAATTTCCGCGCATCGGGCTCGAATACGCATTTGTAAATGGAAAATGCCATTGAAACTCGAAAACGACGCAATGTCCGTATTTTGTCGCCGATTCGAACACAGCCGTCGCGTGCGGCCGGAATTTGACCCTCAGCCCGCGTAATCGCGGACCAATGGGCGTCGCGCGTTCGGCCGCTTAAACCTCGTCAACCAAGCTTTTCGTCGGGTCTCCGGTGGAATTTGAACCTTCGGCGCGCAAACTCGGACCAATGCGCTTCGCGCATTTTTCCCGTCCGCCAATAAAACCCGTAAAATTCGTAGCGCAGCCGAAAACGGTCGTAGCTCCCGGTGTACTTTTGCTGTATCTGAATTTTTCCTTATCGTTTGGTTATATGCGGGTGACTAGGTAACTAAGTTTGTGAAAGGGTGGTCCGTTTGCGGCAGTTTTTTCCAATGATGCAACTAATTGTGTCAGTTTTGTATGTGCAAAATTTCAACTTGATTGGTTCACGACGCGTTCTCGAGATGGATTGTTGCATGAGATCTTGTTTCAAGATGACATGCATTTTGTCATTGTTTATTGTCCAGTGTTCCCACTATGTGAATAAAAAATTCACTAAATTGTAACCTAAGCGAAGCACGTGTTTCTGAATGCTGCACTATTCTGGAACTAAGTTAATGAATAGACATTTGCATGTTCCAATCAAAGACATGACAACTGCTTTATGTAACGTTTTGTTATAATTCTATTAGATTTATATTCATTTTCGCTTTTTATATTTGAATTTATCTATTAGTGGTTTTCTAAAAAAATTACCGTTGTTTACAGTTTTGGCTACAATATGAACTAAGTTTTAGCATCTGCTAATGTGTCGCATGTGTTAACAATTTCAAAATGTAATAAATATGAAGTTGCAATGATTTAAATTTTTAACTAAGCGTTGCCATTGGCTAATGTATTAGACACATTAGGCAACTAAGTTTGTGAAAGGGTGGTCCGTTGGCTGCGGTTTTTTTCAATGATGAATTATGAAGTAATTGTGTCAGTTTTGTATGTGCAAAATTTCAACTTGTAAGGTTCACGCGTTCTCGAGATAGAGTGGCTTATGTCAAGATGACGTGCGTTTTGTCATAGATTATTGTTCAACGTTCCCACTATGTCAATAAAAATTACACTAAATTTTAGCGTAAGCGAAGCGTGTGTTTCTGAGAGAGAATACCGCAATGTGAATCAAGCTTCTCAATTGTCAAATTGACAATGTTAATTCGTGAAAACAAAATTATAATATACCTTTAATATAATTGCAACAACATATTTTACAATGACAACGTAAGTTATTGCAGATCTATTGGAAATTCAATGTCATCAACTTGACATATAACATAACCTTAAATATATTATTGTTTTCCCGTAATTTTTACAGTTTTCTACCTACTGTATGTACAGGTATAAAATTGTCAAAAAATATTGTGAGAATATTGTGTCTAACGGATGACATTGAATTGCCAATAAAAATGTATTTTAGGGACATACAGTTGCTCAGTAATTCACTCCTCAAGCCAGATGACATGAAATTGTCAATAAACTGTGTTTTTTGGGACATGAAGTTTTTCAGCAATTAGGGATATTCTCGCCTCAAGTTTTTCCAATACTGGTTAAGGTATTTTTAAATTTGGTTTGCACGAATTAAAGTTGTCAATTTGAGAATTAAAAATTTTGGATGAAATGCACATTTGACAATTATTCTAAAGACCGGTCTATTTGAACTTTGGTTTATAAATTAATTTTTATCTATCAAAGCTACGTGTGATTCATTCTATAACGTAATTTATTAATTGATTAAAGCCGCCTCACCTAATTAATCAGAAAATACGCAATTTGCAAGTATTAAATGATCTTGGAATGCTGATAATGACTTAACTGGTTGAAATTTGCAGTTAGCCATTATCAGTTTTTTTCCGGTTGGCAAAATATTGTCGCCGCGTTAGTGACGCGGCGCGCGAACTAATCGATCGACCAGATTAATAAATTTGTTTGACGTCGCGCCTTGACGTTTGAAACGTCATGAATATTTTACAACGGCTTCAGGAGATATCACTAATTCCCGACCAACTTCTTGTCGTCAAAAGTACAAGTTTATTGGCAACTTAAATGTCATCCATTTGACATAGCACATAACCTTGACGCGAACATTATTGTTTTTTTACAGTTTTCTACCATTTGTACCATTTGTCAACTGATTGTATAATCGGTCCATATAACTATGAAACTCTCAAAAAATATCGTGGGAAAACAATAATTTATTTAGTGGAAATCTGTTTTGTTCACGTTAAAGTTTTGTGCTGTCAAGCGGATGGCAATGAATTGCCTATATATCTGTGACATGAAGTTCGTAAGCATTTCACTCAAGCGTTGTAAAATATGTTTTTGACAAAATTTATGTATATCTGTTTTATATGTCTACCGATTGTACATATAAAATTAAAATATACCTATTTTATGAAAAGTATTATTTCTATAAGGTTATCAAAGTAGACATATTCTACAGAGTACATTATTTCCAGTGCAATAATTCTACAGATTATATATTTGATCGTGTTTTACATTTAACAACGTCTCTAAATAAATATTAACCAAACGCATTTACCACTGACAACAGTGTAAAGGTATTTCAACAACTAAGGTTCTTGGTAATCGCTACGAAGGGTAATAACCCAGAAACAATATTGTCTATCGATCCACCAGTTAGTCTTCATGGACCTGTTTTAATTAATGTTCACTGCACCATTGAGGTGTAAGATTCGACCATCTTTCGTGTAAATTATATATATATATATACACGAAAGATGGTCTAATCTTACACCTCAATGGTGTAGTGAACATTAATTAAAATAGGTCCATGAAGACTAACTGGTGGATCGCTAGACAATATTGTTTCTGGGTTATTACCCTTCGTCAGTAGCGATTACCAAGAACCTTAGTTGTTGAAATACAACATATATATATATATATATATATATATATATATATATATATATAACAAAACATAAAAATTATAAATATAAATTTGGCAAAAGTAAAAAAAAAACCTCCAACAACATATATATATATATATATTGAAAATGTGTCTTGTCAAATATGACAGAAAAATGTAAAATTTACACGAAAGATGGTCTAATCTTACACCTCAATGGTGTAGTGAACATTAATTAAAACAGGTCCATGAAGACTAACTGGTGGATCGCTAGACAATATTGTTTCTGGGTTATTACCCTTCGTCAGTAGCGATTACCAAGAACCTTAGTTGTTGAAATACCTTTACATGTAGTGGCCATCAAAACTTCTTGGCGCGAGCCAATCACTCCTAATGAACCACTGTAAAGGTATTTCAACAACTAAGGTTCTTGGTAATCGCTACTGACGAAGGGTAATAACCCAGAAACAATATTGTCTAGCGATCCACCAGTTAGTCTTCATGGACCTGTTTTAATTAATGTTCACTACACCATTGAGGTGTAAGATTAGACCATCTTTCGTGTAAATTTTACATTTTTCTGTCATATTTGACAAGACACATTTTCAATATATATATATATGTTGTTGGAGGTTTTTTTTTTACTTTTGCCAAATTTATATTTATAATTTTTATGTTTTGTTATATATATATATATATATATATATATATATATATATATGTTGTATTTCAACAACTAAGGTTCTTGGTAATCGCTACTGACGAAGGGTAATAACCCAGAAACAATATTGTCTAGCGATCCACCAGTTAGTCTTCATGGACCTATTTTAATTAATGTTCACTACACCATTGAGGTGTAAGATTAGACCATCTTTCGTGTATATATATATATATATATATATATATATATATATATTCGAATTTTACATTTCAATTTTCCAGTTAGTGGTTTTTTAAAAAATTAATATTATTTACAGTTTTGCATACAATATGAAGATAGTTTGCTGCTAATGTGTCGCAACAAGTTAACAGTTTGAAACTGTAAGAAATTTGAACTCTCAATGATTGAAATTTTGAACTAAGTTTTATGAATTGTTGAGTCACATTAAGCAACCAATTTTAAACTTTTATTAATTTGAACTAAGTTTTATTAAATTCACCTAATTAACATGTTTTGTGACAGCATATACAGTTGAATGCAAAAAAGTAGACAAAAACAGTTTTCTGTAATTGATTTTCCTCAAATTGTTGTTGTATAAATGTGGCTTTCCTCAGTAAGTTTTCTTAATCCACGTGATATTTGACTTATTTATTCAGTAACGGTGGTTCGGGGCTCTAGTTCGGGGTACCTACGCTTACGGCTCATCAGTTCATTAAAATATCACTGAAATTACAATACTGACGTTTACATGACATTGCTAATGTCAAGTTTGTTCAACCAGCCGAAAATTTTGTGTATACTTTTTTTGCATTAGACTGTAGCACACTCGCAGAAATCAGTTTTATATAAAATACACCGCTAAATTATATGCAACTGTGAAAACCGTTAAATTTTTGTGCTGCGAATGGCCCATGCCTTAAAGTCCATTTTAATACTTTTGCACCTTTTACTTTTTTAATATTTTTGGTTAGAATTGAATTCTTGAAATTTTTTATCTCTTGTTTCTTTTGTTTTGCCAATCCGCCTGTACTTATAATTTATTAGTACAAAATTTACATTTGGCAAAATTCTCATGATATTTGAAGAACATATCTTTATTGACTATATTGAAACTCAAAGTTTTGTTGAACTTATAATTTTTCAGTTTATTTCTGTATTAGACAGATTGTTCTACTAAAGATAAAAATAAATTCGCATCGGTTGCTAGGCAAGTTGCTAGGCAACAAATGCAATATGAAATATTTCGTGTTCGGTCTGCTGTTTTTGATAACAAAAACTAAGGTGGCTTAAAGAATATAACGTCAAATGACAAATGTCATCAGTTTATTACAGTGCATTACAAATAATTTCGTAGTTATTTTCAAGAAATCAGATAATTAATATGGAAAGTGATACTCATAGCGAAATGCCATCTACTTCGACAATGGAAAATTGTCAATATCAAGAAAATTTTAGTATCCAACATTCCACAAATTCTCCAAAAATGATTTTCAATAATTGCACATTTAACTTTAATAAATAAAATACGTAGGCGGGAAGTTTCCTAGTTCTTCTTCTTAATTGGTTGGGCACTACTGTCCAGGCTGTGCTAATGAATAGGTAATTTCGTATTTTCATGGATCCTAAGCAATAAATAAAATATTTGCATATCTATCTATTTTTATAATTGTCGTTGTCGTAGACAAAGTATAGTATGCAACTCGCACAAAATAGCAATTTTGCACTCGTTTGAATTGCAACACTCGCCTTCGGCTCGTGACGCAAACCTTCAAACACGTGCAAAATGTGCATCATTTTGTGCTTGTTACATAATATACTATTTTCTACTTTACGTTTATAACAACTTCATTTTAGCACCCAAACTGTGCCTTCTGTAACTTGTTTTTTAATATACTATTTAGTTACGAATGTTTATTGGCACTCGATTAGGTACGATTTGACGCGTACATAAGGCGACGTCTTCAGTACAGTTCAAATTCATCTACCCGGCCATTTGATTGGTCGACGTCGCGTTCAGACAACTTCTGTCAGTTAAACGTCACCGTTCGAAATTAGCAGACGTCATACGTACGTTTTTAGTTGGTCATGAATTTACGGAAACTGTCGCGGAACCAGCAAAAAACTGCTAATCGTTAAGTGTTGATGACAAATGTACGTCCAGTTTAGCAGTGTCGGCGTTTCATAATCTTCGAGCTCAAGATGTACAAATTACACGCATTGTATATATTCGGAAAGAAATTAATTGATTAATTAGGTCGTAGAACTTAATTTAACTTAGTTGTAGCTTCGATACATTAACAAACACAGTTTTCAAAAGTGAAAAAGTACAAGTCATATACATGACATTTCAAATGTCAAACGCGCATCGTCGAGATTTTAACAGATATATACGTTTTGAGGTCCCCTGGGTCGATTCTGACTATTTTTGGAATGAGGTATGTGTGTTACTGTGAGTCTGTGCGCGTTCTACCACCCAAACGAAGAAAGCTAAAGCTACGAAATTTTGTATGTAGCAAGGAGGAGAACTTCCTATTTTAAAAGCAATATCTCAACCGGAAGTGATGATTTACTCTTATCACCTTTTTTCGTATCTCGACAACGGTGCGAGTTATCGAAAAAATTCTTCTCATAAAAGTTGTAGATATTGAAATTAAACAATTTTCATTTGATAGGTTTTTTCGAAAAATTCAGTATAACTAAGTACAAGAAAGTTCAGTGCGGGCCACTGCATCTTTTTACTTTCTTATACTTATACTATGTATAAAAACGGTACGAGTTTTCGAAAAAATTATTTTTATGAAAGTTATAGATATTGTATTTTCGAAAAATGTAGTATAACTAAGTATAAGAAAGTTCAGTGCGGACCACTGCAGATTTTTAATTTGGATTTAACGAATTAAAATTGCCAATTTGACGATTTAAAATTTTAATTCACAGTTGAGGAGCTTGTTTCACATTGACGACATTTGAGGTGTTAGTTTTATATGTTCGGCGATTGTGCATTTTTCACTTTGCAAAAATTACCACATCGATTTTTATAAATGCAGCACAAATAATGATAGAGGTCTATCATTTCTTCAAGTTGGATTTTTTTGGCAATTGTTAATATATATATGCCCAAAAATTGCCGATTATAATATTACTTGAACTGCACACGTCAAATGTATAAGGATATGTTCACAAACGTGAAAATATGAAAACAAACAAAATTTGAAAAGCTACACAATGATAAAAAACACAAAAATTTGCTATCGTTTAAAAAATGCAATTGTCTTCTAAAAAATGATAGCAATGTAAAATGCAAATATTTGGAAAAAATTACTAATTTTCAAAACGAAAATTTCAAATTAAAACTGTTAAAAACATTTCCAAAATATAACCGGAAAAATAAAAATTAAACAAATAGAGAGGCAACAAACAACCCAATTGGATATGTAAATAATAATAATGGAAACAAAACGTTCATCAAACGAAGTGCAAAAGAATGAAAAAGTTGAATATGAAAAATGTAACAAAACTTTTAAAATTGTCAAAAGAAAAACAGAAAATAATAGAAAACCAATGTCGAAACATACAATTCTAACAATATATATTTAAAAAATGTAGAAACTTGAAAATGTCAAAAGTTGGGAAAAATTGAAAATTTTCAAATACGCAAATTAAAAGAAACTGCCACATTAACGAACACTTAGTTTCTGTAGTTTAATTATTAATATTAATAATTAAGCAATCGGAATAAACGCGTACATATACGTCTAAATGCACGGTAAGAATTTCCCATTATTTAGTATGTTGTAAGTTAACACATGGCTTACTTAGTTGATGAAAATCAATACTTCACAATACTGTACTTTATCATTAGAATACGCATTTCATAAATTTCGTAATATTATATGTGTATAATTATTTCCTTGTAATTTTAAGGATACGGATTGTCATTATGTGAGATGCATTTGAATCCGCAAACTGATGCTGGAACATTGAAAGATTGTAGACTCGTTGCCCCACTTAAACTATTATGGAAAAAAATATCGAGTGCGGTTATTGAATACAAACAGAAGTTCACGGATAATTACTCTTGCGGCTTACTCGATACTGTCTTCTACCGATCCTCGTCGCTTTAGTTAACTGCTTATCGTATTAGAGGTAACAGGAACGTTACCTTTGGTGGAAAAATGTGGTATATCTAATAATGCGACGATTAAATAGATAAAAACCGCGATTACATATTGTGACTCGTGTATACTTGAAGTGCACCCGTTAGTTTCGTATTAGTTTGATTAGTTTTGTGGACAAACAACTGTGTGAAATGTTTAAAAAACACCGACCGAAGAGCGTGCAACCGTCAGCACCGTCACTACCTCACTCGGGCAATTTCGATAACAATAACATTTCGAAACCGCAAACTGAACCCACTTCACCAGTCGGAAGACCGCAACTTGTTTTCCACTGCCAGCTTGCTCACGGGAGTCCTACGGGATTTATATCGGGATTTTCAAGTGTTTCGGAACTTTACCGAAAAATTGCAGAGCATTTCGAATTTCCTGCATCAGAGGTACTTATTATATGTATGCAATGAAATATTTGCACTTGGTAGTATTTTTAACTGTTTTATCGTTTGCATAAATGATAAGAAGTGTGATTACTTTTTAAAGGTGATAAGATAAAGGAACATACTTGACAGTAAATAAAAGTATGTATGTATGTATGTATTTATATGCATATATATATATATATATATATATATATATATATATATATATATATATATATATATATATATATAGAGAGATATTTAATTAATTAATTGTGTTCAATGTCAAGAGTCGTTTATTACAAGGTTGAATCTGTTTTGATTTTTATTTTTCGATATTTTGCGATCAATCTTATTTATGGTTTTGTAACCGATGTTTTATTATACTACAACGTTTGACTTGTAAATTTCAGTACGACTTGTGCTCACTGCATAAATATTATAACAAAAGTCTGCAACGTAAAATGCAATTATTGAAACTGAAATATTGTAATTATTTTATATTTATATTACGTGTTAATGAACTACTTTAAACCTAGGATGGCGAGAAATGTTTTTGTTTTTCGATATTTTACTAGCTATAGTCATGAAAAATTGTGTATTTCTGATAAAACTTCAGGTTTTGTCTTGATTTAGTAATATTAAATATTATATTGAAGTTCGAAATGCATGTTTTTAATATGCGGTTGCCAAACTATTTTGCGATTTAAGAAAAAATAATATGCACTGAGTTTTAAGACTACTGCTAATAAAATAACAAATATAAATTCGCTTCGTACTATTCGAATGGACGTTCGGAAAAATATTACTTACTTATACTTTATGTATAAGTAAGTATAGTACCAGAATGGTTGATTTCGAGAAATGTACCTGTCAATTGGCCTACAAGGTCGGGCGATTTGACACCTGTCGATTCTTTCCTGTGGGGCCACGTGAAGTCACTGGTTTATGCTGACAAATCAGCAACAACTGACGCCTTGGAAGCCAACATTGTTCGTGTTATTCGTGACATAAAGCCAGCGATACTCGAAAAAGTGGCTCAAAATTGGACGTCCAGAATGCGCTTCGTTAAGAACAGCCGTGGCGGCCATATGCCCGAAAGTTAATGCCATGTATTGGTCACAACATTTTTGGATTCAAATTAAATTTTGTGTGTTTTTTTTTATAATTTAAAGTTCTTTCAGGCTTAAAAAACACCCTATACTTTATGTGTAAGGGAATTATAAAGATTTTAACGTAAATACACGTTTTGACCTTCCCTAAGCCTATTCTACTTATTTTCGGAATGACGTCTGTGTATGTGTATTTTCTCAGCTTTGTCGCGATATTTTTCTGATACGATATGCGAAGCATATGCCTGCCGCTCATTTGGCAATCAAGTTAAATTTCGCTTATCGTGGACCGTGGTCACTGGCGAAAGTAGAGAGTTGCTGCCCGGCGCAGGAGAATTTGGAAGGGAGTTGTGAGTAGGGATGGCAAAAATATAAATCTATCGATATAAAAATCATATGGTATATCGGAAAATTTATATCGATACAAGTAATAGATCGAAATAAATATATCGATAAATAAAAAAAAACGATATATTGCGTTTCGATTTAATTATTATCAACATTCAAGTTTTTTGGTTGTCTCAGTAAGTCTTGAACTTGAGCAAAAACGAATGGAGGTGTATACAATAAAAGCATAAATTTAAAAAATGCATTTTTACTTACTTATACTTTATGTATAATTAAGTATAGGAATCATGAAAAATTTCGACCTCGAGATTTTAACGGATATACGCGTTTTGAGGTCCCCTGAATCGTTTCTGACTATTTTCGGAATGACGTCTGTGTGTGTGTGGCTGTGTGTCTGCGCGCTCTAGCGTCCAAACGATTATAGCTAGAGCTCTGAAACTTTAAATTTAACATTTGTATGTAGCAAGGAGGAAAACGTCATATTTTGAACGCAATCACTCAACCGGAAGTGATAGTTTACTCTTATCACCTTTTTCCATATCTCGAAAACGGTACACATTACGGAAAAAAATATTCTTACATAAATATAGATATTGATATTTTAAACAACTTTCATTTGAAAAGTTTTTTCGAAAAATGTAGTATAACTAAGTATAAGTAAGTTTCGTGCGGACGACCGCGGATTTTTTCTTATATGTTTTCGTCTATGATAAACTCACCGACGAGAGTAGGTCGCGAAAGTGAATTATGTTTAGATCAAATTTTTGTAAGACAATTTACAAACTTAAACAAACGTATTGATTCCTATTATCCTAAAATATTGCATAACAACAATTTAACAAATTAAATTAATAAACTATAACCTGTTGCATGGGTACTGTAAAAGTGAAACATGGGGCGATATTTTAAAATGTACGAATGTAGATATTGCAACTTAAATAAAATTGCAATATCAATGGAAAAGTGTACATACTATAAAAAATAAATACAAAAAATTGAAAATTGAAACAGTGGATTACACTAGGTCTTGTTACATCAATTAGAAAACGTGAAAATCTAAAAGAAGAAAGCAAAAAAGGCGCTAATAAATTTATAAATAGAAATATATAAAGAATACAGAAAAATCATATCAAAACATACAAAATACAACTTATACAAGTTATAAGAAAACTTAAATTAAGAACTTAAATCCAAAGGGAACATAATTAAAACCAATATTGAAATAGCAAATACAATTAACACATTTTTCAGCGAAATAGGGAAAAAGTTAGCAAATGAACTACATAAAAAGTTAATAACAATAATAAAAATATAGTCTCAAATTTCAAATCACTATTTCTACATCTAGTGAGGGAAATTGAAATACTGCATAATATACATAATTATTCTGAACAATAATGCGGCTTCTGGTAAAAACGAAACAACTGTTTATAAAATCGCTAAAATGCAGAGGTGTAACCTCTGCAACATCTAATTAAGCCTTGAAAAATATTGTGACACCAATGCACAAAGCAGGCACCCAATCAATTATAGTCCCATATCATTGTTAAGCAATTTCTCTAAAATTATAGATTAATTCGATTCTTGGAGGTTAATAATTTATTACATAACTCTTACTTTGGATTTCGAGCTGGTAAAAGTACTACGGATACGGTATCTGAATTAACGAAATATATAACACTTGGACACAACAAAGGATCTTGTCTATCATATGGTACTCTCGATTAAATCAGAAACCCCTTGTGATTGTGCGTTATTTGTTTTTATGATTATTACTATCAAATATTACTATGTTACTGTTATTATATGTTATACTGTTATTGTATGTTATACTATATATATTTATATTTCAAATGCACAATAAAGACATGAACGATGGACTAATCTTACAACGCAATGGTGTTGCGAACATTAATTAAAACAGGTCCATGAAGACTAACTGGTGGATCGCTAGACAATATTGTTTCTGGGTTATTACCCTACACACAAATATATATATATATATATATATATATATATATATATATATATATATATATATATATATGTGCTTCTTGGTTCTCGGGTTGTGAACCGCGTTGTAGAAATCTTCCCCGAAGGGTCGCTTCGACGTTTCGGCAGAGTCCCATCTGCCATCTTCAGGAAGCTCTTCTAGGTCTCGCTGACTTAGAAGAACAGTTCTTCTAAGTCAGCGAGACCTAGAAGAGCTTCCTGAAGATGGCAGATGGGACTCTGCCGAAACGTCGAAGCGACCCTTCGGGGAAGATTTCTACAACGCGGTTCACAACCCGAGAACCAAGAAGCACAGATTTCAGCCGCGAGAACTTACGCACCAACATATATATATATATATATATATATATATATATATATATATATATACCGGGTGGAAAGTATTAAATCCGAACATAGCAGAATTGCATTGGAATATACGTTTATGCATATTCCAGCTCCCCATTTCCACCGATAAAAATTATAATGACATCAAATGAAAGAGAATAATAAGCGGCGTCAATTGATACTAAAATCTTCTCTTAATACCTTATCATTAGTTTTTTACAAAGCAATTTAAATCAATTATGCAGTTGTCAAATCTGACAAATAGTGAGTTGTGCCGACAGAAGCACGGCCGCCCATAGTTTATAGCACCTGGGTTTTTAATATTAATTGCTTTGTAAAAAACTAATGATAAGGTATTAAGAGAAGATTTTAGTATCAATTGACGCCGTTTATTATTCTCTTTCATTTGATGTCATTATAAGTTTTATCGGTGGAAATGGGGAGCAGGTATATGCATAAAAGTATATTCCAATGCAATTCTGCTATGTTCGGGTTTGATACTTTCCACCCGGTATATATATATTGTTGGTGCGTAAGTTCTCGCGGCTGAAATCTGTGCTTCTTGGTTCTCGGGTTGTGAACCGCGTTGTGGAAATGTTCCCCGAAGGGTCGCTTCGACGTTTCGGCAGAGTCCCATCTGCCATCTTCAGGAAGCTCTTCTAGGTCTCGCTGACTTAGAAGAATTGTTCTTCTAAGTCAGCGAGACCTAGAAGAGCTTCCTGAAGATGGCAGATGGGACTCTGCCGAAACGTCGAAGCGACCCTTCGGGGAACATTTCCACAACGCGGTTCACAACCCGAGAACCAAGAAGCACATATATATATATATATATATATATATATATATATATATATATATATTAGGGCGGGTTAATTTTTTTTTTGATGAAGCGTATAGCAAAATCGTAATATATAGGTGATTCTGAGAAATTTTGCTCAAGAGACCATAGCTCTAACTTGGATTTGGAGCCCCCCAAAATTTCAAAATATATATTTTTCCATATATACATAGAATAATTTAATTAAATTCGTCATAAAATCGGATAGCATTATAGTAGATTTCTCAATCTGGGCTTGTTTGAAATGTATTTTTATCACCTTTCAGAATCTGTATTGATAGCAATATTTTTTTTATTTTTAGTAGATATAATAGGGATTTTTTTGTCGAAAAATAGCCTAAAATGAACTTTTAACTAATAAATTCAGAATTCAGAATTCGGATTATAAAAGTTCAGATCATTTCCAAAAACTTTTATTACGATCAATTTTTTTGTAGGAAAATCGATTTGAAAAAATCAACATTTTCAAGGTTTCAACAAGAAAACACTATTTTTACATTTTTTATTCAATTTATTTTTAAATAATATTCTCGACCTACAATTTAATGTTTTAACGTGGTAATATTATTTTTTAAGGTCCTTTTTACTTTCCATTCGAGGAGTTTTCTTACGACTTTCTAATGTCACTGCCATAACTCCTTCACGATTCTTTTCTATAACTCGTTTTGAAACACTCGTTAATAATTGTACATGTCTTTCTGTTCCTTGTATGTGCATTGGAATTTGTGGATCAGCCAGTGGTGGTTCAACGAAATCTAAGTATTCTACCAAGTGATCATATGGAATCTGTCGAGTAAATGCTGGTTCAAATAATATATCGTCGTTATTCATGTCAACCATATTGACATAATCGGTAGCATTGAAATTTAAGATATATTTTTTGTAAACTCTGAGTTTAGTTGGATCGTACAATTGTTCTCGATAGTGTAAATCTTTTTGATAGCTCTATCCCGTATTGCTTTTCGATCATCAAATAACATTGTTAATAAGATATTTTCTGGATGTGCGTAATATGAGTTGTTTTGAATTACACCATCTACAATATTACGAAAGTTTGGTTGTAAGTATCGTGTCCAACGTATAAATTTTAATAAAAGTGCACTGCCGTACACAACAGAGTTATAAAACTTCACATTGAAGTACATTGGCACATAAACTGTAATAATATAAACTGCCAAAGTTTTTAAATTGGTCGATGGTGTATTAGTTGTTACATATAATCGTAGTAATCTACTTGCTTTGGTTAACCAACGAGAATGTGCAATTGGTCCTGGTTTAATGTTAGCTAAATCAACTGGAACAATACCATTCGAAATTGCTTTAGCTATTTGATATAAATATTTAACATCTGTTGATAGTTCGAGCTCATGTTCATGATCCATCATTGCAGGCATATTCTCCAGTGGTATTGGATCAAAATCAGCTACTACCTGAAAAATGAAATGTTTAGATCAATTAAAATGCAATTATTTTATTTTAACTTTATCCCAATCGAAAAAGTAAAATAATGACAATAAATAATGATGATATTAAATAAAATAAAGTGTTACATACCTGCAATTTGTTGAAAAATTCATTCAGTTTTCTGTGTTTGGTTTTTGCATCTTCTTGACTACCCAAATTTACATATCCAAGTAACTCATTATAGGGCTCTTTCAGAACAACTAAATGCGGTTCTTTTACCATAGTGGTATGAAATTTGTCATTAACTTTCTCTGTAGTTAATGAGTCATTTTTTCTACCATCGAAAGAGAATGCAGTTATGGAAGAATTTGTATGTCGTGTACGGAGCACTGCATCTCTAGATTTAACTTTTTCTCTAGCCACTTTTGATTTATCCATAATAACAAGATTACCATGAACATCTCTAAAATTTATATCTTCGAATAAAGCTGTTGCTAAACATGAAGCGACTCTATCTGAAACACCGAATCTATCACACATCATAGCAAAATTTAAGGCATCGTATCTTTGAGTATAATGACCTCGTCTCATTTGAACAGTTGCTTCTGGAACTTCTGTTGTTGCTTCATTTTCATCTTCATCCATGTGTAATTCAGGTGGTTCGTAACTTGGATCATCGGTACCAGTTGTAAGTGTTGGTATTGTTGTAGCTACTTCTTCAACGTCTTGAATATTCAAGGTATATTCAGGTATTGTGAATTTTCTAACATTATGCTGGTCCATCATAAATTCTTTTAGATGTTCTGGAATCAATCCACACGAGCATTCTGTTGTTTTTAATTTGCAATTACATTTGCCAATATAAAATAATTCGTTTATTGAATCAACAAATGCTTTAAATTCATCTCTTTTGTTTCTATGTTGTACATGTTTCTGGTATTTATCAAGCAAACAGTTAATTTTTTTAAAACACTCTTTCTATTAATGATTTCAATATTTAATTTACACCAAATTTGGATCAATTTATCTGTTACGTGAGGAGTAAAATTTTTATACGAGAACATTTTGTTTTCAAATTTAGCACGATCACTTAAAAAAAAATAATATTTTAAAATGTCACATTTAGTAGGCAAACTAAGATCATTTAAATCACTTGATAAACCAGTTAGTCAATCTAGAGTCAAAACTTGTTGATGTTGTTGCTTCCATTTGCGAAGACACCGCAGACGATGTTGATGGTTCTTGATTATCCATAATAACTTTGATATTATCACTGCACTCTTTGACTAAATCTAAAATTATAGTTAAAAAATTAAAAAATTAAACACTTGGTTAAAGTTTCAAAGAGTGTATTAAACTGTGGGTAATTTGCAAACGGGGTTCTATATATACTAATTCAACACGTGTGCGCTTAAGGGGTAATAGCCGCATAAATGACCGGGGAAATTCCGAATTCTGTGTGGTCGTTCGTGATGTTCTTGCCGTGTTTTTCCGCTTTTTTGGTTTCTAGCGTTTCTAAAAAATTCAACCGTTTGCCTTTGGTAGTTGTATGCAATGTTTTAAATTTATTTAGATCCGGGAAATGGTTCTTTGTTATGCAGTGTTCATCTAAGCCAGTTGTTCTTGCGTTGTTTAGAATAGATTTTTATGTTCGTTCAGGCGCTTTTTGAAGTTGCGTCCGGTTTGACCTATATATAGAGCGTCACAGTCCTTACAATTAATTTCGTATACTCCGCTTTTTTATGTTTGGTCTAGTTTCTCTTTATTGTTTACCAATTTAGTTCCCAAGTTCTTTTTATTTACACTAATAGGTGTTAGGTTGCTGTGACGTAACCTATTGGAGATTTTGTCACTAAACTTAAGAACATAATTGATAAAGCAATAATTGCGCTGGACATACTCCACCGGTGCGTACAATTGTTTGGTTAATAGCTTCTGACGTTTTTTCCTTATCAACCAATCGATGACGCTTTCATGGTAATTATTGTTTCTTACAATGGCTTTCAGGATCTCAACTTCTTTATTCAACTTCTGTAGTTGGCAGTCGATAGGGGCAATACTAGAAGCCTGTGTATCCATGACCGAAAGGCACTCATTTTATATTGAATTGACAAGAATTGGCATTTGTTATGGCGTCTGAGAAAGTATGTTTTCTGAATATGTCGAAGGTCAGGTGTTGTTCTTTTTTCCCAATTTGAAGGTCTAGGTAATTGCTTCTACGAGCAAGTACAATTCACCGTAGAGACAGAAAACAACGAAGATGGCACGATCAATTATCTAGACCTGCATAACAAAGAACCATTTCCCGGATCTAAATAAATTTAAAACATTGCATACAACTACCAAAGGCAAACGGTTGAATTTGTTAGAAACGCTAGAAATCAAAAAAGCGGAAAAACACGGCAAGAACATCACGAACGACCACACAGAATTCGGAATTTCCCCGGTCATTTATGCGGCTATTATCCCTTAAGCGCACACGTGTTGAATTAGTATATATAGAACCCCGTTTGCAAATTCCCCACAGTAATTACCCCAATATCTATAATTTATGTAAGAATTTATGTTTTCCAGTAACGTGTACCGTTTTCGAGATATGGAAAAATGTGATAAGAGTAAACCATCACTTCCGGTTAAGAGATTGCGTTCAAAATAGGACGTTTTCCTCCTTGCTACATACAAATGTTAAGTTTAAAGTTGAAGAGCTCTAGCTATAATCGTTTGGACGCTAGAGCGCGCACAGACACACAGTACCACACAGACACACACACAGACGTCATTCCGAAAATAGTCAGAAACGATTCAGGGGACCTCAAAACGTGTATATCCGTTGAAATCTCGAGTTCGAAATTTTTCATGATTCCTATACTTATACATAATGTATAAGAAAGTAAATATTGGTATTGTGATAACAGAGTTTTTATTTAAGTATTTTGGCAAACTGCGTGCGTATTGCACGATGAACGATTAAGGAAGAAGGAAAAGCAAGCTTGGCAACGTTTAGTGGTGGTAAACGTCATTATTTTATAACGTCATTATTCAGTGTTACAAAGTTGTTCAATTGAACAATGCTGCCATTGACGACTTATTCTACAGGTATCAATACAGATTCTGAAAGGTGATAAAAATACCTCCCAAACAAGCCCAAATTGAGAAATCTACTATAATTCTATCCGATTTTATGACGAATTTAATTAAATTGTTCTATGTATATATGGAAAAATTTCTATTTTGAAATTTTGGGGGGCTCCAAATCCGACTTAGAGCTATGGTCTCTTGAGCAAAATTTCTCAGAATCACCTATACATTACATTTTTGCTATACGCTTCATAAAAAAAAATCGGTCCATACAATTTGACCCGCCCTACTATATATATATATATATACTCAGTGACATATAAACTGCACCACCTAGAAGGGGTGGGAATTTTTGGACCAAATTTGGCAGAAACATTGGACTAGTCTAAGGTAACAATTGATTAAAATTTGATAAAGAAAACAGTTCATCTTTTTTATTTTTCATTAATAATGTGTTGATCCGCCCCTATTTCTGATACACTCATTGATCCGCCTTGGCATTGATTCCAGCAGGTGATCTATGTCTTCTTGGGGTATGGCATCCCAAGCAGCCTGTACTTCATGCCGTAGAGCTTCTATTGTCAACGGTGGGTTCGGTAGATTCCTCAATCTTCTACCCATCATGTCCCACACATGCTCAATGTCTGAACAAATCGGGAGATCTTGGCGGCCAAGGCAAAAGATTAACATTGGCCTCTTCAAAGAAGTCAAGAGAAACCCTTGCTACGTGAGGTCATGTGCATTATCTTGCTGGAAAAGTGGGTCTTCCAGCCCTCGAAGATATGGAAGAACATGTGGTTCTACCACTTCGTCAATGCAGCGTCGGGCGGTCATACTGCCCCGAATGAAGAGCAAGGGTGACCTACTGCCGTAAGCAATAGCACCCCACACCATCAACCCCACAGTTCGGTGAACATGCCTCGCAATCGAAAAATCAGGATTGCGCCCTTCTCCACGTCTTCGTCTTACAGTCATCCGACCATCATGCATTCCTAAACAAAATCGCGATTCGTCACTAAAGACAACTCGAAGCCCCTCCAAGTTCCATTGAAGTCTTTCCATGCACCAGGCCAAACGTTCCTGGCGACGTTGAGCAGTGAGGGGTAGCACAAGATGTGGGCGGTAAGACAGCAAGCCAAAGGTTCTTATTCGACGATAAACTGTTCGCAAGCCTATCGGACGACCTTGTTCACCTAACCATTGATCAGCTATTGATCTAGTTGTAGAGAATTGGTCTCTCAAGGCCATTAGTCTTAAGCGGCGATCTTGACGTTCATTGGTTCGTCTTTGAACCCCAGTGCCTCTTCTCCGACGTTCAACCACGCAAATTTTAATCAACTATTTCCCTGGACTAGTCCACTATTCCTGCCAAATTTGGTCCAAAAATTCCCACCCCTTCTAGATGGTGCAGTTTATATGTCACTGAGTATATTTTAAATTTAACATTTTGTACATTTTTCCCTTTAAAGCGATTGCACTTTTAAACCGGTATAAATAATTAAAAAAACCTTACAATTTTTATCACAAAATCTTTAAACGTTGAAAATAAATCTTATCAAATATATTAAACAAAATTATTACAAATTGTGAAAAATTATAAAAATCATCGAAAATTAAAAAAGTCGAGAATAAACATTAACAGTCGTAAATATCACAGTCAAGTTGGGGAAAATTATTGTAATTCGTAAAAAAAAGTAAGTTTCAAAAATCCGTAAGTAATTGCAAAATTTGTTAAAATTTGAAAACTAATATTGCGAAGAATCTAAAAATAATTTAAAGATCACAAATTGTTAGAAATCGTACAAAACCAGAATGGCAGTTAAAAGAAAATAAAAAGAGAAGTGGAAGCGATAGTCCAGGTAAGCCAGACTCAAAACAAACCAAATTAACAAACTACTGGCGAGCCAATGCATACGGTAAACCAATACCCAGCAATTGCTGACAACGATTCTGATTCTGATTATGAAGTTAAAACAATCAACCGAATAAGTTAAAATACAGCTCTTACTACAAAAATACAGAACTACATGCCTACCAATTTAAATAAGAGAGCATTTCTACAACAAATGTAACAGAAATAAAAGATGAGCTAGCTGAAATGGGTCACTCCCTAACCAATATTTGTAATATACTACCAACACGCCCCTTCCTTTATATAATGTCGAACTAAACCGGCAAACAATAACAAAGACATTGACAATATCGACTTCCTTATAAACACCATAGTAAAATTCCAACCACCGCGCTATACGACATAAATGTATACAGCCCTAACCAAATCTTTACAGTATGCGTAGTATCGTAGCAAGTTGGAAAATAATGACCGTTCTAGCTTTAAACTGCTCACCAACATTTATTGAAACAACAACAAAAATAAACAAACGGGTTACATTTGAAATATGAGATGCTGCATCGGTGAGCACAAAAGGAAAAAGTTTTAATGAGATTAAAAAGTAAACGTTGAGAATAAAGAAAGTAATCATATGGTTAACAATAAGAAGTGAACGATCGCATTGCGGCCGAATACAAAAACAGCTTTATATACTCAATTACTTGATCGCAGTCAAACAAGGTGGTTATACGACTTGGCATTAATTGAACTGAAGCAGAATAAGCCAACAAATAGGTCAGACTAACTGATAGCCAAAGATATTAATAAGCTTGATTCAACGGCCAAAGGCTTTGATCGTAGTCTTTAATTGTCTAAATGGATAGATTGTAAATATAAATAAAATCAATTAAAAAAATCCATTTATGTAAGTTGAGTTGAGCTTATCTTTATTAACGTCAGGATGCTTTTTTATAAGAAAACTGAATATTTTCAGACTTCTTCTACCGAGCACCTATCCTGAGTCTTACTTGGCCGCGCACTTGATACCAATGGTTCCACAAGTAGACATCTTCCATGAGCATTACATTTCAGGAAAGCGATTCTAGTTGTGCCGCAACATCACCCGGTGTGCCGCACCATTATCACCCGATAATGGCGCGGCACCACCAGATCATTCATATAACCCTATATGAGTGATCTGGGTCACACACACATCTTGGCAACCTGATGTTTCTATTGCGATTCTGTTGATATTTAAAGTAAATCCAGCTTGCCTTTTTGACTAGTTCTTTTTTTTCAAGATTTTGTTTTCTGCATGGTACCCCAGAAAAACTGATACTCGATAAATTGACATTTGCAAAAACACACATCGAAAATATGTTTACTTTACGGTAAACGGGTTTTTTAAAAACAATTTTATTAACTACGCACAGATTGAAACGTACAGTTACGAATATTAATGTAAACTTAAGACTATTATATACTATTCTAATGTGCTGATCCTATGGGATTCACGATCACGACGCGAGTTCTCCGGATGTGAGGTCGTAGGTGTTGCAGCGTCTGCGGGAATGTCGTGATAACTCCTCCCTTATAAAAATGGAACATTATCGACGGATAATGTTTCAAGGTGTCTTGTTGTCTGGGCTCCTTGTCTGTCCTTTTCTACGTGCTGGTTTTGTTTCCATTTGTAGAGCTTATACACAGGATATGTAAATATAAGACATAAAATTATTAGTTGCAGAATTGACAAGAAGGTCCAGGTAGATTCCGTGGTTTTCGTGTTTATTGGGATTACTGGTTATCGCAGTATTTCTTTTAAATATAAGGATTCCAATGGGATACTCATATTGTTTCGTAGGAGTCTTTCCATATGATGATTTATCTCATAAACTATCGGGGTTCCCATTGACGTTTGGTTTACTTTTAACGTTTGATCGTTATATATTATTGAGCATTGTTGCGATTCCATTAGGTTCTTGAATTGAAGAACAATTTGCAGTGAAAGTGTCTTTTCTGTTAAAGAAAATCCGATATTGATTCGTTGATTCAATATAAGAGATTTGATTCGTCGTTTCGTAGATTTGCGTGTACGTACAATTTTTTTAAGGTTTTATTAATTATAATATTTATTTCACAGGGTGTTGAAATGGGTAGAATTAGTTGGCTACGACAATGATATATATCTTGTTTGTGACCTTCACTCTTTAGTGGCACAATTTCATGTTCTGATTGCAGTAGGTAATAACTTTTAGGAATGAATGTATAATAAGTCTTTACGTCATTATAATTATACAAGAGTATAATGTGTTTCTTGTTCTATCGGAACGTGTAGAAAATATATTATTTGGTTCTTTTTTAATATACAATCAATTTCGATTGTGCGTTCATATAACATTATATTCTCATATAATGTTATATGCCTGCGTTCATATAACATTATATTCTCATACTTGACTTTGAAGGGTAGTTTTTATAGTAATTTTGAATTTTGAATTAGTTACCTCGTTAAACAGATCATATGAGTTTATGATGCTTGGATGCATAATGCATTTTTGACAGAAAGTTAGTGAATTTTCTAAATCGTTTAAGACGTTTAGAATTTGTTCTAATAACAAGATTAATTGGTTATATATTTCGTTGTATATTAATAAATTAATAAAATCCATTTCTTTATTTAACATTGCGTTTAGTTGTAAAATTTTACTCTTGAAAAGGATTTCATTACTTCGAATTCTGTTTACTGTGTCATTAAATTCGTTCATTAATTCGGTACTAATAGAATACTGGTCTTAAACTTGATCTTGCAACAGTTTTTGATTAGACTCTAATTTTGTTAAAGCTTTGTTAATCCTTTCTTCGTCGTTATTATCTAGATTACCTGTGATGAATTTTATTACTGATCGGATTCCATTAATTAACCCTCGTTTATTTCTAATATGAGTTTTGTTTTGATGTACTAATACATAAAAACGAGAAAACTTATAATAACAATTATAAGATAAAAACCCTTACCACACTTGATTTTTACAAATCTAAATACGTATTTCGGCAACTACGTTGCCATCTTCAGTAGAATCTGAACGGATCACCAGTGGGCTAACACTGAACTTCAGTGTAGATTTGTAAAAATCAAGTGTGGTAAGGGTTTTTATCTTATAATTGTTATTATAAGTTTTCTCGTTTTTATAGTAAAACCACAGGCTCCGCCAATTTTCATGTACTAATACATGTTCAAGTGTTTCATGTATTTGGGTTTGCAATGCTCTTAGGATATTGTCATAATTATTAACATTTTGTAGTATGACCGTATTATTCTTGATTGTCCTTTTATTTTATTAAATTTATCATTTAAAGGTTCTACTTGATAGTAGTGTATCAGCGTGTGGTATGATGTTTCCAATTTTGCGGTACCTAATCTTATTGGTAGTAGTCCGGAATTGTGTGTAATGTTTCTTATTTTAGTTGCGTGAGCTACTAGTACCAGGGATCTGTAAAGAGGACAATTTGCTTTTAATTTTAGGTTTTCGAACATTGTCAATATGTATTTTCTTGTTAGATTCAGTTATAATATGTTTTTGGTCTAAATTTCGCGTTAATATCTGTTCTCTTTGATATTCGTTTGTATTTTTTTCGTACTGTCTATTTTTACGAGTACTTGCTGTGGAAGTTCAGAGATTGAATCTTACGTTTTTATTAAAATTTGCAATACGTTTTTTTTTAATTTTGAGACTGTTCATTAATCAGTTGGTAAAGTATTGTCATTTTCTCTTTATGCGAGTTCATATAGTTTGATGTTAGTGATTGTGTTAAATCCGAAATCCGTAAGTATAATATTTGTCGGTGATATGTGACCGTTTAAAACTTCGAAAGGGGTCATTTTGGTATGAATACTGTTATTGTATGCCAGAAGGGTATGTTTTGTTTTATTTTTTATATTCATATGCATGAATTCTTGTTGGTTATTTAGTAACCTAAGATGTTCTTTAAGTTTGTTATGGAATCGTTCTATCATTCCATTCGATTGTGGGTGGGAATTATCGTATTAACTCTGTTCCATTATCACAAATGATTTTTTTCGGGATGTTATGATGATTGAAGAATTTAATTAATTTCTGAGTGACTATTAGACCTGTATTGCTTTGTAACATATAGCAATGTGCGTATTTAGAGAAAGAATTAATTATGCTAAGGAATCTCTTTGCTTCTATTGAAGCTGTATCAAGGTGTATCGTTTCAAATGGTTTTAGAGGTGTTGGCGACAAAGGTAGTTTTAAAGGGTTCCTTTCGTACCTTGCGATATTGCAGATTTCGCAATCATTAATATAATCTGTGATGCTCTGTCTCATATTGGGCCAATAATATTCTCTTTGTAACTTAGATTCTGTTTCTTGTATACCGCTATGATTAGTTTTGCTAGTATGATATGTTTCTATTAATGTTATTTGCCCATCTTTGGTTAATACGTCTTTTAATAATATATTAGTCATTCTGAAATTTATTTCCGAATTCTTAAAATGTGTCTGCATTATTCGGCTAAATATTTCGTAGATAGGTTGTTTGAAATGTAGGGTGTATAATATTTTTGGTGTTATAAATTCTTTTACAAATTTAATTACTTCTTGTTCTATATCGCATTTGCTAAATTGAATTTCAAACCTTTCTTTTGTGTCGAACAATATATGAATTTTGGGTTTCAATGATGAATATTCTACTAGGGATATTATCATTTGGTTTTTCGCTTTATTCAAACATTCATCAGTAATTTGTATGGTAAAAATTGGGTTTTCTATACTTGTGTGTTGTGTTACTAGTGTTTTTTGTTCATCATTCGGGTCGATCTGGACTTTTATCGACTCGTTTTTATCTATATTGTCATTGAATTCTTCCATATAATCGAAAATTGACGTTTGCTTCTTTATTTTTTCATTTATGTGGCAAACTTTAATTTCTATTTCCGGATCAGAAAATATGTATTGTATGATACTTTTTACTTTTATCCAATTACCAAACCACCACTTATTTTTGGTATGGCTAATTTCTTGACTTTATGTGATATTAATAATTGTTTTAGGTTGTGTATCCGTACCACTGCGCCAAATATGTTTACTTTACGATAAACGGTTTTTTTAAAAACAATTTTATTGACTACACACAGATTGAAACGTACAGTTACGAATATTAACGTAAACTTAAGACTATTATATGAATGCTTAGATTATATACTATTCTAATGTGCTGATGCTATGGGATTCACGGTCTCCGGATGTGAGGTCGTAGGTGTTGCAGCGTCTGCAGCAATGTCGTGATAACTTGGATAAGTCAATTGTATATATTATGTTCATCATTTTTTACAAATATTGCCCCATAAAACTGGTTACGTATGTTTGCTTTAATTTCTCGGAAAAGTTCCATATAGGCAGGTATGTTCGTAACCAAGGACTAATGATATTAATACATAATTGTCCGGAATTTTTAGACCAGAAACTGCTGTCTAAGTTTACATTACGGGTCTCAACGGTGTGTCGATTTTGTGAACCTTAGAGAGGCCGTAGATTTTTGGAGGTTTGCTATTATTAATAACAAGTATTTTTTCTTTATTAGCATCTATCATATTAGTGCGTTATTAGCTATTTGTAGTGTCAACGTCCTTGGTTACTCGTTACTCGTTCGTAGATGTTAGTTTCACCCAAAAGTAAATGAATTTTTTCTTCATATTCATTCAAACTTGTGTAAAATTACTGTCAATAATGAAAAACTAGAGAAAGTGGAGGAAATATAAAGGGGAGAGAGAGAGAGATAATTTAAGAAACTAGGAACAGAACAAAGGGGACAGAAGCAGAAGAATATGGAATGTGATACTAGAAATGGAAAAAGAAACTGAGAAAGACGGAGGAATTAAAGAGTACACACGAGTACGACATAGAAGACCTACCAGAAGATGGAAAACTGACTCGTCGTTTTTTGACGTTCGTTAAATAATCTCACCAAGGGTGATCAGATCGAAATTGGTTTTTTTTAGACTTTTTAGAGACCATTACAGGTTTCTGTTTTTTACATTTTTTTACCATACTTCGTTATTTTATTTTTTTTCGTTATAATATATATATATACTTATCGTCTATTTTCTCCTTTCTGCAATGGTGTTTTTAATTTCTCGCTAAAGTGCCTTAATAAAATCATAAATTATACACACATTTTTTCTGTTTTTTTTTGGCAGTCCATAACCAAAAACATTCATGTTTCACTAAACAGTAGGTGGAAATTTCACATGAAATTGCGAGCTCGCAAAATTGATGTCAAACTTTGAACGTATTTAGTACGTATTATCGGATACTGTTTAATTTAATTAGCTATAATCGTTTTAATAAATAATGATACGCATGCTGTATTCTAATGTGTCTGCCACTCAAATTCAGCAAGTATTTATAAAGCTTTTTATAATGTAAATAGAATTACACAGCAATACGTCTATAACGCATTGATGTAGGTATTTTGTCATTATTTTGTCAGCCAAACAACACAGTTAGTACTTCCGGTTGGCCCCGAACCGTACTTCCTGCCGGTGCGTACGTCAACTTGCAGTTAAAAATCACATACGGACTTAATTAGTGTTAATTTGTTCATTATATTTTTGTGCATTCTCTTAATGCAGATTTCCAGTTATTGTTTTTATTATTGATCACATTGAAAATAAATAACCTGAAAAAAACAGATTTTACCCACGAGAATCTACGATTTAACTATATATATATATATATATATACCAGAGTACAAGTTTTCTTCTACTATAGCCCATTACTGTTGATTTCAACTCTCATTTGTAAAACAAAATACACATGCAATAAATATAGCACTGAAAATTGTTGACAATAAACAATATCTAGATATCTAATCGTGCGGTCGTTAAACATGCCCTCTTCTATTAAGAAAATGTCATCTTGTTCGCACTTGTGGAATTGAATTAGTATTACTTAGACAATAACTTCAGTTCGGTATATAAAAATATAAGTGCCGGCCGTAATCTTATGGTAAACATTTTCATTTGGCATTACGTATATCACAATTGATTATTTTGTTCAGCAGTTACTTAACTCGTAATAAAATCAGTTGGGATTAATAATTAATGACTAGTAACATGAAGCGACCGTTTTACCTTAGCATTGTCTTTTTAGCGAAATATTTATTGTATTTTATACCAAAATGTGGTGCAATTATAAAAAAAATGTAGAATAAGTAATATAATTACAAATTTGGTAATTCATTTATTTTCCTTTGTTTTAGATATTGTTTTGTACATTGAATACACATAAAGTGGACATGAGCAAACTATTAGGAGGACAAATCGGTTTAGAAGATTTTATATTTGCTCACAGACAAGGTTAGTACTTTTCATAGTAAAATCAATCTTTTTATTCATAACTATAATGATAATTCGAGTTTCACACTAATTCTCGTTTTCGTAAAAAATATTGTGTTTTATCGTTTTGAAAATTGGGAATTGGTCCAAAACACGAATTAACAGTAGCAGTAAACTTGTTAATTAACAAAGCATTAATTCAGTAAAGGGAAATTTTCCCTTCAACGTAATATGTTAAGTACAGTTTTAGTACACGAAAAACAAATGCAAACCGTTTTTGTGAAACCTGCGCGAAGTACTGGGATATTAACTGAATTTTTAAATTGTTATTGAACTATGCTGTAATCGCTTGTTTTTACAATTTAGATTCAACGAAATATATTAATCTTGTAAATTTCACTATTCCACTGCGCTATAACTCCACTGTTATATGTATGTTTTTTAGTATATCTGTACTTATTTTAAAATGATTTATAAAAGAGATTATCTCCAATTGGACAAAATGTAATTAGTAAATTCACATAGATACAGTATATAAAAGAGATAAAGAGATAAGACTTAATTGTACGTATACAGTACGAGTATAAAGTAAGGAACTATCGAACTAGAACTGTTATCAAATGGTTTTCCAAGAAAATTGATTTATTGTTTTTTCGTGTACTTTCTTACGTAATTAAGTAAATAATGGTGTGATATTTGACTGAAAAAGAGCCAATTGAAATTTGAATATTGATGGGATGTGGCGGCTATACAAATAACACAACAAGTGGTTTGTGGACTATTCAATAACAAATATCCTGATACAGAATCTATCACAAGAGCTATAAACCTTTTAAAGAAACATAAATGGCACCCCTATAAAGTTCAATTAGTCAAGCTTAACTGGCATGATCATGATCGCAGATCGGCGTTCTATGAGGTAATGACATGACATGACATGAAGGGATGTAATATTGATGGCAACTTTTCAAATCGATATCATTTTTTCCAATGAAGCCACATTGCATCTTAATAAAACGGTGAATCGCCATAATTATCGATATTGGGCTCCTGAAAATCCGCACTGGATGAATGAGTCGTACACACTTCCTCGAAAAGTCAACGTTTAGGAATAGAATTCTCGAATCATTATTTATCGGAGGTTCATCGACAAGCGAAAAGTAGTTGGATTTCGTAAGAAACAATTTAATGTCTTTTCCTGTTGCGGTGCTTTAACCCTTGTGTTGCCTACCCGGGTACCCATCGGCGTATGTTTTGTTAAATATTTTTTTTTTACAAAAAATATTGGCTAAAACCTTCTCGAATCTCCATGCTTTGACCGATTACCTATCAAAATTTGCATTCTACATATCAAAGAAAAAATTAATTAATTTTTTTTACATTTTACATTTTATGAGCCACCCGGGTACCCCGATAGAAAAAGCATGATTTTCGTTTAGTATATCATACAAAAAAAGTTTGTTGTGAAAATATAAGTAAATATGGATTAATATATAAATAATAACAATATTTCTTTATTTCAAATTGTTTATTTATTGAATATTTTTAAATGTGATTGTTGTACAAAAAGTTGCACTGTAATATACAAATAGTGTATCAAAATTTACAAAAAATAATTCCATTTCAAAGTTTTACACAGATATATATTAGAACGTGGTTATTACAGTCAACGAAATACTTCCTTGTCTTTCTTCTCTTTCAATGTACATAATTTAATTATTATATTCAGGTAGAAATGCCTTCCTAAAATATGAATAATTAAATATTAATCGAATGCATATAATTATTCTAGTTACAATGGGCTTTTATCAAGAATTTCGTGGGCGGGGTACCCGGGTACCCGAGTGGCAGATACTGTGAGTTTTTTTGGTTGGCAACACAAGGGTTAACCGAACAATGAAAATCGGAATCTACCAAGCGGTACGTTATGGTTTCAGCAAGTTGGTGCTCCTGTTAGATTGGATAATGGCGTTGTTGAGTGGCTTCCGAGATCACCCGAGCTAACTCCGATAGATTTTTTTATGAGGCTTTCTAAAGACTAAAGGTTTACATACACCGCTCAGAGACAGTAGAACAGTTAAAGCAAATAATTCGCACATAAATAAGATTAATTCCACCCGAAACTTTATGTAAAGTTCGTGACGAATTTCAGTATAGATTGGGTACTGTCTTTCACAAAATGGTGGTCAGTTCGAACACTTTATTTAATTATTTTTCTGTTTGTTCACTCAATCACTTCACGGTCAGTCTAATCGTCAAAATTGCCGCTATTGGTCGAGGGTAAGAAGTTCCAGCGAATAAGATATGATTTCAGCAAGATGGAGCATCGCCCCATATCCAATGTCTGGCAGAACCCTGACGTCATTAGACTCCTAACGAACCACTGACAAGACGATACCATGTCTAACACATTGCTGCGACTAAACAAGAACGACTGTCAAATATCCAGTGTCTGTGTTTCAATTAGAATTTTTGAACTTAATTGTAGCAACCCTTTTATATGTTGACACTGGATATTTGACAGTCGTTCTTGTTTAGTCACAGCAATGTGTTAGACAGGGTTTGGTCTTGTCAGTGTTCACACACTATAGAGGCATAGCAGATACTACCGAACAATTAAATCGCAAATACTGGTGGACTAAAATGGAAAAATTAATTACCCAATTTGTCAGGTAACGTATTGTTACCGTAATCACTTTTTTGTACGATCGCGCCCCGATCAACCCCCTTCACGGATCGATCATCGATCGTTATAAGTTAAGACGCATCCTAAAATATTCAGTCTCGTCCGAGTCTAGTGGTAGTATCGATAGTCTCGATTGGGCCCGATCGGGGTATGGCTCGAAGAGCGACTCTTACGCAGTTGCGCCGAGCCCGTGACTAAGAATATTCGAGAGTGACTAAATTACGTTTTGATTAATCCATTGCCTCGCGTTTTAATTATTTCAAAACCGCGAATAGTTAAAATAGGCCTAGCCCGTGCGTTACGCGAATTTCTCTGTTCCGATCGATGCACCCTTAGTTCGACGACCACATACCTCGTCTTGTTAACGTAAACACACTTAAATTCCACACTATGCGTGTTCTCCATTTTTAAATTATAGATAAGATATTTTTCTTGTATTGTAATTAGTGAATTAGATATAGTATAGATATTAACCCCTTCGCGCTCTCCTATTCACGAAAATAATAAATCGTGTTCGTGTTTTTATTTATTAGTGTAGTAATAATTTTCCCCACCGAAATACAAACTTTCATTTACCGTTCAAACATACCCCCGGTAACAGTATGTAACAGGTCTAAATGCAATCGACATCCCGATGTACTAATTGCACCAATGATATAAACACCCGACGCATCTTTCGTAATATTCGTCGACTTATACTCGATGCATCTCACTGATTGAGATGCAGAGTTTAAGAATAAACTTATCAGTTGGTGGCCCAACACAAAATCACGCTACACTTTGGTATACAACTCGGAAAGTCAAGCGAACGTTAAGCGATTTCATTCGACACTCCTAGAATATTTAAGATACCTAAGTGATGACAATGTAACTAATGTGCAGGGTTAGAACGGCAGTAATAGCATATAATAGCCATACCTAAACCCGAAATCTAATGGAATTGTTTTATGGTACAGCGACGTATCTGGAGCTCGCATCGTGGCACACAGATTGAATGTCACTCCTCAATTACAACATTAAACAAAAAGATCAGATAAGCAAAGAAGAAACACAACAAAAAAACAAAAGAAGCCGCCAGGACCACAACGTGAAAAGTAGGAGGACAAGTATACGTTGAGAATATTACTAAGAGCAACAGAATGTTAAAATCATTCTTTGGCCTATATGAAATTACTCAAGTTAACACTAACGGAACAATAAATATAGAAATCCGAAAGGGAATCCATATTACCATCGGTGCCAAAGTAATAGGCGGCTGTGTTCGAGGGCATATATCAAAGAAACGGCTTGACGAAGAAACTTGAAATAAACGTGCACTACAACTCGCAATGAGCTACAGGTAACCATAGTAACTTAACATGGTATCTTCCTTGTTTTGCAATACATTCTAATAGTAATACCTTTTCATAACGATGTAGTTTAGATAATAGCAACAGCTGTGATTTAGCTAATTTCACAAATGAGTAATTGCCACCTCTTTTTTTCAGTAACCAATCATGTCATCTTTCATCATCAGCATCTTATCATCTTTTATGATAAGGGGCTTGATCTATCACAATAATAGATTTTGCTGGTATTACTGACAGTATATTTATTCATTTCGTGGTGATAATCGGCTTTTGCTCTCTTTTCTTACGCCTATATGTATCCATATTTTCTGGATTTACCTTTTCAACCCATCCAAACTGCCGAGCATGATTTGCACTATACCATGCGCGATTTCTGTATCATTAAAAAGATGTGAAGAATTACATCTTTCTGCAGCAACGTGATGTTGTTTCATTACGACTGGTTTATTATTTAATTTCTTGAATAAAATTTTCATGTTTTTTAACCATTTGTACAATGTTCTCTGTGAAAAATCTGGAAAATCTGGCACTTCGTTAGTAATTCGAGAGTATAATTCTTTTACAGTTGGAAATTCCCTTTCCATGTAAAAGTTTTTAAATCTTTCTCCTTATGACCCCTTGCAAGAATTCGTCAGATACGATTCGTTTCCTCACCGAAGTGAGGATGGAGTAGATGATTTTAAACCAAAAAGTGTTTTCTGCCACTTTTTGGTTTAAAATCATCTACTCCATCCTCACTTCGGTGTTCATTGTAACGAACCGACAGTCGTTACAGATTTGCTATTGATCTACAAAGTACAGAGATCGCGTTGAAAATATTTAACGCGAAATCTGTGCGATTAATAGCAAATCTGGCGTACGTGACCGAAACGCCTGACGTCACCGCGGCCGTTTTGTTTATAAGGCGTTCGGGCGCACCGTGCAAGGCATTCCGTCCGAGGCATCCGAAGCGCTCACTTCGCCCGCTGCATCCGAAGCAGTCACTTCGTCCGAGCATCCGAGCCGTAAAATCCCATCCCTTAATCCACCACCCCGTAGCACATTGTCTGCCACTACCAACATTGGAGTGGTGGGTAGCTGCATCCCTTAATCCACTACCCCGTAGCATATTGTCTGCCACAACCAACATTGGAGTGGTGGGTAGCTGCATCCCTTAATCCGCCACCCCGTAGCACATTGTCTGCCACTACCAACATTGGAGTGGTGGGTAGCTGCATCCCTTAATCCGCCACCCCGTAGCACATTGTCTGCCACTACCAACATTGGAGTGGTGGGTAGCTGCATCCCTTAATCCGCCACCCCGTAGCACATTGTCTGCCACTACCAACATTGGAGTGGTGGGTAGCTGCATCCCTTAATCCGCCACCCCGTAGCACATTGTCTGCCACTACCAACATTGGAGTGGTTGGTAGCTGCATCCCTTAATCCGCCACCCCGTAGCACATTGTCTGCCACTACCAACATTGGAGTGGTGGGTAGCTGCATCCCTTAATCCGCCACCCCGTAGCACATTGTCTGCCACTACCAACATTGGAGTGGTGGGTAGCTGCATCCCTTAATCCGCCACCCCGTAGCACATTGTCTGCCACTACCAACATTGGAGTGGTGGGTAGCTGCAAATCCCGTAGTCCGATCCCCGAACGCGACCGTCGCGCGCAAAGACCACCCGTCCCAACGTCCGAGCCGCACCGACGACCGAAAATAATTATTTCGCGCCGGCAATAATATTTCATTTTCCGTTTATTTAGAGTTTCCACTGTTTATTTTCTTCGTTATCCGGTTGTAAATATAAATATTGTGTTCGTTTCGGTTATTTAGAGTTTCTTATTATTTCACGGTTATTATTTTGTTATTTATTATTATTAAATAAAAATCAATAAACCAGAGTGCCGTCTTTAAATCGGAAACACGAGAAACGTAGCCGTTTACCTGGAATCTCCACTGCAAGCTACCAAGGAACAAAAAAAAGGTCACTGGCCGAGCCGGCTGTTTGAACACGTCCGTAAAAACATTTCGGCACAGAGACCCATTATAGTAACGCGAATAAAACCCACCCGCCGTCCGTCCGTCCGTAAGGGAAGCGCGTTACATCATTACTTGCACTTCCAACAGTTCTTCTGGACTCTCCAACAGTTTTAGGCGATCTTTCCACGACTTTATTTACTTCTGTAGTTGGCCCATTGTTATCCTTTTCTTCTTGAGAAAATAGTCCAACATTTGAAATTACTTGCTTGACTTTTATAGTACAATGCTCCGGCATTTTTGTATAAATACAAATAATAGAAATAATTATTTTAAATTAACGAATTTGTTATTAGCAAATTAAGGCTTTTATATGATTATATTAGCATTATATACCTCAATAGATATTTGTTATCGTCAATGCGGTTGTGAGATTAAAATTTGTTTACTTGAGTATTGTTTTTCATAATTCCACAATTCGATAATATAAGATTTATTTATTAGCAAAAAACAACAGCAGTCGGCCGCACGTTCATCCTAAGTGCGGCCATTATCAAGACTTATCTGCGATGTCGGCGGGAATTACCAAGATTTAACTTGCCTTAACTAATTAAACACTTAAAATTTAATTTTAATATATTGCTCGAGATAAACATAATTTTGGAATTCCATTGTGCGATATTTAATTACCGTGATAACAGAGTATACAAAAACCCAAGATTTCAAAAAAAGTACAAAATATTTATTATTAAAAGTGAAAATATCCGTCAGTGCTCGATACGATGGACTATGTTCAGTCGGAGTTTCACATTTTTTTGTGAAAAAATTGTGAAGGCGACCATCGGCTAGAAATTGCTAAAATGGTGTGCTTTTTTGTACTTCTTTAATGATTGCTTCTAAACATAGACAGAAAAAAATTGAACTTACAATATGTCACGAAGAAATGATTACTGGTTGTAACAATGTTTACTTCAATTCAACGAACTATTATACATACTAAACGAGTTGAAATACATGCAATCCATTTACAAAGGCCGAAATATCGCTTTGCCACTGAAAACGAAAATTTGTGAGTTCTTGGGGCAACTATAACCGTCAAAACCTATAAAAACGTATATACTTACGTCTTTACTAGAAATCCCTTTAATGGACCTCTGTGAACTTGGCAGCCGACTTTCGAAAAAAAAAAATTTTAAATTACCACTAGATTCTCTATCGTTTGTACCCGTTTGTACCACTTTCATTTTCGTTTGTACCTCAAATCAAAAAAAAAATAAATCGTTTTCAAACTTTGACCCGCAGCCGACTTTGGAAAATCGAAAATTTTCCAACGGGATCTGATTCAGGGTCGTTTGTACCCGTTTGTACCACCTTCGTTTTCAATTTTTCTCGAAACCCAAAAAAGATACCGTAATTTGAAAATTTCGAATGACTAACTTTTCCAATTTTGAAAATTTCGAAAATCTGTAAACGGCGATCGACGCGGAATCGTTTGTACCCGCAGAAATCACTTCCCTTTTCGTTTGTACCTCAAACCAAAAAATTTTAAGAGCCTTTTTCTATTCTGAAAAATAAAATCCGCTTAATTTCCATGATTATTGAGATATCTCAATTTTGTAAACGGGGATAAATTCATAATCATTCACCTCAGGTCGATATCTGGAACGGTGAAATTGCTAAATGCACCTACCGCGGGCAAAAATAAAACTCGCGCCAAAAACGAGTATCTAATCGCGCCAAATTTTAATGAAGACTTAAATGGTTCCATTCGTAAATTCGCGAACGATTCTCATGCGGCCGAAGAGAGCAAATCTGAAGCGTCTCTTGATTCGAGAGATCATTCCGGAACGAATCAATCTCTTCGGATATCGCCGAATGCAAATCATTCGGTCGATAAAGAGAACGACTGTTGCTCAGTCGGAATAGTAGAATTGGATTCTGTTCCGGAAACCGACAATTTTGTTGAGGCAGAAAATGTTACTCTGCTTAACGAAGTCGAGTCGTGGAGAGGCCTCAATCTTCCGCCGAAAAAAAGTGGGAAATACTTAACGCCGTGCCCCGATGTTGAGAAAATTCATCAAAGGCCAATATTCGACCGAGCAGTCCCAGTCTTGCAGAACGGTAATGCATTGCCCCCCCTCCCCCCCTGAAAATTAGTCAGCAAGTATTACGAGTCGTGAATACCTGTCCATTCGACTCTATAATTCAGAGCGTTCTAGCGGCATATAGCGACTAGTCGGGATATCACAATTACGTCGCAGAATCGGTGAACACAACGTTTGAATTTGTAAAAACGTTGTACGTAAATGGAATCTCCCATAAGATCTATACTCAGCGGGCGGAAATTTTATGCAAGATCGTTAAGCCGAAGCACGGGATGCTCGATTGTGCCGATAACATATCGGCTCTTGTTTCCCGTCACCTCTTAAAAAATGAGCCATCATTTGAACGCCACGAACTCTGCGCCTCGCGTTGCGGTCACGAGGAAAGCAAAATCTTTCCCGACGGTATGCGAGGACTCCAAAACGCTGGAATAAGTTCTGCCAATTGCCAGAGAGAAAATGTAAGCGCTGTAGAGGCGATCTTGTTTTCAACTAGATTGGCGGACCTCATATTTTCATAGATATTGATTGTCTCGAGTGGCCTGAATTAGCGAAGATATTAGAATTTTTGCCACGAACGATGGAGTTCACTATAAGTGAAATTCCAATTGACCTCCAAGTTTGTAACATCGAATACAAACTAGTAGCCGCAATAATTTACAGTGGTGGGTCAAAGGAAAACGGAAGGGGCATAGGTCATTATTACCCGTTCATCCGAAGGATCACTGGAAAATGGGAAGTCCATGACGACCTGAATTCCAATAGGAAGCCACTTCTTGCTTCTGCAAGAAAACTCCTCCAAAACAGAGGATACATATGTTATATTACGTCAAAAATTGATAACATATAGTCTACGTGCGTTCATATTGAATCCGGGCTATCTGGATTTACCATTTTGATAAAATTATTCAAATCTTTGTTCGTACCTATACATCATGTGAAGAACGCTCTGTACCTATGCCATTTTCCACCAATATTCAAACGAACGTATGAATCTTACACTCGAGAATGGCATACATATCAATAGGGAGTATCGTGTAAATCGCCAATTGAGGTCGCGGATGCAATAACGCTCTGAGCGCGTGGACATCGAAATAAGTATTGTCCAACCGATCGATATTTTGGGAAAAATCTTTTTTCGGAAAATGGATGAAACAAAAATACTATCTTGTGTAACTTTATGCATCTTTTTTACCCGAACTATTTTTTGATCCGTCAATTAATTTGTCCAGAAAAAAATAAAATAGTGAAATTTTTTCGCCCGACAATTCAATTAATTTCAATGCTTTTTAAAACTCGAATCGCGAAATCTCGGTAACTATTCGACCAAACTAGTTGAAATTTTTAATGAAACACTGTGACACTTCACTGTTGCGAATAGACTTATTGCAATCGTCGAAATAATCATTTGTTGGATAATATTCAATAAATAATCAGTTGCGCTATGAAACCATGTTCTTTTTTTTCGACTAGCGAGGAAGTTTTTCGCTATTGGTCTTGCGACATTCTCTTAATCGATATCATTGTTCCTTAGACTGTAACGTAAATTTTGATGTATCACTTGGCGTGATAAGTTTAAAACCTGGAAAGTTGTTGCTTTGTAAACAAAAGGTTCGTTTACCGCGCACGACGCGTCAAGCGCTTCCGTCTACTTTACTGCATTTTATTCTTGCAAGCATAGATTAATGCCCAAATTACTTAAGTGTTTATGTGATAATCGTGATTGAAGCATACAGTTATTCTTCTATGCAAGTACGCAATCGAACATACAGCGCATATGAATGAAAAAATTGCAATACGATTACCGGCTGTAAACAAAAGTTTATTTTGGTCACACTCGCGATCGTATAAGGAAAAGTAGAATAATTATTATTGTTTTTATAGACATTTTTTCTAACAACGAAAGAAAGACAATAAATAGTATTAACTTGTAATTATTACATCACTAAAATATTAAAAACATCTATCATTTGGGATTTACGGGCGGAAAAAAAATTGCTCGAGCACATTGAAACTGAAAGAGATTATATATATTTGGTACAAAGTGCTCGAAATCCTCCATTTACTACAGTAGAACAGAAAGACTGCACGGTGAAAGATTTTGAATCTTTAATTTAAAAAAAATACAAAGTTCCGAAAGGACTTAAGATCAGTAAAGCAGTTAAAATTCAGTATTTTGTAATGGTCAAATTAATGTTTTCTACGATTATGATGGCGAACCAATTACCTATAAAATAGAGGCGACAGTGTCATTTGACGATATTGTAAATGCTGCAGAAGCTAAACAAATATGGATTTCACAAGAAAAAAAATAAAGATTTAAATGCACTGCTACGATATTTGACTCCAGGAGGTAGAAATTATCATACATCATATTTAGATGATATGCGTGTTAGAGTAAAGACGGTGAGCAAATCTAGTGAAGATAAAAATCTAACAAGCAGGAATGAAAGTAGAAGAAACAAAAGAATCTGCTCCCTAATGATACATGTTTTTAATATTTTAGTGATGTAATAATTACAAGTTAATACTATTCATTGTATTTCCTTCGTTGTTAGAAAAAAATTCTATAAAAACAATAATAATTATTCGACTTTTCCTTATACGATCGCGAGTGTGACCAAAATAATCTTTTGTTTACAGACGGTAATCGTTTGCAATTTTTTCATTCATATGCGCTCTATGTTTGATTGCATACTTGCATAGAAGAATAACTGTATGCTTCAATCACGATTATCACATAAATACTTAAGTAATTTGGGCATTAATCTATGCTTGCAAGAATAAAATGCAGTAAAGTAGACGGAAGCGCTTGACGCGTCGTGCGCGGTAAACGAACCTTTTGTTTACAAAGCAACAACTTTCCAGGTTTTAAACTTATCACGCCAAGTGATACATAAAAAAATTACGTTACAGTCTAAGGAACAATGATATCGATAAGATAATGTCGCAAGACCAATAGCGAAAAACTTCCTCGCTAGTCGAAAAAAAAGAACATGGTTTCATAGCGCAACTGATTATTTATTGAATATTATCCAACAAATGATTATTTCGACGATTGCAATAACTCTATTCGCAGCAGTGAAGTGTCACAGTGTTCCATTAAAAATTTCAACTACTTTGATCGAATAGTTACCGAGATTTCGCGATTCGAGTTTTAAAAAGCATTGAAATTAATTGAATTGTCGAACGAAAAAATTTCACTATTTTATTTTTTTCTGGACAAATTAATTGACGGATCAAAAAATAGTTCGGGTAAAAAAGATGCAGAAAGTTACACAAGATAGTATTTTTGTTTCATCTATTTTCCGAAAAAAAAATTTCCCCAAAATATCGATCGGTTGGACAATACTTGTTTCGACGTCCACGCGCTCAGAGCGTTATTGCATCCGGGATCTCAATTAGCTACACGGGTAGAAAACACAAGAAAAAATTAACCTGTATATTACCGATCACTTAACCAAGTCCGCTTGTACTCATGCGATATTGTTTTCTAGATAGGATTAACCTTGTACAAATATATCTGCAGCTATAATCTACAGTACCCTGCTGAAGGATGTCTATTATATTAGCTGACGAAATATTTTATTGAAAAATTATTTGTCGAGTGCATTTTTGGTCGTATCGATTGGAATTCGTCAGCAGCAAACAATCAAAAAGTACAAACGGATACACCACCCAAAGGAATTCACTCCAACCAACTCGGAAAGCTGTCGCTGATCTTTATCGGGATGGAGTCAGCAGTATCACTTTTCATCGCTCATGCGACGGCGAACTCGGTCAGCTGATTGCAGCTCCGAGCCTGGCTTGCGTGGAACCCGGTGCATATTGAGGCTTGACTCACGTTGCGCTGAATTTTCATGCACAACTTTTTAATTGAGGCACAAAAGCATATCAAAGTGATTCCTTCGGGTACGAACGATTCCGCGTCGATTCCCGTTTACAGATTTCCGAAATTTCCAAAATTGTGGAAGTTAGTTTTTTGAAATTTTAGAACACTCGTAATTTTTTTTGGTTTGAGGTACAAACGAAACGCAAAACGGTGCAAACCTCACGCCGCCGTCAGTAACCGAACCCCGTTTACGGAATTGAGATATCTCAATGATCATGGAAATTAAGCGGATTTTATTTTTCTGATTCGAAAAAGGCTCTTAAAATTTTTTGGTTTGAGGTACAAACGAAAAGGAAAGTGATTCCTGCGGGTACAAACGATTCCGCGTCGATTCCCGTTTACAGATTTCCGAAATTTCCAAAATTGTGGAAGTTAGTTTTTTGAAATTTTAGAAACACTCGTAATTTTTTTTGGTTTGAAGTACAAACGAAACGCAAAACGGTACAAACCTCACGCCGCCGTCAGTAACCGAACCCCGTTTACGGAATTGAGATATCTCAATAATCATGGAAATTAAGCGGATTTTATTTTTCAGAATCGAAAAAGGCTCCTAAATTTTTTTGGTTTGAGGTACAAACGAAAAGGAAAGTGATTCCTGCGGGTACAAACGATTCCGCGTCGATTCCCGTTTACAGATTTCTGAAATTTCAAAAATTGTGGAAGTTAGTTTTTTGAAATTTTAGAAACACTCGTAATTTTTTTTGGTTTGAGGTACAAACGAAACGCAAAGCGGTACAAACCTCACGCCGCCGTCAGTAACCGAACCCCGTTTACAAAATTGAGATATCTCAATAATCATGGAAATTAAGCGGATTTTATTTTTCAGAATAGAAAAAGGCTCTTAAATTTTTTTGGTTTGAGGTACAAACGAAAAGAAAAGTGATTCCTGCGGGTACAAACGATTCCGCGTCGATTCCCGTTTACAGATTTCCGAAATTTCAAAAATTGTGGAAGTTAGTTTTTTGAAATTTTAGAAACACTCGTAATTTCTTTTGGTTTGAGGTACAAACGAAACGCAAAACGGTACAAACCTCACGCCGCCGTCAGTAACCGAACCCCGTTTACGGAATTGAGATATCTCAATAATCATGGAAATTAAGCGGATTTTATTTTTCAGAATAGAAAAAGGCTCTTAAATTTTTTTGGTTTGAGGTACAAACGAAAAGGAAAGTGATTCCTGCGGGTACAAACGATTCCGCGTCGATTCCCGTTTACAGATTTCCGAAATTTCCAAAATTGTGGAAGTTAGTTTTTTGAAATTTTAGAAACACTCGTAATTTTTTTTTGGTTTGAGGTACAAACGAAACGCAAAACGGTACAAACCTCACGCCGCCGTCAGTAACCGAACCCCGTTTACGGAATTGAGATATCTCAATAATCATGGAAATTAAGCGGATTATATTTTTCAGAATCGAAAAAGGCACTTAAAATTTTTTGGTTTGAGGTACAAACGAAAAGGAAAGTGATTCCTGCGGGTACAAACGATTGCGCGTCGATTCCCGTTTACAGATTTCCGAAATTTCAAAAATTGTGGAAGTTAGTTTTTTGAAATTTTAGAAACACTCGTAATTTTTTTTGGTTTGAGGTACAAACGAAACGCAAAGCGGTACAAACCTCACGCCGCCGTCAGTAACCGAACCCCGTTTACAAAATTGAGATATCTCAATAATAATGGAAATTAAGCGGATTTTATTTTTCAGAATAGAAAAAGGCTCTTAAAATTTTTTGGTTTGAGGTACAAACGAAAAGGGAAGTGATTTTTTTTCGAAAGTCGGCTGCCAAGTTCACAGAGGTAAACAAATAGACATTCGTTGTATTTAGGCATATAATATTAACAATATAAAAGAAACTTACTGACCGTTATTTATGCTGAAGAAGATTCTGTCGACTGTTGACGACTGTGTCGATTTTTCGACTGTTGTTTTGCCACCGAGCTTACGCGTATTTATATCAAGTACGCCCACATAGATTCCCTCGCACACCTGCAAGCATTCGCCCTCGCATAGCATGTGGATATCACGTGGTCGCACGTGATTTCGTCGGTACCGAGCGCTATAAATCAATTAACTTGTCAGTCGTTCGCTCGTAAAAAAACCACGTCGAGTCCTCCGATAGATCCGAATGACCATAAATGGGCTGAGCTCCTAGTTCTTTAATATAATTACATATGCGACCGCTTCTTTTTTGTTGACTTAGCTGCAAATCGTACAATCTTTTCACGAAAATGCGAATTAAATTATCTCGTTACATTTATATTATAAATTCTATATTTACGGGTTAATTCTATTCTTAAATCTAATATCTTAACTACATATTTAAACTAACTCTATCTTAATTATTTACATGACGAGACATCTAATATTCAACGTTTTAGAAACAAAATAATTTAAAATCTTTACATTCCGATATGTATACTTTAAAACAGGACCGGCTCTAGGACTTCCATTTCGTTTTCAATTTCTAAATTTTATGGTTAAATTTTAAATCTACTTCTCGCCATTTTTACTGTAAAATGTAACCATTACAATATATATGTCCGTCTACACTAAACTCTGTATATTCCCTTGATCCCTTCCTAAGTGGTATTAACCAGACTGAGTTCTTTAAATCTAATTTACTACTATACTTTGTGGGCTCTAGTATTGTGGCTTCGTAAGTTTATTGAATTGCCTTGCATCTAAACATAAACGTATTGAATTATTTTCCTCCCACACAACTAACAATGGATTGATATAACTCGTATTCGCTCTCTCGATAATACCTTGGTCTAACATTTCTTCATTTATTTGTCCACTTGTTTCTTATACGCGTCCGGTATTGGATAACTTTTATTTCGGAAATTAGTTTGATCGTTTACTTCCAAATGATGAATATAATCTCTAGCTATAGTGTGGTACATATCTACCGACTCACTATGCTTCTCTAATAATTCTTTAATTTTATCAATATCTCCACTCATTTCCATACTTCCATTACTTTGCATTATTTATATTATTAAGTACAGCTCACCTTAGCAAACATGAGAGCTGAGGGGGCGTGGCGAGAGCGGTACTGCTTTTCAACGTACATTCAGCTTAAAAAGTATTTCGGCGGCAAATTTAAAAGGTAGTGTGGCAATAAAGTTTTGTCACAATTTAAAGTTTAATAACGAAATGAAGAACTATGCCATTACAAAATAAGCACATAAAAACTACTGTCAACTACTGTCTATTGCAGATTTCATTACCTTTACTTCTGATTCAGAATGTACCAAACCAGTATACTTGAGAGTGATTGGTTGAATATTTTCCCGCTTAAAATATCTTAAATAATATTTTTGTAGTTCGCATATTTTCCGACTCTATGTTTGCTAAGGGGAGCTGTATAATCTCATTCTTCATATTGCTTCAAGGCTACGCTGTTTATAATTATATCTGTTTCTTTTATTATTTCATCATTTGCTTCATTAATTTTCCATTTAATTATTTCCGATCCAATCTTAATTTCTTTTCTTGGAATATTTAAATACACTTTAAGAAATCCATTCCCAAAATACATTTAAATTTTATAAATGGAACGACCATCAATTCACCGTGGTATTGTTCATTACCTATTTCCATTGTTCTCAGAAGTATTTGTTCTATAATTGATAATTTTCCACCGTTAGTGGCAATTAAATTTACTTTAACCGTATTTATCAAATTCTTTTTAATTATTTTTAACTTTTTATCCACCTAATTTTTACAAATAAAACTATTTTCTGCTCCCGTATCAATCAAAGCTAATATAATTCGATTCTGAATTTTACATTTAACAAAAGTTAACTAATTTGATTCAATTATCGTTACATTATTAGAATCATTATTAATATGTGTATCCAATTGGTTAGAGTCTCTCCCCCGTATTTATATAATTCTCCTGTTAATTGATCATTACCGGGACATTTGTTATTTTTCATGTTTTTAATTATTTCCTCTATTTCCATTAGGGTAGGTGGTTCTTCTACATCTTACTCATAGTTACCTATACATTCCATACTTTCTATCTCCTCTTCGCTTATTGGTTCATTTAGTAATTCGTTGAAGTGTTCTTTCCACAATTCTAATACCTCTTCTTCCTCTCTTATTAGGTGTCCATGTTTACTTTTATAAAATTGCGGTTTTGTAGTAAATTCTTTCCGTTCACATTTCAATCCTCGATATAGATTCCTTATGTCTTTATTTCAATAATCCTCTCCTATTTCATCAATGCTTACTTCTTTTATCCAATTCCATTTGGCATTTCTCATCCCACCAATTCTTGTGTCTTTTGTGTTCCTTGTTTATAAACTTACTTGCTACCCTTTCAATTTTCTCCTTTATTTATCTATTTCTTCCTTTTCTTGTATCAAACTAAACTTAACGGTTACAATTTTATTACTCAGTAAATTAATAATTAAGCTTTTTTTAACATTTTTCCCACACTGCATTAACGGTCCTCTATAATGTACGGAAATGCGCCATTCACTCGGAATATACCGCGACATCATTTAAATTTATAATTGAAGTAGGCGGCTTTTTATACGACGCGGATCCTACTGACTTGCTGTGTAAATTAAAGGTTATGTAAATAATTTGACGTTTAGAGTTCTCACGTTTTAATTTAAAGGAAAACTCGACGTTTCATTTTTGAAACGCACCTCGCGGTATATGAAGATAAATAATGCCTATCAGAAACACCAATAAACATATACGTACTGATGTGGAGAATTATAAAATCTCCAAATAAATAATGTGCTGCATTACATTTTTTATTCTAAGGATATAAAAAACGCATTTTTCCGATTCGGGGGACGCACGTATCGCAACGCAGTGCGTAATAAAAGTGTATGTGCCCTTAGATTCACGAATCGACTTTACGTTGACAGTAAAATACAAATATTCCTTCGCAACAAAATTAAGACATTATTTTAGAGAAATAAATAACAACCTAAATTTAGGATACATACGTTGCACCGTTCGTAGTCGTTAACTAGAAGACCAAACAGAGACTCCAGGCGTAAAATATTTGCTTTTTCCACAAAACATATAACTGCATTGGTTACCTGCCATTTCGAGGACTGACCGCTTCGATAGTCCGGCCCTGGTCACAAAAAACACATGCGTTTACGCGTTGGCACGTTGGTACGTCGTACGCTCGTTTCAAATCTATAAACACGATACACGAGTCGCCTCCCTGTTGCTGGTGTATTTCCATAATTTCCCGCAAAACGAATATCCACTCATCTGTCCAGTTGCCTCTTCGTATTTCCCACCAGCTTTCCATCTCTGTCCCTAGAGTACCGGCCTAAGGGCATGTACCCTTTCGATCCCTTGGTAGAAGTTACACCTTTCTTCATTATTGTAATTTTCCATTTGTTTCTCAAGGCGTACTCCTCTTCTCGTAGAACCATATTTTTGCCGTTTTCCGCGTTTCTCGATATATAGTACGAGTGCAAAAGCCTGGAACTTTGGAAATAGAACTTTTATCAAATGTTTTTCAAAGAAATCCTCGAACATGCCACTTTTGAATTATGACCTAAGCGATATTTTTTTAATGGAAACTTTTACGATGAATTTGGGAAGTGCATGACATTCTAAGACAAAATAATGTTAAAAAATTACTATTGAATTTTGAATTTTTTTAAATAATTGATCAATAGTTCCAACTTTTAATAAAAACAAAAACAAATAATCATGTAACAATTGATTTAGAGTTAAAATCATGACAGTTCTATATTACTTTGATAATATTGAGGGGTCTAGCGAATATATAAATCTCCTCCTTTGGAATTTGTTTATATATGGGCATGAATGTTCACGAAACTCCATATTCTACCACTCTAAAACTTTGCTTTTTATATGCTAGTATGAAACATATGTCTTTTCTGTAGAGCCACTACTAAACTTACTATATTTTCCCATATCCAATATGATTTTGCGTCGATTCCTTTATACAGCAATTTCCATTTTATATATTTTCAATTCAGCCATAATAGTTCTATAAGCTCCCTACCGATTGGTTCCTCTGACATTCCCCATTGCCAAAATGTTTTGTCTTTTGTGCCGTTATCCTTTATCTTCTGCCTGGTTGTCTTTAAAGTACCGTCCCTATGTGGAGGGCACTAGCTTTTATTGTAATATGAAATTTCCGTTCTAATTTGCTTTCAGAAAACATATGGGCTTCCTTTTGCCTGTCATCTTTGAAACTCATTCCGTTTACCACAGCATTACATTTCCTTGCAGTTTGGACTATCCTAACCAAATGTGCATTCAGGGCTTCTATCCTTACAAGAAGTTCGTATTTTTCCACCTTCCGTTGATCTTCCCTCTTTCTTATTTCGGCCCTTAATTTCTCATTCTCTCCAGTATTCATCTCCATGTCCGTTTTTAATCCTTCAAGTGCATTCACGATTCCCTTCTTCAACTTTTTTCTTCCTTGGTAGTCTTTTTCTAATCTCTTATTGCCTCCAAAATTTTCGTGCTTTTATCTAAGCCGTTACAGTAGGTTTATTTTCGGAAGGCCGGGGGGAGGGGGTATTCTTTGACTTAGTAAACATTTCCTCTCTTCTTCTACGCTACAAAGTTGCATGCTTTTGTTCTTAACTAACTTGTACGGTCTGTATGTTTAACTGAATACAAACCAATACAAATATAAGTAGCACGGATGTTATTTAAAAAATCAATTGGAATAACACATTTATAAACAAATAGAAATTATAATAGTAAAAAATCCGTAGTGGTCCGCACTGAACTTCCTTAATTGCTTATAATTTCTTTAACTTAGGAAAACGGTGATAAGAGTAAACCATCACTTCCGGTTGAGACATTGCTTTCAAAATATGACTTTCTTGGTACATACAAGTCTTAAGTTTAAATTGTCATTGCTCTAGCTATAATCGTTTAGACGCGCGCGCCCTGGAATGTTATGTAAATGCAATTTTTCGTACCTTAAGCTTGTTCGCATTTCGTTCTTTTTTTTTAATATTTTGCGATTTAATGGTAGTTACATAAAATTTTCGGGTATTTTGCAGGTAGGCCCAAGGAAGTGGAATTGATAAAATCCGACGAGTCTCTGGGAGTTACTATAACGGATAACGGAGCTGGAAATGCGTTCATCAAGAGAATTAAAGAAGGATCTATTATTGATCTAATCCCTCATATACAAGTAAGTTTTATTTCATATTATACGCCTTTTGGTTACATTAAAAAAAACTCTATTTGAATAAAATCAGCAGTCAATAAACACAAAGTATTTATTTATTCTTAACGATTGTAATTCCATATACGAATGACATTTATAAATCTTTATGTATTTGGCTATAAAAAAATCTAAATGCTCGTTGAATAACTGAAATTATTCTTTAAAACAAGTCAACGAGTTAAAAAGTTAGAATGCATTAGTCACTGGAAAAGAATGGTAGGATGATTTTGAACGACCAAGCACGTAAACAAACACCGGCCACATTGAGGTTATATGATTACGTAATATAGCGAATTCATTCAACGAATTTTTTTTAATAGATATTGAATGATAAGGTTAGTATTATAATGATAAGGTTATTTCTTAGATGCTACAAAAAATTACAGTACAGGCGTATTTTAACAAAAGGGATTAAGGAATATTTAAAATATACAGAAAACTTTACAATACAAAAATTAATTAATTAAATTTTAACTATTGACATTCTGAACAGATGACTCTCTGACAGTAATTACAGCCTCTAAACGCCTTTGCAAACTCTCAATTAAGTGACGGATATTGTCTTGTCGAATATTCTCAAATTCTTCGAGAAGAGCAATACGCAGTTCATCTAATGAAGCCGTCGCTACAGGTCTACGTCTTACTTGCTTGTCGAACATGTCCCAAACATGCTCTATAGGGTTTAAGTCAGGGGAGCATGCTGCTCAATTCATACGGGTTATTCCGACTTCATCCACATATGCGTTAACATGCCTGGCAACGTGGGGTCTTACATTGTCCTGCATTAGGGTGAAATTATTGACAATAAACGGAGCAAATGGAATAACATGATCACCCAGGATCTCTGTAATGTGTCGGTGAGCTATTAAGGACCCTCCCTCTACACAAACAAGATCCGTTCGAGCTTCTAATGAAATGCCGCCCCATACCATAATTAATCCTCCTCTATGATTGACTCGTGGAATGAATGTACAGGGTGCAGATCGTTCACCAGCTCTTCTCCAAACCCGTTGTCGACCATCGGAAGAATATAGGCAAAACCTAGATTCATAGTACGGTACCCCACTGCCGCATTTGCCAAGGTAGGTGGATATGAGCAAGTTGCAGCCTTGCTGTTCGATGATGGGGGAATAAGTTTGGATCATGGCCTGGTATGTAAGACTTTAATCCTCTTTCGGCTAATCTTCTGAGAACTGTCCATACACTTACGTCAACACCGTGAACCTCTCTGAGTTGATTCCTAGCCTTAACGGAGGTACAAGTGCGACTTCGTAACGCCCTTGGTACGATAAAACGATCATCTGCTGCAGTTGTTTTTCTTTTCTTACCAGATCCTGGTAACGTTCAACACAGAATTAATGCCATTAACGGCGAACGATAGCAGTGATGCCAACCATAACCACTAAAATATCTGCTTGGTTATGACGCAATTAATGACGTAAACCCTTACCGTCTCCTCGAGCGTTACTCACATAAGGAATCGTCTCTGAATACGAATTATGAGTCTAAGGTGAGGACGTGCTAAGTTGAGTTCGAGATGAGTGAAAACTGAGTGGAGTGTAAGTAGACCCTAAAGCTATACTCGAACAATTTATTGTATGGCAGGCTATTGTGTGTGTGCGCGCGCGCGCGGTTTCGCCTGGCTAAGGAGAGTATTTGTCGCAGTAGGTGCGCTGGTATTGTGCTATTTGTATTATGGTCATGAACAGTGACTAGTATCATTGGGAGGTTATTGAGATGTATTAGTGGCAACTGCTTTCAGTACGTTACAGTTACGCGAGTGATTGCTGGTAAAGTTGGGCAGGACCGAATGCAGTGGTGTTGCTGTTGTCGATGTTGCGGTTGTTGTTGCTAGCTGCAACTTTGTTCCCGTTGATTATAGGTTATCGACTATATACATGTGTCATTGACACAATTCGATGAATTGTTGATACGCGTGCTGTAAGCTGACGGCTTGTATGCGCAGGCATGCAAATGCAACCAATGTAGCGATATTACAACACGTTTAACTATATTATAGAAACACCACTTTGACGATAATCTAACGATGCCGTCACGAACAAAAATGCATAAGAAACTATCACTAAACAAATAGAATCAGTAATTGCCAAAATTACTTTCTGTTGCACCCAGACGTAAAATGACAATACACTTACAGTACAAACACTCCGGCGCAAATCGTTTTTTACTATAAATCCAATCAAATATATGTACATTATCTATTAACTTCAACTAAATTCACAATAAGTAGTCATAAATAGCAGAATATCGTATAATATAATAATTATTATATATATACAGTCGAATGCAAAAAAGTAGACACGAAATTTTCGGCTGCTTGTCCAAACTTGATATTAGCAATGTCATGTAAACTTCAGTATTGTATTGTAGCGTAGGTACCCCGAACCACCGTTACTGAATAAATAAGTCAAATATCACGTGGATTAAGAAAACTTACTGAGAAAAGCCACATTTATACAACAACAATTTGAGGAAAATCAATTACAGGAAACTGTTTTGGTCTACTTTTTTTGCATTCGACTGTATATATATATAGTGGTGTAGAAAAAGATATCAATTTTTTTCTGAGTTTCTTCTGTCAACATTTGTACGGTGTAGTAGTATACTGGAATGGTAGACAGTTTTTGAAATGGGAAAAATAATCACTGGCAGTGGGTAGATCATTTATTTACGTTTCGGTCAACTATGTGGCCTTTTTCAAAATAAGATTGAGAGAGTTCGTTGAAGCACAGCGAAATCTTCACACGGCCTGTCACAAGTATAATGGTCCACCCACTGCCAGTGATTATTTTTCCCATTTCAAAAACTGTCTACCATCCCAGTATACTACTACACCTTATATATATATATATATATATATTCGACCAGCTATCATGTAAATTTTACATTTTGCTGTCAGATTTGACAAGACACATTTTCAATTTGAATTATATATATATATATATATATATATATATATATATATATATATATATATGTGCTTCTTGGTTCTCGGGTTGTGAACCGCGTTGTAGAAATGTTCCCCGAGGGGTCGCTAAGACGTTTCGGCAGAGTCCCATCAGATGGGACTCTGCCGAAACGTCGAAGCGACCCTTCGAGGAACATTTCTACAACGCGGTTCACAACCCGAGAACCAAGAAGCACAGATTTCAGCCGCGAGAACTTACGCACCAACATGCAAAATGTAAAATTTACACGAAAGATGGTCGAATCTTACACCTCAGTGCAGTGAACAGGTCCATGAAGACTAACTGGTGGATCGCTAGACAATATATATATATATATATATATATATATATTTTCATGAAAGATGGTGTAATCTTACACCTCAATGATGTAGTGAACATTAATTAAAACAGGTCCATGAAGACTAACTGGTGGATCGCTAGACAATATTGTTTCTGGGTTATTACCCTTCGTCAGTAGCGATTACCAAGAACCTTAGTTGTTGAAATACCTTTACATGTAGTGGCCATCAAAACTTCTTGGCGCGAGCCAATCACTCCACCAGTTAGTCTTCATGGACCTGTTTTAATTAATGTTCACTACACCATTGAGGTGTAACATTACACCATCTTTCATGTAAATTTTACATTTTTCTGTCAAATTTGACAAGACGCATTTTCAATATATATATATTATAACGCGAGTGCGCCCTCAGTACCCGACTCGCCACAATCACCGAAATACCACATACCACATAATGCATCAATAACTGATAGTCAACACTATCTCACCAACTCTGTATTTGACGTAATATTGGTCGCCTAAATTTGCCTCACTACCGTTTCGCAGAACTCATAACTTCGCACCCACTAACTACGCCACTGCTTTCTACACTACTATTGTCTACACGTGCATCGACTAGTTAAGTTCGCATGTCAGTAGCAACTGACCCAAAATCAAAGGCCCCTCTCTACTTCTCATGCAATATCTTTAGATTAATACCTAAATGTTTTAAATAAAACACAACCGTAACAATTTTGCATAATATCCTCATAGACATATGACTCCAGTAAGAAATGTTCTATTGACGGCAAAGTTTTGCGACAGGCGGGGGCGGGCGGGCGTGCGCCCAAATATATAATTATTGTACGTAAAACATTGCTATAAATTTGTAGTTATCGCACTTAAAGTTTAAACACATGAAATTACCAAAACAGAATTTTTATTTTTACTCATGAATGTTGTAAATAAAAGTGCATTCACAATAATAATAATAATAATAATAAAGTTAATAATAATCTATTTTCAAATTTTTAATCAATTTTCATGTTTATCATTATTTTTCCAAATCCGATACTCTTTAATTAATCATAAGTGTCGTGAAATTTGGCACTAGAAATAACTGTAAGAAATCGAAATAAATTTGTTACCAAATCAACGATACCAAAACTCCTCAAAATCGATTATCAATGGTTATACTAATCAGACATTTTTGAATACACCCTTTAACAGAAAATCCAAAACGTGATATTATGTTATTCATAAGGGTAATATTCGATCTTGATATAATCTGTTACCTTACAGGTTGGGGACCATATTCAAAAGCTGAATGGAGAAAATGTTGTCGGCAAGAGGCATTTTGAAGTAGCAAAGCTTTTAAAAGATATTCCAAAAGGTTCAACCTTCACAATAAGGTTAGTAGAGCCATTAAGAAGCGGCTTCAATAGCATAGCTCCAAAAACGTCTAGAGGTGTGAAGAAAGGAGAATATGGAACAGGAAGAGAGACCCTAAGATTTAAAGCAGATGGAAATGTCGCAATAGAAGTGAAGGTAAAAGATAATTTTCTATAAATAAAATTACCTATTTAATTATATGTTTATTTAGGATGATGCAATGGATACCGGAGTAGAAGCCATAAACAGCATATTGGAAAGTTTCCTGGGAATAAATGATTCTGAATTAGCTACTCAGATTTGGGAAAAAGCAGAGGGTAAATTTAATTCAATGGACTTTGCTGAAGCTATCGATAATTCAGATTTAGAAGAATTTGGATTCACCGACGATTTGATAATTGAACTGTGGGGTGCTATCACAGATGCCCGTTCTCGACACCTCAGAGCTAACAACTAATGGAGTCCTCTTAAACATGTTCTCGTAACATGTATGATAAATGTATTTTGTAATATTTATTTTATTGTAAAGTAATATTACAGCCAATTGATTTTATGAATTTATTTTAAATAATTGTGTCAGTTTTTTCTGCTCAAGTGTGAGTGTACTACCTGTTGCAATAAGAAAGGTCCATAACTGTAAAGACTTTTGATTCTCGAGTGCCGGCTGATGCAGGGTGGGCACACAAACATTGCCCTCCCAAGGGAAAAACAAAAATTATTTTATTTATTGAAATGAATTTATTATTTTTCGTAAATTGTATATGTATTTGTCAGTACAGTGTTTGAATGGATGCCAACCAATCGAACTTGAACGGAACTTTTTGAACAATCACGCCGCTGGGGTACTAGATTTTAATGCAGCGCAAACAGTGCGAGATACGATAAAATTGCACATAAATTTAATAATAGTAGTCCACATCGGCATATACCTATCTCTTATGGTCAAGAAATTGGACACATTAAAAGTACCACTGGCGAAATCGACCAAGTAAATTGTTTCGACTTTGGACTTCTGCGTTTCGAATAATGTGGTACTACGCGCTTATTGCGTGTTGATCACGGGCGCGTGCCTCATTACATCACAAAATATAATTATAGATTACTTAGGTTACATTAATGAGTAACACTTATGCCCGGTTTCACAAATGCAAATCGGTCGTTAATGGCTTGTTAACGAATCGTCAAAAGTTTGCCAATTCGTTATCGAGTTTTTAATCCATCGTCAAACACCAAATGTATTTGACCTGTCATCATCATATATTTGACGATGGATTTAAAGAGTCGATAACGAATCGGCAAACTTTTGAAGATTCGTTAACAAGCCGTTAACGACCGATTAGCGTTTGTGAAACCGGGCATTAGTTCTGTTAGGTTGACGTTTATTTCGATTACTTAATTAATAAATATTAAATAAAGGGTTGCAGCAGAATAATTGTCAACTTACTGTTTATCTAGAAAGGCATTCCTTCATCTATTCAGCAGCACACATAGCAAAAGCAATGGCACCACATGAAAATATAAATAGCACCCTTTACAACACAGCTAATATGATGCATAGAGTTACTCACAGGGCCTCTTTCGGAGGCCCGCCAGGTCCCACATTGCCTTTAGTAGCTATCCTCGATTCTGGCCTGTTATCAGCTTGGACACCTTTACAATTTTCTGGATATCTTCGCATGCTAGTGTACCTGAAAGATTGCATTTGGGCGTATTCGTCACTCTCCCATGGAGTTACGGGAGAACCAGTGAACCAGCCTCCATGCCAGGCCCACGAATCGCATAGGCGTACTTGACAGGCAACTTTGGATATTAGCATACCTTACCTTCTGGACATACGATTCCAGAAGGTAACCAATATTATCGGTTCACCCAGAACAATGACATGCCATTAGATTCTGATTAAACGATCAGCCGACCCTCATGCCAAGTGAGGGGACCTCAGTCACCACAGTCACCACAAAGGTGACTGACTGCCTCACAACATTGCATTTAACAATAAAATAGGTACGCAATAATCTAGTAAAAGAAAACTTTTGGAACAGGATAGGACAGGAGTTCAATAAAAACAGTGAGTAGTTTTTTAGGTTGTGTTCTTTGTTTATTCAGTACATCACGAGACATTTTGTGGATATAATTTTATTATTCAATTCATCATGTTGCGCAGTCAATAGCAGCGTCTTGCCATGAAACTGCGCCGTATTCGCTACAGAAAAAATCTTTAAGTTTGTCTCTAATTTGAAAGCCTTTAATATTAGAAAATCCTCCAAAACGAGCAAAGTTATACATGTTGTCCTGGCTGGTTTCTTCATTATTAAAATTGAAAACTGTAGCATTATTTTCTTCGAGATAACCATCACGAAGAAGATTGTGTAAACAACAAACTGTTAATATTAGATCATCAACTACATCTGGAGCTATAGCAATAGGTGTATAAAACACTCTAAACACTTGACTTAATAGCCCAAAAGCGTTTTCTGTCACTCGACGACCTCTGCATAATCTGTAGTTATAAATTTGTTTCTCTCTGTCTAATTTTGCCAGCTTTCTAGAATAGGGTTTCATCATATAACTATCGAGTGCAAATGCTTCATCTCCAACCAGAAAATGGGGTATCATTACATCTGTACCTGGTAAACGTTTAGGTGGTGGGATATTGAAACTCTTAGTTGCTATTTTCTCTCCAATCACAGATTTTTTAAATATACCATTGTCAGATTCTTTTCCGTACGCTCCAACATCAACTGCTATAAATTTATAATTTGCATCCACAATGGCCAATAGCACAAGAGAAAAATAATCTTTGTAATTGAAAAATAGTGACCCACTATTTTTAGGTGCTCTAATGCGCACATGTTTACCATCAATTCCTCCAATACAATTGGGTATATTCCATTTCTTCCAAAAATCTTGTTCAATGCGTTTGAAATCGTTTTCGGTAAGAGGTGTCATTAAAACTGACATTAATTTCTGTCTCAAAAACATAAGTGCACATTTCACTATTCGCGATATGTAGGACTCTGATATACGGTATGCAAATGATAAAGATTTATAGGTTTCCCCTGTGGCCAAAAATCTGTAACAAACAATTTGTTTGTTTCAATAATAATTTTACGATTCAATTTGCAGGTGAAGAGTGTAAGAAGGAGTGGAAATTCATTCGCGACGGTTACAATAGATTTAAGAAGAAACATAAATTAGGTACTGGTTCGGGTGCCCCAAAAAACTCAAAAAATCAGAGGCACCAACAATTATTATTTCTGGACGGTGTTTCGCAGCACAGATCTGGAGGTTCGAATATACCAACATCACCACAGGAATTTTCAGAAAATGAGGAAGAAACTAATCGATTACATTGTGAGAAACAAGTTCTTGTGAGAGAAGCTGCAGATGATGTTTTGTCCAGTAATAATGAATCGCAAAATGGTGATGACAGCGTGATTGAAACAGTAAATGAGTCCAGAGAACAAACGCTTAAAAAACAAACACAACCAAAAGAAAAGCCCCGAAAACGTAACACGGAAGATGAACTGTTAAAGATGTGGAAAGAAAGGGATGAAAGAAGGCACTCTTTATTGGAATCAACTTTGAAAAAGAAAGACGATGATGTGGAGTTGTTCGGCCGTCACATTGCTCAGGTATTACGAACTTTGCCACCACTTGAGAAAGCAGATGCAAAGAAACAGTTAGGTATAATCCTATCGGATTATGAGATCAAGGCAGCGAGACATGCATCTACAAGGCCAAGTTCTTCAGCTCTGTCACATTACACGTCCTTCTCTGATTTTATTGCATCATCATCTTCATCAGAGAACCGTACATCTCTTGTGGAAAATAGTACATATGCTTTGGCAGGAACTAGTAATCCACAACAATACGCTAACACATCTCATACACAGGGACCAGTCCATTACATGTGGAATGCCTATTCTCCCACTAGTGGCATGACAACCTCACCAGAATCTATTGAATTGTCAATTCAGGCAGATGAAGAAAGTGAAGAGTCAAAGAGAACTACAACTATATAAATTGTAAACTTACCTCAAAGTCAAAAATAACTTTTCTTCCGCACTTATAGCATTTCTTAGAACTTTTGGTTTGATTTCTTCATAAATAAAACTGAGTATAAAATGAAACTGTTTTTTATTCAAACGACTGTAGCTTCTGAATATATCTTCATCGGCCATCAAATGATTTTTAATCAACACTGAATAACTTCCTTCATATAGTCTGTTTTTAAATAAAGGCATCATTGCATTTCTTTTCTTTCTAGTACATAACAACAAAAAGTCGTCGTCGTCGTCTTCTTCCTCTTCCAATAAACACAAAATTGTTCGGTAGCGTCAAACATATCTGACTTCGAAGCGACTGCAAGACCACCTTGTCGCCGTGAGCAACATGGATCCGACTACAGACGGCAACCGCACTGCTGTCTGCGTCTGCAGCCCGTAGCTGCGGTCGCCTTCGGAATCATACCTTAAGCGTTCCTTTCGTACGTTTATTGTGGCATTTGGCGTATAAATTGTCATATTTTATCGTGAAATTAATACTATTTGTCGCCTTTAGTGTTATTTTTGTTATTCGTTAATATTTGCCATTTTTATTTATATATTGTTGAAATGGAAAACGATTTTTTGGATTTTATGCAACATGTGGAATACGAGGACGTATATTTATATGCACCAAGGTAAGTTTATTTCAAATATTTAACATACATGTTATATTATAGGGCTCTATCAAACATAATAACTAGACGACACTCGATACTTATGCAAATTTATTTCTTATTTTTAGGTTAATTTTAAGGGATGTGCAAGATCCCTTGGAGAGGTACATAAACAAAATTAAAACAACGGTTCAGGTTTTCGAGGCACGTCATACAAGAAATATTGCTACCGTTAGTGTATCCCAATCGAGCCGAGCATATATGTAGAGGACTTCCTGTACCACCGATATTGAAATTATGTGTTGCTTTGCATTTTTATGCTTCAAGTAGTTACCAGGTAAATGTTTACTTAAATCTGTAAATGCAGGGTAATATTCAATTGTCTTTTCTTTGCAGAGAGTTTGCGGTGATCTGCAAGACATTAGTTGAAGCACTAGTTGCCGAATAATCAGTGGCTCTCCCGGTGTACATCAAATTTCCAAGCACACCTATATGCAGTCAATCACAACAAAGTTTATGCATTGTCACATTTTCCGGCAGTAACATGCGCTTATAGAAATAAAAAGTCCAACAGCAGAAGTGTATCCCTCTTTATGAGACCCGCATTTTCAAGACAGAGGTGTTGCAGTGGCTGCAGCCCCGGAAGAACAAAGGGGATTTTGATTCGGCAGCATTTATACAGCGACATTTTGTCCAATAATATAAGTGTTAATTTTGTGATACATTTTACAAGTGCATCTTAGTTCTTGTGTGTATGGTTGCATATTAATATTTATAACAAATTGTACATAATAAAACACAAAATGATATTTTAATTTGTTTTTCTATCTCTTTTTGCCAAGATTTGCTCCTTTTTTAATTTTTCCTTACTGACGAACTCTTTTAAAAACAATTTCTCTTTACCAGAGAAAAACTGTTGAACTCCATATTATTTCAAATACCTATAACACTATACTGCTGGTAACGTTCAACACAGAATTAATGCCATTAACGGCGAACGATAGCAGTGATGCCAACCATAACCATTAAAATATCTGCTTGGTTATGACGTAATTAATGACGTAAACCCTTACCGTCTCCTCGAGCGATACTCACATAAGGAATCGTCTCTGAATACGAATTATGAGTCTAAGGTGAGGACGTGCTAAGTTGAGTTCGAGGTGAGTGAAAACTGAGTGGAGTGTAAGGTCCACTTAAGGAGCGTTTATGATATAGACCCTTACACTTACGCGTCTCTGTTTTTGAATACTTCTAGAATTTACATTTTGTGATCTTATTTCATCATTATCACACATCGGTTCGCCTACAATATTGTCATTAAAGGGTCTAATTCATAAACGCTCCTTAAGTGGACCTTACACTCCACTCAGTTTTCACTCACCTCGAACTCAACTTAGCACGTCCTTACCTTAGACTCACAATCCGTATTCAGAGACGATTCCTTATGTGAGTAACGCTCGAGGAGACGGTAAGGGTTTACGTCATTAATTGCGTCATAACCAAGCAGATATTTTAGTGGTTATGGTTGGCATCACTGCTATCGTTCGCCGTTAATGGCATCAATTCTGTGTTGAACGTACCAGCAGTATAGTGTTATAGGTATTTGAAATAATATGGAGTTCACCAGTTTTTCTCTGGTAAAGAGAAATTGTTTTTAAAAGAGTTCGTCAGTAAGGAAAAATTAAAAAAGGAGCAAATCTTGGCAAAACGAGATAGAAAAACAAATTAAAATATCATTTTGTGTTTTATTATGTACAATTTGTTATAAATATTAATATTAATAAATATGCAACCATACACACAAGAACTAAGATGCACTTGTAAAACGTATCACAAAAATTAACACTTATATTATTGGATAAAATGTCGCTGTATAAATGCTGCCGAATCAAAATCCCCTTTGTTCTTCCGGGGCTGCAGCCACTGCAACACCTCTGTCATGAAAATGCGGGTCGCATAAAGAGGGATACACTTCTGCTGTTGGACTTTTTATTTCTATAAGCGCATGTTACTGCCGGAAAATGTGACAATGCATAAAATTTGTTGTGATTGACTGCATATAGGTGTGCTTGGAAATTTGATGTACACCGGGAGAGCATCTGCGATAGTTCTTGACACTTCACTGATTATTCGGCAACTAGTGCTTCAACTAATGTCTTGCAGATCACCGCAAACTCTCTGCAAAGAAAAGACAATTGAATATTACCCTCCATTTACAGATTTAAGTAAACATTTACCTGGTAACTACTTGAAGCATAAAAATGCAAAGCAACACATAATTTCAATATCGGTGGTACAGGAAGTCCTCTACGTATATGCTCGGCTCGATTGGGATACACTAACGGTAGCAATATTTCTTGTATGACGTGCCTCGAAAACCGGAACCGTTGTTTTAATTTTGTTTATGTACCTCTCCAAGGGATCTTGCACATCCCTTAAAATTAACCTAAAAATAAGAAATAAATTTGCATAAGTATCGAGTGTCGTCTAGTTATTATGTTTGATAGAGCCCTATAATATAACATGTATGTTAAATATTTGAAATAAACTTACCTTGGTGCATATAAATATACGTCCTCGCATTCCACATGTTGCACAAAATCCAAAAAATCGTTTTCCATTTCAACAATATATAAATAAAAATGGCAAATATTAACGAATAACAAAAATAACACTAAAGGCGACAAATAGTATTAATTTCACGATAAAATATAACAATTTATACACCAAATGCCACAATAAACATACGAAAGGAACGCTTAAGGTGACAGTTGCGCTTCCTTACTTTTCACTCAGTTTCAACTCACAATATGGCCGACACTTGAGTGGAAACTGAATCGAGGAACGTTCAAGAATACGAAAATTTACTTCAAGGTTGAGGTGAGGATAAGGTGAGTGTGAGGACGCCTCAAGTAGCGTCTATGAATTCGACCCTTAGACCAGTAAATAAAGGGAATCAGTGAACAAATCCTGCTATAATAGCAAATACCGCCCCTATAGATAAAGTAACACAAAACTTATCAACTTACTCATATCTCTTATCTGGTTTAAATGCCTTCTCCAAAACTTTTGAATTTCAGGAATATAAACAAATTAAGATCTAGGCCCTAGTTTCTTTTACACAATACCTTTTATCCAAGATGGTTTATTCAATGTTCTCTAATCTCTTACCGTCACCAAATCACATATATATCTAATCATTTACAATTCAATAACCAAACATAATTCAGTTTCTTTCTATAGTCAATTCCTTTCTTGAAAGAAGATATGGTTTAGAACATCGTTTACTCTTATAAGCACTAACACATTCTTTAAAATTTTGTCTTTCTTTGTTTCCGTTGTTATTTCAATGCTATCGATGGGAAGATCGTAACTTTCTTCGACATGGTTTAAGTAGCTTTTTTCTAAATTTGTCTCGTTACTTTTAAGCCTCGAAAAATCATCTGCATTATTTGTCTCTGAATTCATGTAGTGAATGTTGTAATTCAAACATGTATGAAACGTTAATTTCACTGCCAATTTTGGATTATTATGTGCTAACGCTTTAGCTGAAGTTAAAATATGTTTAGCTATATTAAAACTGTGGTTACACATTCCTGACCAACTATATTTATCTCTTAATAAATTATACAATGGTTTTAATCAACATGCTAAAACCTCTATCAGGCATAAATTTATTATAATAATTAATTAAACCTAAGAAAAATTTCAATTCTGACATTCCCAGGAATTGGAGACTCATAAATAGCTATAATTTTATCAATACAATGATGAAGTCCATTTTTATCAATCTCATATACAAAAATCACATTTAGATTTTTCTATTGTTAACCCACATTCCTGGAATTTACTTAAAACTTTAATTACTCATTCCGTGAGTGAGGTGTTTCTTATCCTTACCCATAATGATTATATCATCTAAGAAATTTGTGACACCTTTCAACAATGTTTCCATTATCGTCTGAAATTTGGATGGTGCACATGCGAATCCGAAAGGTAATCTATTATAAACAATAAGACCTGCTATTCGTAGTTAGCATCTGAGACAATTCGTCTAATAAACACTGCTTGAGACAAATCCAATTTAGTAAAAATAGTTGTAATTTCATAAGAAATGGTAATGAATATTTATTAACTTCTAATGCTGGATTAATCGTAACTTTTAGTCTCCACATAATCTCATCTTACAATCTTTCTTCTGAATTGCTACAATTGGTGTACCCCATTCCGAATAATTTACCAATTAAAGAATATTTAATTTTACTAGTCTATTGATTTTATTACCAACATGTTCTCCAATTGCACAAGGTCTATAATTGAAATATTTTACTATTTCCTTAATGAGCGAATTAATGAAATGTTTTGTGAAAAAACGTTACAAAATCGATAATTTGTTATAACCAGCAGTATCCTCCAAGCAATTTAAAGTATGAGTTACTTGAACCAATCTTTCATTGCACACAAAATTAATTTTTTCAAAATAATTCTCTACCCATTAAAAGTGGACCTCCGTTTTGGACCTCTCTAATTTACAGAATCGGTTAAACTTTGGTTAAACCCTTGAACTGTTCTCGTAGCATAATTTTAATTCGTCCTGGAATCTACTATTTTCCGGCAAACTTGTTATTCTTGTTGTCCAGTCAGAAATTTGCTGGTTGTTTCCTTGCAACAAGTTATAAATTTTAAAACGTGGAGGAAAAATATTTTTTGACCGATTGAAGTGAGCATCTAACATTTTCACCTCACTTCGATAAAACAATAATTTGTACTTTCTTCGCTGCTAGCATTAATTAACAAGACACGTTTATTATCCTCTTCTATAATTTTATTAACAATAAAATATTGTTCTAACCTGGTTTTATAAATTTCCCACTCCGATTGAATATTACCCTGCATTTACAGATTTAAGTAAACATTTACCTGGTAACTACCTGCAGCATACAAATAATAATTTTAATTCGTCCTGGAATCTACTATTTTCCGGCAAACTTGTTATTCTTGTTGTCCAGTCAGAAATTTGCTGGTTGTTTCCTTGCAACAAGTTATAAATTTTAAAACGTGGAGGAAAAATATTTTTCGACCGATTGAAGTGAGCATCTAACATTTTCACCTCACTTCGATAAAACAATAATTTGTACTTTCTTCGTTGCTAGCATTAATTAACAAGACACGTTTATTATCCTCTTCTATAATTTTATTAACAAAAAAATATTGTTCTAACCTGGTTTTATAAATTTCCCACTCCGATTCCTAAACATGAAATTCTCATAAATGTCCAGTATGCACATATCGTTCGGCTATTTGCCTTGCTTTTGTGTTCCTTATGTGCACTTTAATTAAATTTCGTTCATCCTTATGAGAAACATTCTCATCTCGTATAATCATATCATATCATGCATTTTTGGGATTTACTTGCTTAGTAAATTAAACACAACTTTAGTCTTCACAGGATTATTACCACATATACACCGATTGACTGTGCTTGCTCACACTCCATATGTACAGCTTTTCTTTTGGAGTGTACGCATAGCTAGGTACTACTACTATATTATTTTATATACAACAAAATCATTCCTATATTAAACTTTTGCAGTTTTTTGTATAATTTGATTGGATGTCACCAAATATTTGTTATTAAATTATGTGGTTTATTTTTTCAATTCAATTATCTTACCTTATTTCTGGATACTTCCCTTAATATTTTATATTTATTCCATTTCTGTGGCCTTCTTAATTCAATATTGTCGGTCAGTTTTTCCTTCTGGATATCCTTGTACCATGTCGACTAATGCTTAAAGTGCTATGCCACCTGCGTTATAACCTCTTGTAGTGTGATTGTAATTTCTATGTGTTCTTTAATAGTGATCTGTTATTATTATACATAAGAATGGTTGTATGAATGAGGTCAATGCGATAGATAAAATATTGATACAATTTTTCAAGGCAAATAGCAGTATGACACCTCAATTTATTTGTATGCAAAAAGGGAGCTTATTTGGCAGTAATCTTCCACAATTCTTATTGTTATAAATCCTCAATATCTCAACGATTTTAAAATATCATGACTGCATTTCATGGCCATTAGACACCTTATTCTGGAAAAAAATTAAGTGTGTAAGGCTTAGTGCATGTTTTTTGTTCAGAATGAAAGGTTGAACAAATTTCAGATCTTTAATTTATGTGGTTGTGGGATCTCAAACTAGACAAATTCTTTGGAAATCAATTCGTGATGTATGATTAACTACCCAAGAAAAACAGTGGAGCATTAATTGTGAAAAATCTGTAGTTAAAATTTTATAAGGCACGTTCCAATAAGGAACTCATGTGGTAGAGCTGAGAACATCTAATGTAGGCCACTTCATGTGGAATGAACAACAACGATATTTCACTAGTGGATTCTTGAGGTGAAAATTAATACAGCATTCCTAATAAACATATGTATTATAATGATATATTATGATTTAAAAATAATAAATCAACATACCTATCTAAAACGGACCATTTTCCGCAGTTAACGCGCACAAATTTCATTCTCCTACACTACTACATAGTCGTCTCGGACTCGTCAGAGGATTGGACCTTTTTTTAGTAAGGATATCGTTATTATAATTGTAAAAGTAAGTTTCACATCCTCTTGAAATAAGTTATATTGTACAATAAATTAGGTTAATTTACTTCGACAACGGTTGGAAGCGATTTAATCACCGCTATTAAAAAAAAACTAAGACGGCCGAATGTCGCTGTAACAACCTCAGTAACCAACTCGTCCAATGACGAGCAACTTTGAATAAACGATGTACATTTTCGAATAAAAACCAGATAGCCATAAAAAGGGACGTAAATAAAAAAAAGGACACACGTTTTGAAACGTCAGAAAAAAACACAAAACTGTACGTAGCTCCGCCGGAAAAGTGATATTTTTACCTGAAATAAAATAGAAACGACAATACCAAGAAGTTTAAACGTCGTCCATACTCACCGAACTTCATGTAAAACGTGAAGCAGTCATCCGGAAACAAGATCCGACGAAGCCCGTGGATTTAGGAACGTATTGAACTTGCAAGCCGCGCAAGAGTCGTCGTAGAAGCTCCGGAACACATTGAGATCACTTTTGTGAAAACCAAAATCTGAAGAAAGATCCGAATACGCAGTAACCAAAAAGCCGACTTCGAGGCTAGGTACATCGGTACGTTGTACTCTGTTTGAACACAAATTCACTCACAGAAGTTTGACGCTAACGTCATCCACCGTTGAATGCAGGTATTTTAGTTTGTAAACTAGGGACCCACTACTGACGGTTACCGATACCGATTATAGGATTTTGTAAATATTACACACTCGTTTTTATTTTCGTTACGGTAAATTGCTTATTTTACTGGTCGACCAGCACGAACGAGAAGAACTCTGTTAAATTGGCGATCTATAAGTGATCAATTAATCAGATCAATAACAGAGTACTTTTCTCATTCCTATAGTTAAGATAGCCACTCGCAAATGCGAATTCCAACAATTGTATTCATTTTGTTTCCTCGTTAAATGTTGTCTTACCTACAATAAACGTTTCGTTTGTTAGTTGTATAAAAAAAAGATCCTGCCCTGGTATTTATTTATACGTTCTGAGACGACAAACCGCCACAAAATAATTTATTTTCACCCGCGAGTATTCCCTGAGAAAAGAGCATACACTATAAAGAGAAACATAAAATAACACTAGCAAACTAATTAACGCACATCACACACCCACTAGTTACCAACCATATAGATCATCACATACAGCAACCACTCATACCTTAATACATAGACACACAAATTTAATTATACACACATTAAATAAATACCAAAAAAAAATCCGCGGTGGTCCGCACGAAACTTACTTATACTCAGTTATACTACGTTTTTCGAAAAAACTTTTCAAGTGAAAGTTGTTTAAAATATCAATATCTATAATTTATGTAAGAATATTTTTTTCCGTAACGTGTACCGTTTTCGAGATATGGAAAAAGGTGATAAGAGTAAACCATCACTTCCGGTTGAGTGATTGCGTTCAAAATAGGACGTTTTCCTCCTTGCTACATACAAATGTTAAATTCAAAGTTTCAGAGCTCTAGCTATAATCATTTGGACGCTAGAGCGCGCACAGACACACAGTCACACACACACAGACACACAGACGTCATTCAGGGGACCTCAAAACGCGTATATCCGTTAAAATCTCGAGGTCGAAATTTTTCATGATTCCTATACTTACTTATACATAAAGTATAAGTAAGTAATATATAAATAAATATTAATACTTTCTGCCACCCAACGAACGGACAACAGAAATATTAGTACAGTATATTCCAAAATAATCTTTATTTTGACCTAAAATTACACTTTAATATAAAAATTGAAATGTATACTAACAATGAAGCAAACGTAATTTGTGGCAATGCATACAACTACAAATTAACGCGTAACCTAAACTCATATCGTCTAAGTAGAGGTTCTATTTGATTTTGGGAAAATTCAAGATGTGTTTTGGAGGAAAAAAATGTCTATTCCGCATGATTATAAATATAGTAATGGTCTTAATTATTACTTAAGGATTATCGTCATTATTTTGTACATACAAATGCTCTTTATCTCTTTCGTTCAAAATGTGAACTAAGAATCCCCTGAACTTTTATTACTATTTTCCATAGCAGTATTTCTTCTTATACTAGTCCATGGATACTCTGGAACTCTATTTAAAATTACTCCTTCAAATTACGGCTTTCTTAAGGTTGGTCTATTTTCACATTGCCTGTCTTCACAATAATTGTGAAGAGATCGAGATAGCTGTGGACCAAGTAGGGGTGGGGGGGGTGGGGGGTTGTCTCTGCCTATCATGAACATTGTCCACTCAGGAAGAAGAAAGACAATAGGAACCATCAATTAGGAAAAAGAAGAAGAGAAGTCCGACAACTTTTTAATCGGGCTAAAGAAACAGGCAACTGGGACCTTTATAGAAGTACTCTAACGGAATAAAGAAGTACACAGGGCCAAAAGAGAATCTTGGAGGAGGTTCTGCGAGAGGGTAAACGTTACCCCTAGCAGTGCACGACTTCACAAGATTCTATCCAGAAAGCCGACACAGATGCTAGGGGCGATAAAACGACCAGATGGAACATTTACGGACTCGGGAAATGAAACGTTAGAGATTTTGGCCCAAACTCACTTCCCTGATTGCCTGCTTCTGAGCGATGAAGTAACCGTAACCGTCAGCCCGCCCCCCATGTGTCGAGACAAACGACCAAAAAAAGTGTATTGGGTGGCGCTGAAAAAAGTTAGTGAGAAGGCTAGCTGGGCAGTAAAGTCCTTCCAACCGTTCAAGTCACCGGGAGGGGATGGTATCCTACCGGCACTACTGCAACAAGGACGGGAGACATTCATCCCGCACCTTGTCAGATTGTTCAGAGCTAGTCTAGCATGGAGTTACATTCCATCAAGCTGGACGTAGGTGAGGGTGGTATACATACCAAAGGTGGAACGAGTAGACCGACACCCAAAATCCTACAGACCCATTAGCCTGATGTCCTTCATCCTGAAGACCTTAGAAAAGGTGGTTGATGGGTATATACGGAGGGAAGTACTAGCTACTAATCCCCTGAATGTCCATCACTATGCCTATCAAAAGGGCAATCAAATCAACGTACCTGGCGCCGAACAACCTTGTCGGGAAGATTACCCAATCCCTAGAGTGCAAAGGGATTGCGGTGGCTGCCTTCCTTGACATAGAGGGTGCTTTCAACGCAGCACTACCTTTATCAATCTGTAAAGCTGTTGCAGCAAGAGGGGTGGCGCCTATGTTGGCTGACTGGATAGGAGCTATGCTCAACTCCAGAACAATGACCTTGTGTGGAGAAGCAGAAGCATTGTGTGGAGAAGATTTAGGGCGGTAAGAGGCTGCCCACAAGCAGGGGTTCTTTCCCCCGTACTGTGGACTGTTCTAGTGGACGACCTACTTGCCATTGTCAGCAGTTTGGAGGTCGACATACAGGCATTTGCTGATGATATTGTTGTTCTTGTAAGAGGCAGTGATGAAGCAATCATCACTGCAATACTGCAAGAAGCGCTAAATGTCATACAATGCGGGTGCTCAAGCCACCCATACTGAAAGGTGAAATGATACCATTGGCGTATGAAGCAAAATATCTAGGGGTGACACTAGATAGAAAGCTCAACTGGAACTCCCATATGGAAAAAATGGCACAAAAGGCTAGACAAGCACTTTGGATGTGCCGAAGAATCTGTGGAAAAACGTGGGGATTAGTTAGTTAGCAAATGCACTGGCTGTACGTGGTGGTTATTAGACCAATCATTACGTATGGCTGTATTGTCTGGTGGACGGCCTCCTCATGAAGGACAGCCAGAGTAAAACTGGCAAGCCTGCAGAGAATAGCCAGCATATCGGTAACTGGGGCGCTAAGCACCACGCCGTCAGCGGCCATGGAAGTGCTACTGGATCTTCCTCCTTTGCATATTTTGCTGCAAAGTGAGGCCAGGAAGGCAACACATCGATTTCACAATGCGGAGATGCAAAGGCGTCAGACATTGGCCATTGGCCTTGCGAAACAGGCTGTCGACCGACATTGAAGCGGATGACATCCTGGGTATGAGGGCTGATATAATGTCTACAATATACAGCTTCGGACTGCCTTACAAAGTCATAGTTCCCACTAGAGACGAATGGGAACGTAATCAAGTCGCCCTGTTACAGGCAGATTCGAGCTGGTTTACGGATGGCTCTAGGACAACTGAAGGAGCAGGAGCTGGAGTGTTCTGCCGCAAACCAAGAACTGGATTAGAATTCAGTCTTGGCAAGCATGCATTGATTCAACAGGCAGAGGTCTATGCCATTGAAATGTGCGCAAGAGAGCTATTAAAAAGCTCTCGGCAGCACAGCACGATAACAAAAATTTCTGACAGCAGAACAGTACTACAAGTCCTTGCTGACAGTCAATGTACGTTGATGTCTGCCAGGGACTGCCGCACAGTGCTCTCTCAATTAGGGAGAGTCAACAAGGTTAGCCTGGTCTGGATACCCGGACTCGCTGGAATAGAGGGAAACGAAGCAGCCGATTCCCTGGCAAAGAGCGGGGCTAACCGAGAATTTATTGGTCCAGAACCGGCTCTTGGGATTACAAGAGCCCTGGCCAGAAACTCGAATAAGAGCTGGATGGAGCACAAGGTACTGAAATACTGGCAGGAGTGCCAGGGAATGAGAGGGAATGAAGAGCCATCTACAGCACGGATACTGTTAGGCTTGGGTAGGAAAGACCTGCGAACTCTGACAGCCTCGGCTACTGGGCATAGCCGAGGCATCATATGCATAGGCTGGGAGTGGCTGAGGCCACTGAGTGCAGACTATGCTGTGAAACTGAAGAAACAACAGAGCACGTTATGTGTGCCTGCCCCGCCGGGGACAAAATCAGGTTCACAGTCTTTGGTAAGATAAAACTGGAGCTGGGAGAACTTGACAGAATCTCACCCATTAAAATCCTCCTTTATTTAAGGAGAATTGGAATGGAGGGTGAACTATAATTAGTTGTGAGCCAAAATAGACCCTTGCGGTCGCAATGGAGGGGCGATAACCGCCCACTCATTATAACTAACTAACTAACTCACAATTTCTCAAAAAGGTCTTAATTTTTTGTTCATGAGGAAGGCGTTCATTATGTTATTCGCCATACCAATGGAAAGCGAACTAAATTTCCAACTGATCCATACAAAAAACACATCCATCAACTGGATAACTGGAACCAAAACAATAATTACCAAGAACTAAAACTTGTAAACGACATAATTTTTAATTTGTTAGACAATCGTAGCATTAGTATTATTTAAAAAATAATAAGCACATTCAGTAACTTATCAGGTTAATTTTTTCGCTCTAAAACTGTAAAGCTTCATCGACTGGGAATCTGAGCAATTTTTAATAAATAAGCGTAATCTTAAGTTAAAAATAAAAAATTTGATCATCTCGGAAACTAAGCATTTGCGGTCATATATTGATTATGAATTTTAACTTATTTTTGCATTAAGAACTACACATTTTCGAATTGTATAAATCGTACCGTTAGATAGGGAAAACGGTGATAAATCTAAACCATCACCTCCGGTCGAGATGTTGCTTTTAAAATAGGACGTTTTCTTGGAATATACAAAAGTTTCAAATTTTATAACTTTAGCCTTCATGGTTTGGGCACCAGAGCGCGCGCACACACACCACACACACACATACGATTACGTCATTCCGAAACTAGTCAGAATCGATTCAGGGGACCTCAAAACGTGTATATCCGTTAAAATCTCGACGTCGAAAATTTTCATCATTACTATAGTCCCTTACACATAAAGTATAAAAAAATAAAAAAATATACCGATTCTTCAAAACTCTACTTTCCTTATAAAATTGCTAAAACAGTGTCCAATATTATTAATGAAACTTTTAACAGTAATATTGATATTTATCTTAAAGTGTTATACTTTTAACACTATACTAATATACACTACATTAAATTGTACAATTAAGGAAAATATGAATAACGTATGTAACAATGGTTGTAATTTATTTCTAGATAAATATTATAATGTTTTACTTAGATCGGATATGAATAAAATAAATGATATTGATAAAAACAAATTAGGTAAGAGATTAAATTTTAGAATGTTAAATTAAAGATAATATCTCACAATTATATATGAATTTTTATTTAATTAATCAAGACTAAATTTGGTCATTATTCAATGATATTTCTTTTTATAATACTTTCAACAACTCATATTAACTGATGGCGCTGTGTCCGCGCTTGCCGTACAAATGTAAGGAAACTGTCAAGAGTTGCATGTATGTACGAGGGCGACACTGAAAATATCTAGAATGACATCTTTCTAAAAACAAATGAAATTTGACAGCTACTTTTTAATGTTTTGTGCGTTTAGTTTGTTCGATTTGCTCTAATAGTGTTTTAATTATCATAATTTAAAGATTTTGTATTCACCCAAAAATGAATTTGACAAGAGAACATTTCCGGGCTATGATTTTTACGATTTTAAATCATCATTAACAATGTGAAGATCGACATAGAAATACATTTGGCAAAGAAGCCCCATCTAAGGCAACAATTTATAATTGGTTCCGCGAATTCAAAAGAGATGAATTTCGTGAAGGACGCCCAAGAACTGCTGTTACTGATCAGAATATTGCCGCTGTTCGAGCAATGCTTGCTGAAGATCGACAGACATCTTATGAATTTATTTGGGCGACATTGGGCATTGGTATGAGGGAAATTCAAAACATTTTACAGTTAGACGTGAGAAAACTTTGTTGTCGATGGATTCCACATAAACTCCTGATCAAAAAGAACAACGCATTAAATGGTGCAGAAAAACTCCCAATTTGGTTTGGAATATCATCACTGGTGATAAATATTGGATTTATTGTTATGATCCTAAAAAGAAAAGTCAATCCGCTCAATGGGTCTTTCGAACAGAACCGAAGCCTACAAAAGTCCGACGAACTAGCAGTGCTGGTAAGAAGATGATTACTAGTTTTTTTTTCTAAAACGGGTCATATTGCTACTTTAGCATTAGAAGACAGACGTACCGTCACTGCTGTGAACACCGGCCCGCGCGTCCGAAACGCTCGCCGAATCGCGACACGGGCTATCCGCGTAAACCGAACGTGTTTCCGAAAATCGGGAAAAGTTCCGGAAACTCGGTCACCAAAAGGCTTCCTTCGGAGCGTAGGAATCTTTTAACCAGTGGGGTAGCACGGACGATTCCCAGATTTCTCTACTTCCCAATTTTCACGTTCACTCCAAAAAAAAAACTCGTCGTCAACTTGTGAGCAAAATTTATAGATTAAGCTGCCACCAGCCCCCAAGATAGACGACTACCTTCGTCAAATTAGGGATAGAGGTTTTTTTTTATTAATTAATTAATAAAAAACAAAAAAAATGATTTAAATAAATAAATGATTAAATTAAAATAAAATTCAATGAAGTTATTATAAAAGGAAAATTATTAAATTTAATTAAACTAAACTGTGTCACCATTTGTGAACTTCATTATAAAAAGAAAATTATTAAATTTAATTAAGCTAAGCACATAAAATATGAAAAATATAAAAAGAAGCGACGAACGAACTTGTGATCGACATTTAACAAAAACGATTCTTCTTAGAACCTTTATACTTTTTAAATTATTTACTTTAGAGGAAGGAAAGAAAACTTGCCCTTTTTAAATTTAATGCATCAAATCAAAAATAGAGATTAACAGAACCCACATAATTTCGCACTTGTTACAAATAAAAATTTCTTACATTTCCTCTTGTCCTTTAAATCCCAATGGATTGGAACAGGGAAACTCGACTGTTTAATCTTCTTTCACCAACAACTTTATTTAATACCCGGAATCCGTAAACAAAATCAAATATATTTGAATTCTAATAATAGAATTTTCCACTTTTTATCCACTTCAAACTTTAAACAACGCCGATTAATTTTAAGTATTTTCCGAGAAGTTAGGCTAGATTTCGGCTGTTTAACTTAACACTGCGCGACATCTTCGAAGACTCACGGCATCCCGAAGGGGCCTGAGTGCGCCTTAACTGTTAGCAGGAGTACCGACTTCTTTTCCCGAAGAAGTCCCGTCACGACTTTTACTCCTTTTCGGAGGAGTCCACCCAAAATGGTGCCTTCCGAAGGGGCACCGGATGACTGACTGTTTTTCGTTCTTACCCCGTCTTAAAAATCATATTTTCAAATATGATAATCGGCGAGCGGGGACGCAGCACACGCAAGGTGCGCGTATCTTTGGCGCTATTCGCGCTAATCTTTGTTGTCCTAAAATCGTAGTGCTCGGTATTATAATTAATCTACTTAAACAAATATCCACATCCGGCAAACAACGGGCGTTAAAAGGCATTTATTAAACAATTTCTAAATTTTCTTTCAAGTCGCAATCATTGGCATATTTCAAGCGCGCCCGCCCGAACTGGCGCTAATCTTATTTATATTCTGAAATCGTAAGCGGTCATTTTATTAATTTACTTTAAACAAATATTCACATCCTGTGAACAATAGGCATGATTAAAAACAATTTATATTATATATTTGGCTTATCGGGTTCCATAGAATTTTCTTTCCGGACGCAATCGTTACATTTCAAAACTCGACCATATTTTAAACCAATATATGTAAGCAGGGTCTTAAGCAGGGGAATTAAATATCTCTAATTTTATTTCTAAGCCATATTAATTGGCGGCGGTCTACACTGCCAATTGGTATGCAAATATCAGTTTACCACAATTTTTTGAAAAAGTCCGTGAAAAACGCCCAAAAAGAAAAATAATTAATAATAAAATCATGACAACGCATTGTCGCATACAGCAAAACTAACAACTGAGTATCTGGATTCCCTAAAAGTTAGCACCATGAATCCTCCACCATACGGCCCTGAGCTAGTACCTTGTGATTTCATTTTGTTTCCGAAAATTAAGGATAAAATGCGTGGCATCACTTTTTCGTCATCAGATGAAGCAGTGGAACATTATAAAAACCTACTTTCTGAAGTGTCCCAAGAAGAGTGGCATAATTGCTTTAATGACTGGTTTCATCGAATGCAAAAATGTATTGATGTTAAAGGGGAATATTTTGAACAACAATAAAATATTTTAAATTTGTAAAAAATTAATCCTTGTTTGATTTTCTTGTTCAGTATCGCCCTCGTATTACACCTCTACAGTGTGTTAAAAAAACATGTGTCACAAACTTTAAAGGCTGATGGTATGGCCCAAAATATGGCGAAGGCTTAATGCATATGGGTCTGCAAATAGGTGGTTTTGGAGATACGAAACATTTTGAGTTTACGCCACTTTTTTATTATGTACAAACAAACAACGTAATTTATGAACAAACAGACAATAAAGGCAAAAAGACAAATGAGATGATCAAAGTGCCCACCCTCCATTTCAAGGCAGGCCCGACATCTCCGTGTCATGGACCTTCGAACTCTTTAGAAAAGATCCACAGTGGCTTCGATTCGGTGATATCCTTGATCTACTCGTTGCAGTTCCGCGAGATCATTTAGAGGCGTAGCGTACACTAACATTTTCAAATATCCCTAAAGAAAGAAATCAAGGGTGTTTAAATCAGTCGATCTTGATACAGGTCCGCCCCTTCCTATGCACTTTCGTCCAAAAGTTCCGTGTATACTCTCTACCGGCAATCGATTAAGTACCATCGTGCTGGAGCCACATTTACTGCTTTTGGATCAAAGGAATCTCGTCTAAAAGATTACCCAATGTGTTGTTCAGAAAGTTCAGATAAGCAGTGCCTGTCAATTGGTTTGGTAAAACAACCAGGCCTAGTAACCTGTCGCCAAAAATCCCCATCCAAATGTTCAATAAAAAACGTACCTGATGTCTGGATTCCATAATAGCATGGGGATTTTCGTCGGCCCACACATACGTATTATGGAAAAAAATCGCATCTCCGAAACCGTCCATTTGCGGACTCATGCTCATTAAGACTTTTCGGCATATTTTGGACCATACTATCAGCCCTCAAAGTATGACAGTTTTTTAACACCCTGTATATTTATATTCGCAATGACAAAAAAACGTAATTTTTCTATTGAGTGCTAAACTAATTGAAAATGGAAATATGTAAAACGAATTCGGCAGATGTATAAAATATAGCTTTCTCTATAAGAACGTTTCATACTTTTTACTTTCTTATACTTTATGTATAAGTAAGTATAGGAATCAGGAAAATTTTCGAACTCGAGATTTTAACGGATATACGCGTTTTGGGGTCCCCTGAATCGATTGTGACTATTTTTGGAATGACGTCTGTGTGTCTGTGAGTCTGTGTGTCTGTGAGTCTGTGAGTCTGTGTGTCTGTGCGCGCTCTACAGCCCAAACGATTAAAGCTGGAGCTCTGAAACTTTAAACTTAACATATATTATATGTAGTAGGGAGGAAAACGTCCTATTTTGAGCGCAATCTCTCAACTGGAAGTGATGGTTTACTCTTATCACTTTTTCCGTATCTCGAAAACGGTACATGTTATTCTTACAGAAGTTAGAGATATTGTCATTTTAAACAACTTTCATTTGAAAAGTTTTTTCGAAAAATGTAGTATAACTTAGTATAAGAAAGTTCAGTGTCGACCACTGCAGATTTTTTATACTAATACTTCATAATACGAAGAAGTCACCCATGGAAACAATGTTTTGTGCATGATGTTCAAGTGCACAAACATTGTGACCATTTCCTCTTTAGATGCAAGTATAATTTACAAGTTACAATAGCAGCATATGTGCAAAGATGGATGCGTCAGGGTATAAAATTCGATTGTGGTGTTAATACGTTGATGATCTTTCCATGAAAGAACATTCTATGTAGAACAGCATGCATTCTGCTGTCTTTTACACTAATTACATCTATACTAATCCAAACAATAAGCGTAAAATCTTTATTTTCATCTTAAATATTTAATAAATAATTTGTCTATTATTTTATTCTAAGATCCGTTTAACCATGCTTAATTAAAATTGTTTAAACACATTGCCATTGCTGCACCTTTAGCCGCATCGCCTCCACTTGTAAAAACGAGAGGAAGTTGATAAAACTGTTGGACTTCTTTTTGCAGGACTCTATTCCGTGACAATCCAGAACCATTTCCAACTATCCTCGTTATGCCGGCTTTTGATAACATTTCCCTCGGCATCATACTAAAATAAGATTATGTACCAAATTGGGCATGTTAATTAAGATAGGTAAAGTGAATTTGGCACTTAGATCATACAGAAAAACATTACCTGTGTAGATTATGTAATAAACCATTACAAAGCGATCTAAAAACTTGCCCCAGTCCTAGATTACCTATATTAATATTAGTGACGATCGCACCAGTTTCTGATAAGTGACGTTCACCCAGAAGTGTAGGCTGTATTTTTAAATCGGAAATGGCGGTATCTTCTAGGCTCAATGCTAAGATCCTCTCCCATACTTTACCTGAAAATATCACCTTTTACAAATGCTTCATATTGTTCAAACATTACTTTGTGGGACAGAAAATCCTAGCTCCATGGTCCACTGTTGCAACATGCGCACGAACGAGGCAAGAGCATTTCCACCATTCAAGGAAGCGGCAACAGCGAGGTATTTCTCACCGAAATATGGATAATACTGAATAGGCTGAAGGATACATTTATCTTCCGCGAAAGGTTGGTAATCTTCTGCGACGAAAGCCAGTTGAGCGGATGTAGATATGTTTAATACGGCGTCGTTGGTGCTTTCTAAAGTTGCGAGTACGGAACATTGCAAATCACCAAGAGCCACACCTATAAAGCAAAATATATTGTACACAAACGGAATTGGAATGATGAAACATTTATCCTTCAACGGTTATAAAAGAATAAACTTCTTGTGAATAAATTATCAAAAGGACTCATGTTACGGCTAAATGAACGGAAAGTTTTTTGTTTTTATTTCCGTAATAGAACATGCAATATGGCCTCCGATTAAGTAGTTTATGTATCGAGTACAGGATATTTGCCGATTGTTGACCTACCATCCTCTATTACTCTGTAGCATGCGTACGAACCTAAAAAATGACTATTATCTTGCTTTATTCCAGTATACTTGTGTGACTGTAGAACATAGGTATTCTGTGATGTGTGCTGATATTGCTGTATGCTGACATTGAGTAGAAATGTGTGTGTGTCGTTCCGATATTAATTTAATTATTGTTGTAATAATGTGTGTGTGTCGTTCCGCTATTAATTTCATTATTGGTGTAATAATGGCAGAAAGAGATACAAGATGAGAAAGAAGCTTTAGTTCAAATGATTGTAGAAAAAGTTTTTGTACTCGAGGCGGTGTCGGTAAACTAAAGATGCAGGAAATGAAGATCAAGGAGTGTGAAGAAATGGTGCTAGCATTAGAAGACAAAATCGTTGTGCTCGGAAATGTGTTAGATGAACAGGAACAATATTCGAGGAGAAACAATATTAGGTGTCCGGGAAGTATTTGCGGAAAATACTACTTATCTATATCTCGTTTAACGAACAGATGCAGAAAAGGCGTGGTCTCGGCGTCAAGAGCCACTTTCACACGCTACATACAAATTAAAAAACACCGGAACGCAATCACGATTGCCGAATTTTGTAGTTGCGTGTTTTAGGATTGAGAAATTCCACCAATAGAAAACTTCTCTTCAAACTTCGCGTACTTGTGTGGAGATCCATCTAATGGGTAAAGGGGGTATAGTTATTAAAATTTGTCGGCATAATGTTATAATAAACGATATAGACTGTTGTCACCGCCAAGCTGGACGCGCAGAATCTACTAGGTCAATCATTGTAAAATTCTGCTACCGCGAATTAAGGAACAACATCTTAAGTCAAAAAAGAAGTTGAAAATGTATCAAATAATTATTGAAGAAGATTTAACACGGAAAAAAGCCGAGCGAGTGAAACAATTATCTAAATATTTAACAGGAATGTGTTTACAAATAATGTAAAAAGTGAGTAAAATAACACCGATAAACAATTATTATAAAATTTTATATAAATAAAATGTGACCAATCTCCATTAAGGTAGGTTCTGTATGTTATATGTATCTATATTTTCATGTATCTTGTACATGTTTTACATTATTATAAACATACACAATGAGCCAAGATTATATGGAACTATTTGTCCCTCAACAAGAAGTCAAAGAGGGCGTAAAAACAAGCGTGGTAGGGTTTGGTAAATTTATAAATTTTTATTTTTAAGTGATTTTCATAATTAAAAACCAGTCTCCGTCAATGTCTTAAATTATATGACGATCGTCAAGAGGATAACAATTAACTATCTGACTTGACCAATCTTTCAAGCTGTGTTGAAAATGTCAGTGTGTATATACACTGTCTTTCAAATAAAATAGACCACCCCGAACCACTAAACGTAGAATGATGAAACTTGGTGAAAATATCTAGAGGACCTAGAAAAACAAATTACATTTTACCATAACCCCAGGGGTTATGGTAATTGTAATTGTAAATTTTACCTATGACCCCTAGGTCGCCTAATGTAACGAGCCCACAATACAGAACTGAAACAATAAATAAAGCTAAACAGGCCCTAACTAATAACGATTACCCAACTAAATTCATCAATAAAATTTTTAAAAACAGAATCCACAAACATTATAACAATAACAATAAAACAACTAACAACCTAACACACAATAAACCTAATTACATAAAAATTCCTTACGTTAAAAGACTGGCAGAATCTATTAACCAAATATTAAAACTGTATAACTTCACCGTAACATACGAAAACACAAACATAATCAGTAGAGGAATATATACAAAATTAAAAGACTACCATGCAAAAACTGCGATAGCTGTTACATAGGGCAAACCATGCAATTAATTGAAGAAAGAATAAAAGTACACAAATATTCCAGCAACATAACAGCTTTAAAAAAAACATACACAACAAACAGGACACAATTTCAATTTCGATAACATAACAATCCTGAAAAAAGAAATCAAATACCACCAAAGACTTCTGCACGAAATGATACAAATAATCAAAGAACCCAAGGCAATCAATGACATGAATCTATCGCAAATATATTACCAAATCATTTAATTGCAAACACACAACACACTAATCTCGCTGATTTCACCGATCTTATAAAAATGAAAAAAATTGTTTTACATTAATTAATTCACCACCAATTTTGCTTATTGCATATGATTACTATTTTCGATTTAGGGATACGTATTACCATAACACACCACAATCTAAGTTTTACGAACGGAATTATGTCTATGTAACGTTTTGACGTAATGTATCTGAACGTAATTGACATGGCCATCTCTCCTAAAATAACACATTTTAAATATTGCAAATGAATTTTCAAACATCCTAGTATGCTACAATACGACGAAATCAAAGGCGCTACATGTAAATGTAAACAAATATGACGCATTTAAATTACGTTTGAATTTTTAAACATCCAAGTTTAATACATTGCTTCAAAACGATATAAAATCTTATATTATTTCTGATGAAGGTAACAGCAGTACCGAAACATTAAATATAACAGTATAAGAAATACAGTTTTTTAATAACCAATTATACCCATTGTATCCTTTTATATGTATTGTCAACATATAAAAGGATTGCTGCAATTAAGTTCAAAAACAATTCAAATTAAAAATGTATCTTGTCAAATCTGACAGCAAAATGTAAAATTTACACGAAAGATGGTCTAATCTTACACCTCAATGGTGTAGTGAACATTAATTAAAACAAGATACATTTTTAATTTGAATTGTTTTTGAACTTAATTGCAGCAATCCTTTTATATGTTGACACTGGACGTTTGACAGTCGTCTCTTGTTTAGTCTCCGCAAGGTGTTAGACAAGGTATCGTCTCGTCAGTGTTCTGTTGTCAGTGGTTCGTTAGGAGTGATTGGCTGGCGCCAAGAAATTTTGATGGCCACTACATGTAAAGGTATTTCAACAACTAAGGTTCTTGGTAATCGCTACTGACGAAGGGTAATAACCCAGAAACAATATGGTCTAGCGATTCACCAGTTAGTCTTCATGGACCTGTTTTAATTAATGTTCACTACACCATTGAGGTGTAAGATTAGACCATCTTTCGTATATATATATATATATATATATATATATATATATATGTTGGTGCGTAAGTTCTCGCGGCTGAAATCTGTGCTTCTTGGTTCTTGGGTTGTGAACCGCGTTGTAGAAATGTTCCCCGAAGGGTCGCTTCGACGTTTCGGCAGAGTCCCATCTGCCATCTTCAGGAAGCTCTTCTAGGTCTCGCTGACTTAGACGAACTGACGTTCGGAGTTACTCGTTGATCCTTATATTCCGGTTTGTCGTTGGGGTTGACTACGCTCGACTGCTTCTTACTTCGGCTCCTGGTTAATGGACCTTGGTGTAGTGGGCGTGTGATGACCTGTAGCGGTTCCTGTGGTGGTTCCTGTGGCGCTGTCCTTTGAACACTGCTTGTACTGTATTGTTGTAATACTGGTCTCCATGTTGCAGGCAATCGTTGGGCATCATCTCGTGTGTTGAGGATTTCTTTCCGTTTCTCTATTTCTATTGCCTCCCGTATTATTCTGGTGGTGAACTGTTCAATGCTAGCTATTGTCCTTGTATTGTCGAAGTCGATTCTGTGTCCTGTGTCTAAGAAATGGCTAGCCAATGACGATGACGAATCTCTTTGTTTTACGGCGCGAATGTGCTCTTGTTTACGGACTTCGATGCGCCTATTGGATTGACCGATGTATGTCTTCTGGCAGTTTCCACATGGTATTTCGTACACTCCTTGCGTTTCTAATGGAATTTTCGTTTTTGGATTCCTCAGCATCGTTTCTATCTTCCTGTATGGTCTGAAAGTTGTATCGATGTTCTGTGTACTAAGGATCCTGCTTATCTTGTCCGTGGTCCCTCTGACATACGGTAGAAAAGCTATGGCTGCTGGTTTTTCTTCTTCCTTTAGAGCATCCAGACCCCGCAGACGAACTCAGGAAGAAGAAAAGGAAGAAGAAAAACCAGCAGCCATAGCTTTCCAATCTTTGGCAAGATTTCTAGCAAAACAGCTACAACCTTACGCCGAACACGCAGCATCATACGTCAAGAACGCAGACCATGTCATCGAAATGCTGAAGAACCTTACTGTGGAACCCGAGCACTTGTTGGTAAGTTTTGATGTAGTATCACTGTTTACACAAGTCCCGGTAGACGACACCATGGAGATATTGGAACGGAAATACTAGCCGCCGGATCACATCATGGAACTAGTAAAGCATTGCGTCAAGAATACGTATTTCATTTTTGAAAACCAACGCTACAGACAAACCAGTGGAGCACCCATGGGATCACCACTATCACATGTGATAGCCAACCTATTCATGGAGGAACTAGAGACTACAGCAATAGAGACGGCCGAGTTAAAACCAAAGGTGTGGCTGAGATACGTGGATGATACTTTCGTTGTATGGACACACGGAAGAGAAGAACTCGACAGGTTTCTGGAGCACCTCAACAAGCAACACCCAGCTATAAACTTCACCATGGAAGTGGAAGTAGACAATCAGCTACCGTTCATTGACGTACTGGTAATGAAAAGAGACGACAAGAGTGTCGGGCATATGGTATACAGGAAGGAAACGCACACCAACAGGTACCTAAACGCTCAGTCACACCACCACCCGGGACAACTGCACTCGGTATCGAGAACATTAATAACCAGATTAGAAAGGATAGCCGATGGTAGAAGCAAGAACAAAGAAATGGACAACATACACAAAGCACTGGCGCACAACGGATTTTCAAAACGGGAAATTCTCAGAGCATCCAGACCCCGCAGCAGCCATAGCTTTTCTACCGTATGTCAGAGGGACCACGGACAAGATAAGCAGGATCCTTAGTACACAGAACATCGATACAACTTTCAGACCGTACAGGAAGATAGAAACGATGCTGAGGAATCCAAAAACGAAAATTCCATTAGAAACGCAGGGAGTGTACGAAATACCATGTGGAAACTGCGAGAAGACATACATCGGTCAATCCAATAGGCGCATCGAAGTCCGTAAACAAGAGCACATTCGCGCCGTAAAAAAAAGAGATTCGTCATCGTCATTGGCTAGCCATTTCTTAGACACAGGACACAGAATCGACTTCGACAATACCAGGACAATAGCTAGCATTGAACAGTTCGCCAGCAGAATAATACGGGAGGCAATAGAAATAGAGAAACGGAAAGAAATCCTCAACACACGAGATGATGCCCAACGATTGCCTGCAACATGGAGACCAGTATTACAACAATACAGTACAAGCAGTGTTCAAATGACAGCGCCACAGGAACCACCACAAGAGCCGCTACAGGTCATTACACGCCCACTACACCAAGGTCCATTAACCAGGAGCCGAACTAAGAAACAGTCGAGCGTAGTCAACCCCAACGACAAACCGGAATATAAGGATCAACGAGTAACTCCGAACGTCAGTTCTTCTAAGTCAGCGAGACCTAGAAGAGCTTCCTGAAGATGGCAGATGGGACTCTGCCGAAACGTCGAAGCGACCCTTCGGGGAACATTTCTACAACGCGGTTCACAACCCGAGAACCAAGAAGCACAGATTTCAGCCGCGAAAACTTACGCACCAACATATATATATATATATATATATATATATATATATATATATATATGTTTATAATTTACCAAATTATAAATATTTGATTTGGGCGACAATAATACTCCATCATCTCTTTTATAGCCCACATTCTCGGCCGTCAACTCCTGGTCACATTGTAAAATAATATTGTCCACTTCCTGTCAATATACCCCTTGGATATACATTGAATGAATTAATTAACTTGTCCATCTGATTTGAGAAACTAATTGTGAACTTATTTCCAATATTAGCCGGTGTGTCAAGTATTTTATAATATCGTTCTAGGTTCTTCTTTCTTGCACCCTCATTGATGTGACCCAAATTTCGTTTCATGTCGTAGTTCATGCTAGTAGTAGTATTTCCTTTTTCAGTCGTAAGTACCCCTGTTTCTTATTAATTTATATCGTTTCCTAACTCGTTCGTTGTCACCTTGATCGCATCTTTTCCACAGTCTAAATATCTTGTCTCTTTCTCTACATTTTTCTTCAATGACTTCTGTAATCCATGGTTCCTTTCGTCTCAATCGCTTGGATTTTTTTTACCAGGTAAGTCAATTTGGCCTTAGCTATGTTATAGTCGCTATTAGGCCTGTCAGCCGGATCCGGATAATTTTGGATCCGGATAATAAAGTATCCGGGTATCCGGATAGTGCTGCTTCGGTTCCGGATCCGGATCTGATATCCGGATATCGGATACGGATCTTAGGATCCGGATATCGGATCCGGATCTCCGGATCCGGATATCGGATCCGGATCTTCGGATCCAGATATCGGATCCGGATCTTCGGATCCGGATATCGGATCCGGATCCGGATATCGGATCCGGATATCGGATCCGGATATCGGATCCGAATATCGGGTGGGTTGTTGTAATGGGTTGTTGTAATTTCCACTTTTCTTTTTAACGTTACGTTACATACTCTTTAAAATTAAGTTACATTAGTCTTTAACACGTCATAATGTTTATAAAATTATTCGAGGTGTTGACTTTGTCGTTTAACATTACAAAAAATACTTCACTCTCAACATATGTCTCGCGTTTAACTGCATCATCATTACAACAACGCACATCAGGTACGTATTCCAAAGTATACTAATATTAATAAAAACCAGAAAAAGACCGAAAATTGCATTATCTAACTCCGAAATAAAAGGAAACGAAGGCTTTTATACAGACAACATTGAGGACGTTCCTGGTGACGTAAGGCATAAGAAAAAGGGTAATTTGAGGACAAGGTACTAGCGTGGTGCGCCATTTCAGAAGCTGGTTTTTCAAGACCTTCTGTTGGGTGAATTAGGGGCGAAGCTGTAAATTCAGATATTTATATTCGAAATTAATTCAAATTAATGAATTTTATTCAAAGGCATTATGCTAATGATAATATTATGTTCTGGACGGATCTAGCATCGTGCCATTATGCGAGAAGAACCCAACATTGATTAAGGCAACAACATATATCATGAGCATAACCACCGGAATGTTTCACAGGCATGTCCTATAGAAAAGTTTATGACGATGGGTGGGAAGCCCAAACTGAAGAACTACGACCAAGAATTTGCCAAAAGATTCGAGAATTTAACAAACTTACTATCCAAAGGCTGATGTGAGATAATCGCACCAATTAGCGAACCATTGAAACACATAGCCATTTAGCTGCTATGTGAGGCGTTATAATTATTAGTAGGCCTGTTACTATTCGAAGATTGTAGGATTCGGATATCCGGACTCGAAAGTATCCGGATATCCGAATGCCCGATATCCGGATAGTTTACTATCCGGACCCGAGAACCGAAACTCGGATCCGGATATCGGATCCGAATATTGGATCCGGATATCGGATACAGGTCCGGATTTCGGTTCGGGATCTCGGCAACCGAATATCCGGATTCTAGAAACGGATTCGGTTCTCAATCTTGGGGTCGGATCCGAAACCATTTTCCAAAAATGATGCATGTTGTGCGTGTTAAATAATGTTTCTTTTTACAGTTATGAGCATATATAAATTATGACATTACAATATAGGCTACAAAATCTGCTACATACAAAATATAATTGTATATTATGTAAAATTAGAAAGTTTTGTGGCACAGAACCCTATTTTGGATAAAATAAAATAAAGCATAATTTTAGTATGCTGATTAATTCTTAGTTCAATAACTTTACACAAATAAAAACACGTTATTCAGTCTCTAAAACAGGCATTTAGGTTGTGTGCCAATGATTAAGTAGATTTATGTTTGTAAAAAAACAACAAACGAATTAATTTTAACATAATATTTATTTAAACATAAAAAAATAATAATTCTGAAATAAAATTATAAATGAAATAAATAATTTCATAATTACTAATAATATTTTTTTCTCTATGATACATAAAAAAACAAGATGCCAAGTGAAACAATAAATAAGTAGAACTTTTTAAAATTTAATTTTTAAATTGTTAAATATTAATATATTTATATTCTCGGAAGAAAAACAACTTCTTTTCGCGGTCACTAAAAACTCGTTCAGATGGTACTGATGTTTCCGGAATACACAAATATATTTTAGCTAATCAATTTAGATCCAGATACTTTGTTGTGCGTTCTTTCCACCATCTAAACCGGCAGCTGTGTTTTGTGATTTGATTTTCGAAATGATAATTGTCCAGATCAGATTTATTTTCAACGTCTGTGTCACCCGGGATAAAAAATTGAAAGCAGAATTACTTGATGTAATTCTTACTTCGTTATGTAAAAATTATTTACAACTACCCGTTGTTCTGCACTTAAAAATTATTTGTATCGCGGCTCTAAGGTTCAAGCAATATCAGCAACAAGATAATACGTTTCAAATCGCTTTATAGTTTCTCGATTCACACAATTTTTAAAAATTTTTGCTGTTATTGTGTCATCTTTATTAACCAATAAAAAGTTACTTTTTAATGAATTGATAAGTGGTTTAATTACTGAAATAGTAGCATTGCTTGATTATGACAAAAGCGTTGTTGCCATTTCGTATGGTTTGAGTAATGTGACCATCTCTTCAATTAATAACCAATCATCATCACTTGTAGAAAGGGTAGTTGCAACTTTAATGTTCGTTGTAGTTTGATCGGATAAAATAAAAATCGGATACAAAATGTAGAGTTCCATCTGGTTTTGACGTACTGGACTAGTTTATTTTGTTCAATTCTAGTTGTTTTTGTTTATTTTCTAAAGCAGCTGATGCTACTGTATAGTGGTGAAAATGCGTAACGATGTTACTACATTTTTGAATCACATGTTGCAAATTATCATCTTCAAAAGATTTGTTTATACAAAGAATAGTATGAGCGAAACAGCATATACTATGACCAAACGACGTGCTCGTTTTCACGGGAGAGCTAATATTAGCAACATTGTCGTGAACAACTGCTACAACTTTATCTTCTATTTGCCAATCGACTAATATTTTTGACAGACGTTCTTGCAAGTTTGTAGGTGTGTGTCTTTCTGCCATTTCCTCTGTGGTCAGAGTAATAGTCACAAATTCCCAATCTGAAGTAACAGTGTGTAATGTCACGGCTATGTAAGATTTTGTATATCTAGATATCCACGTATCAATGTCACGTTTGGGTATGGGGCCAACCAGATTGTTAATATCTTTCCGCAATTCTAACTTGTAGGCCATTTTATAAAACTTTGTAAACACAAATGTTTTGTCAAACTATAGTAGCAACTTGATAGATTTTCAATATCTAATGGTAAGTTTATTGCATTATTTTTAATACGAAAAAAATAATACGAAAAATGTTTCCAAAACTTTTGCTACATATGTTAGTATATCGTAATTTTATGGTGTAAGGATTGATACCTGCAGCTTCGATTTCGTGACAAAATTTTGTGTTTCTTTGGTAGACAGCACGATGATGTTCCACACGTACTGATAATTTATATCCTAACGTATACGTAGCAATAAATATCCCATAGACAACCGCTTTTAAATGATTGCGAAAATCCGGATCCGAAATCCGGATCCGATATCCGGATCCGATATCCAAATATCGGATCCGGATCCGGATCCGATATCCGATATCCGTTGTTTTTTCTATTTTCGCTGCATCCATGACTACACTAAACATTTTTTTAATTTTTGGACATAAGATAACTAAAAAAAATTCGTTATAAAAATCGCGTTTTTTTCTTTTAAATAATTGCAAGATATGATGAGATCTAGTCATATCTGAATTAAAAGACTGCTTTGAGGCTTGTTTGTGACGAATTAACAAACAAGGAATAGGCGCCACTCAGATGAATCATATTCTATTTCAAAATACTTCATTAGCCCTTGAACGCCCTTGAAAATAGTGAATTCTCACGGTGCCTTTACCACGAAAATAAGGTTCCGGGTAATAGCACTGATTACGATACTGTATTCAGATTTTCGAAATTCAAAATAGTGTATTCAATATGAAGGACAAATTTTAACAATATGCTTGAGAGTTGGTATTTAGAAGTTTTTGAAGTCGCTGATTAGAAAATTGAATTCTGAGTTTCAAAATTTAAAATAACGAATCCCATATGGCGGAAAATATTGTAAAGGTCATCGAACCTTTGTAAAACCCTGTATGGTTTTTTAGGTTGATCAGTATCAGTAACTCTGGAATGGTCAATTCAGGAGGATTATTTAGTAACTTTTTTTTAGAACAGTTTGTATTATAATTTTAGCCACTAACCGATGAATCCTAGTTGACACGAAAACATCCTTTCACCGGAGTCACCAATCTTACGTTTGGAGTCAGAAATATGAGCTTTAATTTCAGCAAACAATTTTAACGCTTCTTGGGAAACTCTTTAAGTTTTCGTAAACGAGATTCTGATGTAATCAGAAACCTGTTGAAAACATATTCTATATTTTTTGTATTATAATAGTTTCGTGGAAAATTCTCGCGAAGTTTCTTTGTGCACGACTCTTGAGCCTCTTCTAACTCTCGATTGGAAGTAATGAGGATTCTATGATCTTATGCCCATGAATTAAAAATTAATTAAAATTTTATGGGCAGTTGTTGGCATCTTGAACTATGACTATAAGTGAACTAGTTTTTTCTCAACTGTAAATCTTCGCAATTTTTTCGCAACTGTAAATCTTCGCCATTTTTTCGCATTTTATCGATGTAGTTGAATTCTAAGAATGTTGTACCACAAAGATAACAGCGCATATGTTTTTGATCAAATTGATTGTTACAAACGGGACAAGATTTTTTCATGCTCTTAAATGTTTCTATCACGAATAGAATTGAGAGTGGTCGACAAAATCTTGGAGAAGATGCAGCGAGTCTCTTACTAAATTGTATTCGCGTGGATACAATTCTCTGAGTCGTATGGTCTAAAGTGGTGCTAAAGTAACCAAAGCCCAGTTTCCGTTACAGTAATTGCAGATGTTTAGGTTAGCAACCTTTTTTCGACTCATGGATACTATCGTAAGACGGACACAGGCAACATTATTTTGTACATTCCTTTGTACTGGTTCTAAAGAGTATTGTCAACCAGAAGTGACAATGCTTCATCTCCAGGTAACATTTTCTCTCGAGCGTGTTTTAGAACGTTCGTATATTTAGATGATATTGGGGGTGAAGCGGTGGGGACACGGTATTTAGTTGTCCTGTGGCTCGAAGAGTCGATAGGGTTCCATAAACAACTTCTTCGCAATTGTTTTGAGTTGAATATTCAGGTTTCCTGCGCCTTGTCCTTTCACTGGTGTTAGCAAAAGTGGATAAAGGACGACCTGAGCTAGTGTTTCCTGGAGACTCTGGAACTTTTGCATGCGGATCGATGAGAAATTTGTTGAGATCTTGTTCAAAAATCTCTCCTAAAAGAAGTCGTACAAGCTGAATAATCTGCGACATTATGGCCGACTGTATATTTTTTTAAAACTATATTTACACATTCGTATGTCTCATACGATATTTTCATTTATTTATTTAATTAATTAATTTAAAGATGAAAAATTACTCATTAAGACATCCTAACATGGGAATATAAGCGAGATCGCGGGGGGGGGGGGGGCAGAATCTATTTTGCTGCCTTACAAATCGACAAATCAAAGTTATTTTGTTTACAAATTCACCGAGACGCACGTTGTCGATCGCTATATATCACAGTATGGACGAACTTATATTGAAACTAGACGTTAGGATCAGACACTAAGCACCCCTGGCATCTATAACAACCGCAGAGGATCTCTACTGCCTACAGGGAGGTACAAAAATAACAATAAAATACTAATTTTGGACAGCTTTTTCGAATTTCCAACCACTGTGCGTCGATCCGGGAGATGCAAGATTACGACGAAGAAATATATCATCGACGTAAGAGACCGAAGATTATCTTTCTTAAACTGAAGAAGATATTGAAGCAGTGTGAAACAATGTTTTTGACGATGAACACCCTTCTGCAGCCCTTAACATTCATCGTGTATCACACATCATCACATGAATGAATGTGGGATAGTAAGAGGTCGAAATGCTAAATTTATTATGCGTGTGTTTCTCGAATATTTAGTCATGTACATAATAAATCTCTTTACATCTGGATTAATAATTTTTAATCGGGATTTTGAGTTTGACATTTTGCCGGAAATATATAATCTCTAACTATAACCAAACTTGTTAGCTGCAGTTAAGCCCGAATCATCATAGTGAATCAGTACGTATCCATCCGCGGTTTTTTGCACATTGAACCCCATAGTGAATCATGCATCATTGTACAAAATGAAGAATATGTATTACCATCTTTAGGTAAACATAACTCTTTTACTCTCTATTTTCACAATTTCCACTGTACCGCAAATAATTAATGAATGCGAACGTATGATACAAGGATGATAAGAAGGTATCGGGGTTTGATAAAAAATAAACAGTGAGTTTGCAGTGGCAATTTTACAATTTCACATCGTACATTTTCGCAGTTTATGAAACGAAGTGTTTCGTGAGTTTGTCCGAATTTATAGTACCCGTAAAACGGAGAAATATGTTAGAGCGGTAAATTGCGTGAATAATTTAACATGAAATAAAATACAATAACGATACCCTTGGTTCGGTGACGGAGATTTAAACACAAGAACGTTGAACGCATCAATAAAACAACATAATTTCGAATACTTACCAATTGGCGTTCCTTTTGGAATGGAATGCCAACTATCTGCGAGGGTTTCGGCAATGTCGCCACATTTTTTGACTTTAGGCAGCAGCGATACTGGAAAATCGGCCTGCTCCAGAATTTCCAAGTTCCACTCGACTTTCTGGCAGTCAAAAAATCCCCAACTCGCGGCATTCTGAACGGACATCACCGGTTTGTCCAAGTTACATAAGATCGCCACGGCGAAGTCCTGTATGGTGCCGGCGCAGTTAAATTTTGTCAACTTTTCAGGCCTGAAATATGCATATTGGTTAGTGGAGTTTCGAGGAACGTTCTGGAAATCGTACTTGTTTTTCGCCATCCAAAATAACGTGGCAATACCATAACCGGTATGAACCGGCAAGTGCGAGTGAGATTCAGGCAAAGATGCGAGGAAATTGGCGTCGCATCGACTATCCTGCCACGTATACAGAGCAGACACTTGCCCCTGCACTACATCGTAACGTATGAGAGATCCGTCCCTTTCGACACGTTCCCATGCTAATGATTGGGCGTTGTTATTCCACAACATCATGCCATGCATCTGTCCGCATATTCCTATCTTGACTATCTGAAAAACTTTTATTGTCACAAAAGACGTGTCCGACATATTTTAAATATCGTACAAATATGATACATATTCGATTCATAGGACTCCAAAGTATTGCCCAAATACTATTTCTAGTCCTGTATTTAATAAAAGTAGTGACAAATATTATAATAGTAAATTAATGTGAAGTAAACAATGCTACATGGAATTAAAGCAAATAATTGTAAATACAATAGGGCGAAAAATAATAGTAATAATAGAAAATATATCAAACATATTAATTTAAAATAAAATAATTACTGATGAAATATGAAAAAAAGAAGAGCATTAAAATATAATTAAAGGGACCCCTGAAACGAGTAAAAAACACAGAATTCTGCAAAAAAGGAAGATAATAAGTTAGACCTAATACTGGAAATGATGGACATAGAAAGGGATTAACCAAAATAAAAAATGAGTTACAGCAAATGCAGTATCTCTGAAATCTAAGGAAGGAACACGAGACTAAGAAGGTCAGAAGGGAGATTAAACAATGTTAATGTTAATGTTAATGAGTGGATTGTCAATAGATTGTCAAGCACAGAGTTTCACTAACGTAACAAGAAAATAGTGGAAAGTGGGAAAAATATAATATATATAATAAATATTATATATAATATAATAATCTATTGTTAGGTAACGATAATAATAATAATAATAATAATAATAATAATAATAATGGTAATATTTATTGACCACAGACGAGACATCCAGTTTTTACCATAAATCATAGAAAAAGGAAAAAAGCAAGCTGTGTGCCCATCTTGTGGTCAAAGGATACTAAAATCAGCTGAACACGAAGCATCCAGCTGCTCTTCCCTTAGTACCCTAAATTAATTATTGATTATTGATGACCAAATGAAAATGAAAAATAATACAAAGAATAAAAACAAAAAAAAAAACAAAATCATGTAATCAATAACAAATCTGACTTTGAAAAAATCTCTCACGCAGTCGCCCTGAAAAACGTATCAGACATACATTTTTGAGGTAACGAGGTATAGCATTATAGCACCTGACTATATTATATGAGAATGAACGTTTAAATAATTCAAGGTGGTGTGAGCAAACCCATATTTCTAGTATTTAATGTATGAATATTATCTAAATATAAGTTTACGGTATAAATAACTATGTTGTTTGGAAAGTATAATTTTGTGATAGAAAATACAGGCATGTAGGTCTCTAAGTGGAGACCTAGATTTTTCGTACCTTCTAATATTTTTAATGTGGTATAATCAATTTTAATAAAAAAAAACAACCTTTATTGGCATACTATCTCCTTTCTTTTCCTCTCTCCATCTCTCATCTTCCTTAGTTTCTCCAATATTTCTATCCCCTCCCCCGCCTCTGCTAACACCCTCCACCATGCCCTGCCTCTCTCTTTCTCCCGTGGATCCCATTTCAATCCTTCACACTCCTCCCACCAGTGTTTCCAATCGTCCCTGCCCTTCCCACATATCTGGCATCTTATGAATTCCTCCCCCATCCAATATTTATTCTTCCTTTCCTCGTTACCACATCTATATCTGGCTACTATTCTTTCGTCCTCCTCCGACATCCCCCCTTCCAAATATGTCGGTCTCCGTCCACAAACTTTTATCCCTTTATATTTCTCGTTATATTTAGATTCCATTATCTTCTCCCCTCTTTCTTGGCATTCGACTTGTTTCAGTGTGTCTGCTATCTCGCTCTCTACCCCTACCCCTTCTCTTCTTCTATTTTCTACCTCCACTATTGACAGACCCGCTCTCTCCTACATCTTCTTTCTAAGTTTCTCCCACTTCGATAGTACCCCTCCCTGTCTTCCCCTCCTCTCTATTTCCTCCATCACCCTTTTTCCTAAACTGTTACCTTCTTCTCTCTTTAAACCGTCTTCATATTTTGCCATCCTCCTCGCCGCTTCTACCTCCAATCTGTAACACGCTGTCTCTTGTCTGACTATGTACCCCGGTGTCGACTTTTCTAGGTGCAACGCACCCTTTATTTGCCCTAAGTATGTCCTCTCTATTTTTTCCTGCTGTTCTACTCCCCAGATTTCCGCCCCGTACATCAGAATACTTTTTACACAAATATCCCAAATCTTCATTTTCTCCCCAAATCTCCCTCTTCGTATACCCCATAGGTACTCTCTTAACCCTCCTTCCGCCCTTTTCGCTTTTTTGCAGACGTGAGCCATGTGTTCTTCCCAGCTGTTGTTCTCCTTTAAGACTGCCCCCAGATAAGTCCACTCCCTCACTTCACCTGAATTTCTTTCCTTCTCCCACCTCCCTTCTTGAACTTCATCACTTTGGTCTTTCTTATGTTCAATTCCAAACGTCTTTTTTCTAAGAATCCTTCTAGTCTTTTTAACATCTCTCTAAGTTCTGCCCGCTATGAGGGCTATGTCGTCCGCATATGCCAACGACCATATTCTTCCCGCCCCCAGTTTTACTCCACCATCTTGCCCGTTTCTCAATACTTCTTCTAACTTCGCTATGTATAGGTTAAAAAGTTGGGGGCTTAAGGGGCAACCTTGTCTTAGTCCTCTGTATGTCCTGAATTTATCCGATGTCCTTCCTCCTACCCGTATTCTGCACCACGTACTCCTATAAATCTCTTCTATCCTTGTTACTAGTGTTTCCGATATTCCTTCTTTCTCCATTGTTTTTATCATTATCCCTCTATCTACTCTGTGGAAGGCGGCCTTTAGATCCACGAACATGGTATAGAGCTTCCCCTCCTTCTTGATTATCTCCCTTTCTATCAAGTTGTTTCGCCTGAATTTCTTTCTCTAATCTAATCCCTAGAAGTCCCGCGTATATTTTATACGCCACATTCTGCAGCGCGATCCCCCTGTAATTCTCCGGACTCTCTCTTTGTCCTTTTTTCCAGACCGGTACCATATCTGCGGAGCTGCAACTAAGTGGTATCTTCTCTCTCCCCGTCCATATCGCATTCAGCATCTTCAGAAAGGCTCTCCACATTCCGTCAGGTGCATTTATCCACCCTTCTGCATCCATACCGTCTTCTCCTGCTGCTTTGCCCTTTTTTAGTTTATCCTTGCTTCTTTTTTCCCTCCGTTCCCCTTCCCATTTTCTTCTCCCCCTCCTTCTCCTCCCAATAGCTTTCCAAAATAATTTTTCCAAACCTCTATCGTTATTGTATTCTGCTTTTCTCTTTTCCTCCCTCTTTTCCTGATAAATTCCCAAATCTCTTTCTCCCCTCTTAACCTCTGTATTTCCTCCACCTCCTTTTTTCTTAGCTCTCTCTTCTTCATTTCCTATGTGTTCCTCGTCTTACCTTTTTCTTTCTGGTAATTGTTACGTTCTCTTTTTCACATTGTAAGATTTTGTTTAGTCAGTTTTGTTTAGTAGCTAATTAAAAATTTGGTGCGGTGATAATTTCCCGCGCGAGATCTGAGAAAGCGTACGTCCGCTAGTCTTCTGGGCAACTAAGGTATTTTTCGTGTGACTGGGGCAAGGCGAAGATGTCGTGATCATCAGACGCGAGTGGGGAATCGCTGTCCGGCGCAGGAAAGGTTCGGGGAGGGAGTTACGACGAGCCGACGTAGGAGAAAGTACGATTTTTGACTATGTTTTCGGGTAACGGTCTTCGAGATAAAAATGTCCAACACTTGGTGTTTGTGATATTCGTCGTTTTGACGGTCTCTTGTTGACGTGCCCTTTCGTGTTGATTCCCGGTGGCATCGAGAGTGTAATTTGTGTTGCCGAGAAGTCAATTTCGGAAATATTTTCCGGTTTAAAACGAGCCAAAATCTACGACGCAACCTTTGGAGTTTCGCCGTCGTATCAGGGTGAAAAGACGACCATCCGAAATCCTACGTTGTGGTTTTCATCAGAGTAAGTCCCGAATATATTAGTCTATGAGCCGCCGCCAGATATTTTTGCGAAATTGCCGATATTTGAAGAAAATTCTAAGTTGGTAGCCATTGAAATCTTGCGTGAAGCATATTCGACGCCTGGAAAGGCCAAGCGTCGCGGAAAGAAGTTGGACGCCGTCGTCGGTCCGGGAAAATTCCACGACGGAGTGAAAAGCCGCCGCCTGGTTCCGTGCACGTGGTCGTAGAGAGCGTTCCTGAAGCGACGCGTCGTGAATATTGGACTACGGTGTGGTGAGTTGATTTTAAATGTTTATGCTTGCGCGAATTAACGACTGTTTTCCTCTCGCGAATTTTATCATACGTAATAACTAAATCGAACAGCGTTTAATAGTTTCCTGCCTCGGAATCGGCTATTCATCTGCCAACGCCCGGTGTTTTCGTCGTAGGTCACATTATTTAGGTTTTCATGCATTTTTTGTTTTGTAACGAAGAATAATTTTCAATTGTTATCTATACTGTTTACGACGTAGTTATAAGAGCGGATTCGAGAAACAATTTCTTCATACTTACCCGCGGAGGTCGAATATTTATTGTTTTTTTTCTTTTAGTATTTTATTATTTATTTAGCGGTAATTCAACGATGTTCAGACATATAATTGAGGGGAGAAATTGTAGACTCTGTGCGCGCGTCACCTATTTAGTTGCCGATACGGCAGGCGAAGTATTTACCAGCTGGTCAATAAAATAAGCCTCACGCAAAATACTTATCTCTTCATATTTTCTATTTATATTTTCGGTGTACCGATCTGTGGTGAACAGATAATATTGTGTATATATATATTTTTGTAGTGTATTGCTTGTGTAAATATATGTATTTAATTTGATGGTCACCGGTAATTTAGTTATATTATTTCTCTCTTTTTTTCCTTCTCCCGCGCTTGGAATTCTCCATCGAGTTTATAGTACACTTCGACATTAAGTGGAGCCCCTCAAGCGTCATAGATAAACATTGTGGATTGGCGGACCGACCATATGTCTGGAGGGCTCACTACCTCCAGTTTTTATCAAACAGTGAGTGGCGCCCTAAAACAAAAACCCACGGCAGTCCTCCCCTGGAGCTGGCCAGGACACGCTGTACCAAAACGAACCGCCCAATCCGATCTATGATGGTGCCACATCCATCTGTGTTATCGGTGTTAAAGGCCACGGCATACAACCACAGCGTGGCATAATCTTCCCACGTTTTTTCTCCTCCTCTTGCCTGTCTTAACAATTATCTTAGCCTTTTTTTTTGCTTCCCTGCATTCCCCGTCAAACCATGTTCTCCCTCTCTTCTCTCCTCCTGTCACCATCCTTGTCATTTCCTTGCCCATTATCCTTGTCATCTCGTCTATTTCTCTTATTTTTCCTCAGTCCACTTCATTTATTCTCTCCTTCTATTTTCTTCTTGTTTCTGCGTTCCAAATATTTACCATCCAATTTTGCCCTGTTGTAGACTTATCTGTACCCTTATCTTCCTCTCCTAATTCTAACTCCAGGGGGGTGGTCCGATTCTATCCTATCACCTATGGTGAACCCAGATACCTCACTCAACCCTTCTTTGCTGATGATCGCATAATCAATTACTGACCTTCCGCTGGGGCCTACGTATGTAAATTTTCCTTCTCCGTCTCCATTTGCTCCTTCATTTAATATCTTGAAGTTTCTTTCTTCTACCCACTCTAGTATCGTTTTCCTTCTCTATTTACCACCTCATCCCTCAAACTTCTCCCCTTTCGTCCTCCCATTCCTCTCCACTCCTCTAGCTGTTGTCTCCTCCCAATCCTCGCATTCCAATCTCCTCCAATTAGTATATTATCCCCCACTTGTTCCAATATATTCTCCAATTCCTCTATCACCTCTTTCATCTGTTGATTACTGTAGATCGTGTATATTCTCCACTTCTCCTCTCCTCTTCTTATCATTCTCCCTTGAATAGCCTCCGATCTATATCTTCGTTCTTCTACGTCCTGCCATGACTCCTTCACACCTGTGATAATTCCCCCCTTTGCCCTTCCCATTTTTCCCTCCCTCTGCGCCGGTTGGCACACCCAGCTGCCATCGAATTTCTCCAAGTAATCTCGTAAGTCCTTATTTATCCCTCCTCTCAACCATTTCGTCCATCACGCTACATTCCAGAAACAGGCCTTCAAATTCTTCTTCTTCGGACTCTCCTTTCCCCCCTTACCGCTCCCTCCTGCCATTTTTTTGTCCTCTCTCACCCATAACTTACGCCTACCAACCCAATTAATCAATTTTAATATCTAGTACATCTTTAATTATAGCTCACGATTTTTGGCTACCAAATATAAGGACTGTGGATTTTGTAGCATTCAGCAGTAGAAAATGATCTGAGTATGTCGAAACAAGATCATTAAGGTCAGAATTAATCAACGCCATTGAATGACTAACTTCGTTTGGAGGAAAAGAGTAGTACAATTCATCAGCATATAAATGATAATTACAATACTTGATTACGTTAACTAAAATCGTTGAATACATTATATATAGTAGCGGTCCCAATATACTACCTTGTGGCACTCCAGATGTAATTACTATAACGTTTGAGATTACATTATCATGGCTCCCTGCCCAAAATCAAAGTGATGTGTGTGAAGTGATTGCAAATAATAAGTCATGATTTATGTTATCAAAGGCTTTGGAATGATCAAGTAGCACCATAACTGTAACTTTGTTATTATCAGCTGCCCCAAATAAAATGTCAGTAATATCAGCTAGGGCAGTTGCGTAACTGTACCCAGATCGAAAACCTGATTGAGTTTTCGGCAGAAAATCGTATGTGTCTAAATAAGAACGGATTTGACGATCAATAATTTTTTCTAAGACTTTAGATAAGGTAGACAGAAGGCTAATGGGACGCAAATCTTTAAATGTTAAAGGATTATTGCTTTTAGCGATAGGAACTACTACCGCTTCTCTCCAGCATGTGGGATATACGTTTTGAGATAAGCAGATATTAATCAAATGGGTAATGTGTGGAGTTATTGATTAATATAGATTTTGTCAGCGCCATATGCCATTGCTTTAATAGAAGTTAATACGTAGCCCACCTCAAACTCAGTAACTTCCACGAGAGAGAATGAAATATGACAGTTGCCAATAATATTATCGTTATAATAATTAATCAGCGTTCACAGTATTACCTGTAAAAATGAGTTGATTAAATTTACATTTTTTACATTATCTGGAACATCAATTCTTTTTTTTTTATTATAAATATTTAGATCCGCTACATCCTTTCAATGGATTTTAGTACTTTTGTTTCAAACGCTGTATTGTAAATATGCTCTTTTTTCTCTTCGTATTGCCTATGTTGTGAGATTACGTAGTTTTTTATAATATTGAAAGGCCGCTATCGTTTTGGTTATTTTTGCCTTTTTAAGGGCATCATCGCGTAAAGACATCATCAGCCGTATGGTGTCCGTAAGCCAAGGAGCCCTAGGTTTGTGGAAAGTTGCAGTCTTAATTGGGGCATGCATATCAAACAGATAGATAATGTTCGCATTAAGAAAAGTTAATTTGTCCTGAATTTCCTGAATTTCGTAAATATAATCTCAATGAAAAGCTTCAAGATCGCAATTGAAATGGTTAAGGTTGAAATTTTTAAAGTTTGGAAAGGTATATACTATAGGTGTCTTAATCATTATATTCACAGATAAAGTAATATAAGTTAAATAGTGATAAGTTAAATAGTGATAATAGCTGATACATTCAGCGAATCCGACACACGTGAGTCAATAATGTCAGCATCCTTAAGCGGGCTACTCACACGCCTGCCGCAGGGGCAATCTAGGGTATAAAAGTGGGGATGACCCTTGATTGCCTCCTTAATTGTGATGTGTATAGGCAAGCAGGGGCAATTTTGTAGATTGCCCCTGCGGCAGGCGGCAGCGGCGCGAGACCATCCTTGGTCCCTAGATTGCCCCTGCCGCCTGCATGGTTGCCCCGTCTGTAGCGCGATCGGGGCAATTTCTCAGTTCGTTGGTAACTGTCTCAACGCGTGTGTTCACCTCAACTTATAACCGAACACTGAACGGCAGCCATGTGTGTAGAGACACGACTCGAATTGCCCCTGCCGCCGTGCGCCCTAGATTGCCCCTGCGGCAGGCGTGTGAGTAGCCCGCTATACTCGTAAGCATCAAGTCGATCAAGGGTGAACTAATTGGCGTAACTCGGGTGAGCTGATTTATCACTTGTTTTAATACAATTGGGTCACACATAGTGCGAAATAAAATAGTGGACCTGTTAGTATCATCTTATAGACTTATATTAAAATCCCCCATAAATACAATCTCATTACAATTTAAAATTAATTCCGCTACTATATCTTACCAAGAAATTAGATACGTGAGTGTCGGGTGCCTTGTAAATGACACCTACAACGAAATGAGATTTATTTAATGTTAATTTTATCCATGATTGTTCGTAGTATACGTTATTCTGTGAAATTACATTCGTATAATGAAACTTTTGTTTAATAAATATGCCCACACCGCCACCCCGTCGACCATCATCCCTATCCTTTCTTACAAAATTATAAGCAGTAATAGAGATACTGTCAGATATATTAGGTGTTTCTGATACCCCAATAATGTCATATCCGTGAGTTAATACGTTATCTTTAAAGGAAATAAAATTGCTAAGAAACGAGCGTACATTTATGTGACCTATTGATAACATTTCAGCTTGATACACAATAATTGAGACAGTGACTATACCCCGTTTACCCATTAGATGCATCTCCACACAAGTGCGCGAAGTTTGAATAGAAGTTTTCTATTGGTGGAATTTCTCAATCCCAAAACATGCAACTACAAAATTCGGCAATCGTGATTGCGTTCCGGTGTTTTTTAATTTGTATGTAGCGTGTGAAACTGGCTGTTGACGCCGAGACCACGCCTTTTCTGCATCTGTTCGTTAAACGAGATATAGATAATAGCTAGCTAACGCAGTTGTATAACACACGCACAACAATTGTTGCTCCAAAAAATATTTAAATATAAACTAAGATTGCCAATTAGAAAATGATATTCACAAATAAAATAAAACGCAGAAATCTTTTAAAGAAGGAGAAAATAGAAACAATTTAAGGTCTTCGGAAAAGAGGGCGATCCCTTGGGGCAGGGTACGACGATTGTACGTGAACTTGTTATACATTTGTTAAAAACTTGATTGCTGGTACGCAAGTGGTTAAATGACTAAATGCGTAACTGAAAGTTGCCAAATAAAACTAATTTGAAATGAAACACTTAATTGGAAACCAAACATGTACTGGCAGATCAACGCGAAAACATGATGCTTGACAATAAAGTAAATGCGCTATTTAATATGTTGATGTAGACACAGCTAAGTTTGTGTAATGTTGGTTCCTAGATTCTCGCGGGTAAAATCTGATTTTTCTGGTTCTCGGGTAATGAACCGCGTATTTAAATTGTTCCAGACCGGGTTATTCCGACGTTTCTGCAAGTCACATTTGGCATCCTCAGGTAGGTTTTCTAGGGCGAAGCGATGTAGAAAAAGTAACGTTAGAACTTTAGAAGTTATTGCGCGGTCTTTATAAACTACTGCTTCGTTCCGATTCGATGCGCTTGCGCCTGCGCTTAGCTGCATTCTACGATGCGGTACCGATGTCGATGCTCTGCTTGGGTAAAATTCTACTTCTGTTTCTGTCGGTAGTTCCTTGTACATAAGGTAAGAAGGCTGTGGCTATAGTTCCCTTGCTTCGTTCTTCATTTCACGTTGCTTTGGTTTCGAAGCATTGTATATTTCTCGTTTTGAATAGCCGTTCGCTAGCAATACTTTATGAATGGTCTATATTTCCTTGGTTTTATTGATGCCGTCTGCTATTCTTTTTGACTTTGTGCTAAGTGTTTTCATAACGGAGTACAGTTTGCCAGGATGATGATGAAATTGTACGTTAAGATAGCGGTTGAATTTTCTTACGGTACATTGTGTACTTCCCTGTTCATTAGTAGGACATCTGAGAACGGCGGTTGTTTTCTTCCACTTCCATGGTGAATTTAATTTGGTGTGATAGGTGATAGTTTAGATAGCTAGACCGAATATTTGTGAATAAATTGTTTGGTTATATGTAAAATATGCAATATGTCTATGTAGCACGGTAAAATATAAAAAAATTAAGTTTTACAAATGTTACGCCCTATTGTAATTAAAAATAGCATGCGGCATTACATAGCATATTTTAAATGGCGCCCAACAACGTGTGGCTCGTTAACGGTAATTCAGAAAATAACTAAATACATATAATTGTTTATATATCGCCCAACAACGTGTAGCTCGACAACGTTAAATTTAAATTTTGTAATTTGTCAAATAGAAAAATAAGATAAGTTGTTTTCTGAATGTACGTCGCCCGAGTCGTGTAAAGTGTGTGTAAATTTTGTAAACAAGCAAAAACAATACGCAATTGAATCGATATTTAAATTTGAGTTTGTTTACGCGTTACACATTAGATTCATGTTAGGGATTTAGATAAGAAAAAGGACCTGTACCCAAAAAAAAAAGTGTTGTTATTAATAAATTTTTAACAAAGAGAACAGATTTCGGACACGACGAAATAACGGTTATTTGTAAATTTAAACGCGATTAGAAATATACTTCTTATTGGTAAAATATAAAACGGACATATTAGAAATTAAATAATTATGGCAGAACAAGCGCAGGGACGGAAAAAGGCGATATCCGAAGGGGCAACAGAAGAGCCGGTGACTTTAGAGAAACTGTATACATTTATGCAACAACGAGAAAAAAATATAACTGAACAATTCGAGCAACAAAGGGGAGAAATTAGCGCATTAAGAAACCAATTAGACTGCATAAAGGAAGAAATACAGTCACAAACAAATACAAGATTAGACCTCATAGAAGAGCAGTTAGAAGATGTCGCGTTAAAATATAACCGAATTGAAAGGTCTCAGAAAGAGACGAAAGAAAGGATTGACCAGATGAAATGTGAGGAGGAGAAAACCACCAAGGTGATAGACAGAAATTATAGACACATCGCAAAACTTTATGAAAAAATTGAAGAAAAGGAAAAAGAGTCGCGAAACGTGATTAACGGTATCTCCGAAGAAATACATGCAAGATGTACCAATACTGAGAGAGAAATAAATGCTAGATGCATAGAAATAGAACGGAAAATAAATACGAACCTACAGGGCAATATACCTAGCGTTCCACAGGTCACGGTGACCACAGAAAATTTACCGAAATTCTACGGAGATGGGGGGATAAACCCAATGACATTTTTAAAAACGTTAAGGGGTGCAATAGACCTTATATCCGATGAGAGACGGAAACTACAGATAGTCAGAGGATGTCTAAAAGAAAATGCACAAACATGGTATGACATGTGCGAAGACGAGATTGGGGATTTTGATGAATTCGAAAATTTGTTTACGAGACAATACTGGGGACAAACACAACAACGAAATGTTACACGCGATCTGATTATGGGAAAATACAGACACGGATACAGATTGAACAGAGAAAATTATGTAATAAAAAAAGTATTCGATTTTAAAGCATCTAACACCACGAATGGTAGAAGCAAATGTGGTTCTACAATTAGCTAGGCACTTTGAAACGAACGTGGAAGAGGCCGTCGCACTACAAGGCATAAGTACCATTACAGGTCTCATCGAATTATTGCGAAGGCTCGACTCCATTAATTTCGGACAACAAAACATGCAAGCTCATAATCCAAACCAATATAACAGGAAGGAACAATGGAACGGGAGAAATAATGTAAACTATAGGCGAGACGATAACAGAAATGGGGAAGGAAATAAATTCGAAAATGGTAACCAGAAAAAGAATATTAACTACATTGAGCAAAGAAAAGGACAACAAAATAGAAACTCGGCAAATCACGACGAGATAAAAGTCGATATGCACCAACCGACGACGGATTTTTAGAGAAATCAACCATTAGGAGCGCCAACGAAATCTGCACGGGAAACGGAACAAGAATAAAAACAACAATAAAAGGACTACCACATATAAAAATGCAGATTCACGATAAAGAAATATTGGCACTAATAGATACAGGAGCGGAAATATCATTATTAAATAAAAACTTCGTAGAAAAGGCAATTAAAAACAAATCAGGGAAATTAATCCCAATAAAGAAAATCAACGTTACAACAGCAACAGGGAAACAGATGGCTATAATAAATCAAATGTACATATCAGAGGTAAAAATTGGAACAAAAATTTATGAAGGGAGATTTATGGTTATTTCAGGAATGGAAAGGGTTTGTATCTTAGGAATAGATATGATGGACGAGCTGGGCATGGTGATTAACGTGGAAAAAGAAACAGTAGAGATAGGGGAAGAGGAAATTCCATGGGAAAATTCAGAAGAAATAGAAGAAGAGGTAGAAGAAGAGGAAGAGAAATTAATGAATATTGTTTATATAGGAAATATAGAGGAAGAAGAGGAAGAAAAATTGAGAAATATTGAAAATGTAGAAAATAGAGAGGAAAAGAAGAGGAAGAGATGGGCTGTGAGCCAGAGTTTAAGGAATTTATATTAGAGAAGATGAGGAATTTTCCGCGATTAATAGATGAATCTCCATGCACCGCCGTCGGATATGAGCACCGATTAGCGGTAGACGAAACGGAACCCATATTCACCAGAAATTACCCTATTCCACAAAAATACCACGAGGAAATAAAGAATGCATTAGCGAACATGTTAAAACAAGGAATAATCGAGAAATCGAGGACAAACTTCATAAACCCAATTGTTGTTGTAAAGAAAAAAGATCAAACTATTAGATTATGTTTGGATGCTCGAAAATTAAACGCGAAAACAAAGCCGCAGTATGAAAGCCCACAAACGGTAGACACCTTGCTGTCCAAATGTGGCTCTGCCAAGATTTTTACGAAGTTGGATTTGAAAAGCTCATTTTGGTTGATTCCCCTACAAGAAAAATGTCGGAAGTACACGGGTTTCATGATAAATGGTCATGTATACCAGTTTAGGGTTGTACCATTTGGTCTAGCTAGTTCGTCGGCCGCTTTAGTCCGAGCGATGCAGGCGATACTAGACAGATATGAACACTTTTGTCTATATTATGTAGACGACATATTAATATATAGTGAAAATGCGAAGGAACATGTGAAACATGTGGAAATTATACTAACCACGCTATACGAGGCAGGCCTAAAAATACATTTAAAGAAGTGTGAGTTTTTTAAAAAACGGATAAAGTACCTGGGATACAACGTCGATCATAAGGGCATATCAGTGGATAAATCAAGACTGCAAATAATCCAGGAGTATCCAAGACCAAAGAACGTGCGGGAAATAAGAGGATTCCTGGGAATACTAAATTACTATAAGCGGTTTGTCCCAGACGCTGCCAAACAAATGGCACCACTTTTTGAACTACTCAGGAAGGGAGAAAAATTCACCTGGGCTACGGATCGGCTGAAGGCGTTCAACAATTTAAAGGAGGTTTTTCACAAAAATCTCTTCCTGGTACGTCCAGATTTTACGAAACAATTTATCTTAAAAACGGACGCCTCGCACAATGCTGTTGCTGGTGAATTAGTACAAGTTAAAAATGGTTTAGAAGAACCGATATATTTCCTATCACGCATTTTAAAAGGATACGAACTAAATTATTCCGTGTCGGAAAAAGAAATGTTGGCGGTACTCTATTGTATAGAAAAATTGCGATATTACTTATTAGGAAGAAAATTCGTTGTTGTCACTGACCACTTAGCACTCACTGCTCTGTTAAAGTCAAGATTCGCAAACAGCAGGGTGTACCGTTGGTCGCTTGCTCTACAAGAATATGACTTCCATATCCAACATCAACAGGGAAAGCTAAATATAACGGCGGACGCACTTAGTCGGATGTACGGCAGGCAAAGGATACCAAACCAAGTACAATTAAATACCTACGACATGGAAAACATGCGGGGAATGTATTCAAGACCGGAACTGTTGGAATGTCAGCGAACACCAGAGCTTGCATTTGAAAAGGAAAAAACGGAACATGAAGAAACATATAAGGGTTTTTTCCAGAAAGAGGGTATTCTATACAAGAAATTAGGAGGAAACGACCTGGTAGTTGTGACTCGACGGAAGACCGAAGAATTCGCTCAAGACATCCATGAAAAGTACGGTCACATCGGGATGAAGAGAACATGGCTCATCTTTCGGGAACAATTTTTTGCGCCTAAAGATAGGAAAATTATAAATAGTATTATTCGCCACTGCGAACAGTGCATTTTAGGTAAGGATAAAAACCGTATGATGCAGAATACCGTCCGGAGCGTGCAAGTGGAGAACGTGCTCGACCTGGTCGCCATAGATTTTTTAGGAAACCTAATACCATCACAGTTTGGATACCGGAATATCATGGTGATGGTTGACGTATTTTCAAAATTTGTGAAGTTGATACCGACAAGAGAATACACCACGACAGTTGTATTAGGGAGATAGGAAAACCAAAGAGGATCCTCGCGGACAACGCTACATACTTTAACAATACTAGATTCATAGAAGCCTTGCGGGAAAAGGGAATAGAGACGAGTTTTACAAGTATCCGACATCCTCAAGCCAACCCTGCTGAACGATATATTCAGGAAGTTATTAAGTACCTACGCATGTTGACCCATTTGAACCATGCATCATGGGCACAACATTTGGCCAAAGTGGAAGGTTACATGAATTCTACACCAAGTACAATCACGGAATGCTCGCCACATATGCTTATGACGGGAACAACACCGACCAGACCATGGGACCCAGGAGGGCAGGAAGTAGAAGATTTATTGGAAAAGATAAACCGATGCAGGAGAAGATTGAAACAAAAGGACCGAAAATATAGGGAAAGAGAAAATAGAAAAATTATGAACAGGACGATTTTCCAGGTTGGGGACCTGGTCATTGTAAAGAGATACAGACTCGCAAGGAGAGAACGAGGAATTTGTGCTAAGCTAGATTTGCCGTATGTCGGACCGTTTCGAATAAGAAGGAACTTCCAAGACACCACGTATGAGTTAGAAAGCATGGATGGCTTCATCAGAAAGGGCCGTTATCATATTAATATGCTTCATCCATACCAAGGTGAATAAAGAAAAACAGAAAACGACTTTATGCGGAAATCAGCGAAGAAATTTTCAGGTTTGTTTAGGAAATTATTAATTAAAATACGCAATTTTTTGTTAATTTCAGAAAATAAATGTTAGGTAAAGAATTTAGAAAACTTTTTATTTCAACGTGTCCACCCGATATCTGTTCTCTACAATAAATAAATATGTCAATGTAGCACGGTAAAATATAAAAAAAATTAAGTTTTACAAATGTTACGCCCTATTGTAATTAAAAATAGCATGCGGCATTACATAGCAATATGTAGGAGTGTGACTGTTTAGAGTATATAAGTGTTGTTTTGTTTTATAATTTATATATTTTTTTGTACCTGTTGTGTATCATTGAATTTATTTTGTTTTTTTTTATCTTGCCGTAAATTTAACATAATCTGTTTTTAACATGATGATTGTGTTGTCTGCGTTTTTTATCAATAAGTCTCGGTTTTGTAGTAAATATATTTTAGTTTCTTTATTTAATAATTTGTATTATATTTCGTTTATATTGTTTTGTTTGTATTCATGACTCTTTTTTTACTTGTTAAAATATAAGTTATTTGCTCCGTATTTGTATCTGTGTTTCTAATGTTTGATCTGTTTAAATATTAGTTATGAATTTATAAACAGGTATTGTTTTATTTGATAGTGAGAAATGGACGCCTACGCTTGTTTAGTAACGTTTGTAAAATTGTTTTGAAATGTTTTGAGTATTTTATTGGATTTGTCTTATTATTATTATTATTATTTTGATATTGAAGAAGTTTTGTCTTGGTCGTTAAGACTTTTGGAATTACCTTATTTATTCTGAATTTGATTATATGGATTATGCTATTCTTCTCCTTAGCGATTCGTTTTCGAATTTTCAAGAATTATTTCTCTTCTCCAACAGGTTTGGTTCTATTTGTTGGAGTAACTTGGGAGGGATAATATTGTCGATTGTGGCGTATTTCATCCTGGCCATGTTATGCGTTTGCAGTTGTCCTTTGTCATTCTGAATTTGTACAGTAGTTTTCTTTTTCGTAGGTTTTCCTTTGTGTTTTCTTTTTAACTTTTTACGTACGTTTTGTTTATTAATTAAACATCGTCAGAAACTGCAAGTAAAATTACAATTACAATTAATATTAGCATAATTAAATGTTAAAATATATTTGAATTAAAAAATAAATAAATAAATTTTTGATGACCTATTAGAGAAAATTATTTCATCATATTGAATAAAAATGAATTTCGTAATTTTAAATAAATAATTTACTCAACAAAAATGTATTTATTTTTTCTTAATTCTAATATATTTTAACATGTGGCATTATACTAACTTTAATTGTAATTGTAATTTTAATTGTAGTTTCCCGCGATGTTTAATTAATAAAAGTAATTCATTTCCCAACACGTTTTAACCAAACACAAAACAAAATTTACATTACTGAGGGTTTGATAACCATCTACAAACGTGCGTTTGAATTATTAGACAATCATTGAAGAGATCCTAGGTAAACCAACAAATTTTTACTCAATTTATTGCGAGTCACTAGTAGGAATTGCCATTACTTATTGGGATGATTTACGACATTCGCACTCGCTTGTCTCACAAACTCCATCGTCTTAAGTAAGTGAATAATATCCTATTATTGTTATTAAATGTTGATAAGTCATACTAAGCCCAATATAAAATGTACAAATTGCTGTATATTTTGAATTTTAACGCAAAGTCTATTATTCATCAACTATTCATGCGGCAATATAAATGGTGTGTAGACAACATCCCATATTACAAAATAAACGATTTCTAACTGCATAACCCGTAACCCAAATATTATGAAGTTCGGCCCCGCCGTTAATAAATAATGTAGGTATGATTAAATTAAATCAATGAACGCCAAGCGTGCGAAAATAAACTATATCGTTACGATAAATTACCTGTCGCAGTAGATCCTTTGGTAATTTCGCAACGCACGTATTTAACGCCGATACTATTTTCGGGACGTCCTGTTTGTTTCCATCGGTTCCTTGATCGCTCGGTACGTTCGATTGGGTGTCCTTGCTGTGTTTCGCAACGATTTCGTTTGTTTTCGTGTTCAATATGCACACCTTCACCGACGTCGTGCCTATGTCCACGCCCAAGATGAAATTGTTGCTCATGTTGTAACTGAAACGTAAAAAGCGTTAAAAAATATGTGGTAATCACATGTTTTAAAACTTGAACTACTTGACTACGACCATAAAAACTAATATTCGATTAACACTACTACACTAGGCGTTTGATTCAGTTGAACGTTTTGTTCAAAATATATGTTAATTGCAATAACAACACTCTTCGTTTCTCAAATGTTCTGATATATACAGTACTACTGGTTAAATGAAATAGACATTGTAATTTATTAATAATTTGTTGGCGTGTTGTAGGTATATAAGGTACTAAAGGTACTTCCGAAGCAACTTTCAGTACATTCTCCCTCGCCCTCTCCATCTCCCTCGCCCTCTGTTTTTGTTTCTACCCTTGTCCAAAAAAAATTTAATTTAGATAAAGATAAATGACAGTTACTGTTGCTTGTGGTCACATTTGCTATTCCTGTCCACAGGTTTTTCCAGTTTGCAAGTCTTAGTTTTTGAGATAAATCGTTGTGTATTTTTTGGACCATGACATTTATATCGGTTGCCGGTAAAATGGTGAATATGCAAGGGAGGAAGGGTGAAGGAAAAAGAGCAGAGAAGTAGGGGCATTCGGCAATAATAGGAAGCAGCAAAAGCAGACAAAAAGAGGCAAGCTAGACCTACTAATAGGGTTGATTAGTAAGTTGAAAAGAGACCAAAAACAAATATCCAATGAACACGATGAAACAAAAGCATTAAAAATGATAATACAAGGTGGCGCGAAAGTTGTCACCCGATGTTCTTTGACTGTAATTTTTTTTAATAAATGAAGAACTTTAATGTTGTTTTTGGTTTGTGTTTATTTGATGTCTAAATTTGTTTCTATTAAGTAGAAAAAATGCTATCGTCCAAGTGGCCGCTGCCAGAATTGATGACCTGACGGGCCCGATTTATGGCATTTTTCGTTTTCAATGTCGTCTGGTCGATACTCTGGGGTCCTCTGCGATATCTTCAGGCACAGCCGCGATATTCTCAGCAGAACGGCTGCTCCGGGATCTGACAGCATCTCGTGTTGTCCCATACTCTCTAGGCGACTAATTAAACGCTGTAGTGTTTGCCCAGTTGGTGTCGGACGACCGGGAAACCTACGTCTAAATTCACACTGCGCCGATATCACCAACGAATTAATTCACAAAAAACTCGAAACAATTATTCCGCGTTCTTGAGGAGTATAGCGATTCATGTCTTATTGACGTGTATTTTGTATCTGTTTACTTCACAAATGCCAAAGCAGAACTGACATTTACCGCCATTTGCAAAAATTATAGCATCTTCCGATAGGGTGATGATTTTTGCGCCACCTTGTAGACAACTAATAAACTAGAAAAATCAAAATAGACAAATTAAATAAAATTGGAAGAAGTATAATAACAGGAAGAATGGAATAAATAAATAATTCCCACAATGGGAGAACATGGCAACACCTAGCAACTAAAACTTCTTAAAGGTTTTATGGAAAATATAATAAGAAACATTAACAATTACCCAAAGTAAAAAGCAAACAGTATTTAAATTAAAAACTCGAAATTGTCAAAAATGCCAAATGCTAAACTTATCTAAAATATTACATATATACAATATATAACATAATATACAATTCGCAAAATTGAGAAAAATCGATATTGTATCAAATGCGAGGAATACTAGACCATTGGACAACTGAAAAAGGGTCAAAATGAAAAAACCTTCACAGAAATGCAATTCGGTTATTCATAAAACAGGCAAATATTTCATATTGTCTAAAAACCACAAAATTAAAATGTTAATAATGTCGAAATGTTAAAAAGGCCATCTTTGATGTCAAATATGCAAAAGTAGCTTGAAGTCTAATTATTTAAAATCATCAAAATATTAATATATTCGCAAAAGTGTGTAAAATTCTGTGAATAAATTAATGCAACAGTCAAATATTTCAAAATATGTCGGACGTCAAAATTATCAATTCTGGCAAGAAACCCTAAAAATTAAAAATGAATGTTATAATTGGTAATTTTCCAAATTATCAAATTATCGAAATTTGTGCTACTGGGCGCCACGCCTTTGGGTTAATGGTCCTGATTGAATTGACATGATCCCACTAATGAGTACTTTCCAACAACAACAGTTCACGAACTTTGAACCTTAGAGGGAAAGGTGCGTCGTTGAAAGAATCCCGAATGGTAGAAGTAGGGGCATTCGGCAATAATAGGAAGCAGCAAAAGCAGACAAAAAGAGGCAAGCTAGACCTACTAATAGGGTTGATTAGTAAGTTGAAAAGAGACCAAAAACAAATATCCAATGAACACGATGAAACAAAAGCATTAAAAATGATAATACAAGGTGGCGCGAAAGTTGTCACCCGATGTTCTTTGACTGTAATTTTTTTAATAAATGAAGAACTTTAATGTTGTTTTTGGTTTGTGTTTATTTGATGTCTAAATTTGTTTCTATTAAGTAGAAAAAATGCTATCGTCCAAGTGGCCGCTGCCAGAATTGATGACCTGACGGGCCCGATTTATGGCATTTTTCGTTTTCAATGTCGTCTGGTCGATACTCTGGGGTCCTCTGCGATATCTTCAGGCACAGCCGCGATATTCTCAGCAGAACGGCTGCTCCGGGATCTGACAGCATCTCGTGTTGTCCCATACTCTCTAGGCGACTAATTAAACGCTGTAGTGTTTGCCCAGTTGGTGTCGGACGACCGGGAAACCTACGTCTAAATTCACACTGCGCCGATATCACCAACGAATTAATTCACAAAAAACTCGAAACAATTATTCCGCGTTCTTGAGGAGTATAGCGATTCATGTCTTATTGACGTGTATTTTGTATCTGTTTACTTCACAAATGCCAAAGCAGAACTGACATTTACCGCCAAACTGACATTTTATCCCGAATGGTTGTGTCACATTAATGCAATTTGACTGCTAAAGGAGTGTGATTCTATTTCGTGTTTGCCTTTGCTTAAACTTCTCGATTTTGCGAAACCGTTTTCGAAATATTGAAAAAAGTGTAAAATATCACTTCCGGTTGAGATATTGCTATCAAAATATAAGAGTTTTCCTTCCTTGCTAAATACAAATTTTAAGTTTAAAGTTACATCATTTCAGCTTTAATATATACTTTGGTTGCTAGATCGCGCACAGGTATACAAATTTCCAGCAAACTGGTGCATGCAGTAAAGATAACCGTTCGAAAATTTTCATGATTATCATATTTTTTCCTGGCTGAAATCTATGCTTGTTTCTAGGGTTGCGAACCGCATCCTAGAAATGTCCCCCGAAGGGTCGCTTCAGCGTTTCGGGAGAGAAGTTCTTCCTAGTCAGTGAAGCCAAGAAGAACTACCTGAATATGGAAGGTGAATATATATAGCTCGGATTCTTCTTCCGAGTATCTTCTCGTGTTGATTTAAATATTTGATTCGTTTTCTAAGGCATGCAGGTGTTTTGCGAAAACAAAGTCCAAATGGGGTGCTTGTATGTATTATAATTAGGGACTAGTCCGCCCCTTTTTCAAAATACTGAAAATTATTGTAACAATTGTGTGAATAAACAATAGAACATCAAAAATCTATCCACGATTTATTTCAGCATAATTGGATAATTGCTTCCCAGTGGTGGTTTCTGCTAGGCCTGCCAGCCGGATCCGGATAATTTTGGATCCGGATAATAAAGTATCCGTGTATCCGGATAGTGCTGCTTCGGTTACGGATCCGGATCCTATATCCGGATATCGGATCCGGATATCGGATCCGGATATCGGATCCGGATATCGGATCCGGATATGGGATCCGGATATCGGATCCGATATCCGGATCCGGATTTTTGCAATCATTTAAAAGCGGTTGTCTATGGGATATTTATTGCTACGTATACGTTAGGATATAAATTAAGAGTACGTGTGGAACATCATCTTGCTGTCTACCAAAGAAACACAAAATTATGTCACGAAATCGAAGTTGCAGGTATCAATCCTTACACCTTAAAATTACGATATACTAACATATGTAGCAAAAGTTTTGGGAAATTTTTTCGTATTATTTTTTTCGTATGAAAAATAATGCAATAAACTTACCATTAGATATTGAGAATCTGTCAAGTTGCTCCTGTAGTTTGACAAAACATTTGTGTTTACAAAATGTCATGTCACAAGTTAGAATTTCGGAAAGATAATTAACAATTTGGTTGACCACATGCCCAAACATGACATTTGATACGTGGACATCTAGAAATACAAAACCTTACATAACCGTGACATTACAAACTGTTACTTCAGATTGGGAATTTATGTCTATTACTCTGACCACAGAGGAAATGGCAGAAAGACACACACCTACAAACTTACAAGATCGTCTGTCAAAAATAGTCGATTGGCAAATAAAAGATAAAGTTGTAGCAGTTGTTCACGACAATGTCGCTAATATTAGCTCTGCCGTGAAAACGAGCACGTCGTTTGGTCATAGTATATGCTGTTTCGCTCATACTCTTCAACTTTGTATAAACAAATCTTTTGAATATTTTAATTTGCAACATGTGATTCAAAAATGTAGTAACATTGTTACGCATTTTCACCACTCTACAGTAGCATCAGCTGCTATAGAAAATAAACAAAAACAACTAGAATTGAACAAAATAAACTAGTCCAGTACGTCAAAACCAGATGGAACGGTTACTGCAGCAACGAACAGCTGTTATGGCTTTTCTATCCGATCGAACTACAACGAACATTAAAGTTGCAACTATCCTCTCTACAAGTGATGATGATTGATTATTAATTGAAGAGATGGTCACATTACTCAAGCCATACGAAATGGCAATAACGCTTTTGTCATCATCAAGCAATGCTACTATTTCAGTAATTAAACCACTTATCAATTCATTAAAAAGTAACTTTTTATTGGTTAATAAAGATGGCCCAATAACAGCAAACATTTTTAAAAATTGTGTGAGACGAGAAATTATAAAGCGATTTGAAAGGTATGATCTTGTTGCTGATATAGCTTCAACCTTAGAGCCACGATACAAATTATTTTTAAGTTGCCTGGATCCGGATCCGATATCCGGATCCGAGTTTTGGTTCTCGGGTCCGGATAGTAAACTATCCGGATATCGGGCATTCGAATATCCGGATACTTTCGGGTCCGGATATCCGAATCCTACAACCTTCGGATACTAGCAGGCCTGCTAATAATTATAATGCCTCACAAAGCAGCTAAATGGCTATGGGTTTCAATGGTTCGCTAATTGGTGCGATTATCTCACATCAGCCTTTGGACAGTAAGTGTGTTAAATTCTCGAATCTTTAGGCAAATTCTTCGTCGTAGTTCTTCAGTTTGGGCTTCCGATCCATCGTCGTAAACTTTTCTGTAGGACGTGTCTGTGAATCATTCCGGAGGTTATGCTCATGATATATGTTGTTGCCTTAATCAATCTTGGGTTCTTCTCGCATAATGGCACGATGCTAGATCCGTCCAGAACATAATATTATCATTAGCATAATGGATTTGAATAAAATTCATTAATTTGGGGAGGCATCTTCGAAACTCGCCCAACAGAATGTCTTGAAAAGCCGCCAGTACCTTGTCCTCAAATTACCCTTTTTTCTTATGCTTTACGTCACCAGGAACGTCCTCAATGTTGTCTGTATAAAAGCCTTCGTTTCCTTTTATTTCGGAGTTAGATAATGCAATATCTTTTTACTTTTAACTAATATTAGTATACTTTGTACAAGTACCTGAGGTGCGTTGTTGTAATGATGATGCAGTTAAACGCGAAACATATGTTGAGAGTGAAGTTTTTAATGTTAAACGAGTAAGTCAATACAACGAATAATTTTATAAACATTATGACGTGTTAAAGACTAATGTAACTTAATTTTAAAGTGTATGTAACGTAACGTAAAAAGAAAAGTGGAAATTACAACAACGCACCACAGGTATGTACGTGTTCCAAAGTACACTAATATTAATAAAAACGTAAACAATATGGACACCGGTAAATACAATAGATTTTTTAAAATCAATATATTTTTCGTCGTCTAAAATTGTCGTGGCATTGTTTCTAAAATTTTTTTCACTTTCTATATTTTGTCATGTCCTCGTTGAAACTCCGTTTCAACCGTCTTGGGTAGATTCATATACAGCAAACCGCCCTCGCATTCCTTAAATGGTTGTCTTAGAAATATTTTGCTTTCTATAAATGGCGACAATGTCACGTTTGGGCATGTGGCCAACCAAATCGTTAATATCTTTCCGCAATTCTAACTTGTAGGACATTTTGTAAACCTTTGTAAACACAAATGTTTTGTCAAACTACAGGAGCAACTTGGCAGATTCTCAATATCTAATGGTAAGTTTATTGCTTTATTTTTAATACGAAAAAAATAATACGAAAAATTTTCCCAAAACTTTTGCTACATATGTGTTAGTATATCGTAATTTTATGGTGTAAGGATTGATACCTGCAGCTTCGATTTCGTGATATAATTTTGTGTTTCTTTGGTAGACAACACGATGATGTTCCAAAAATCCGGATTGAAACGAAGCCGTCGCGCTGTAAAATTGAAGTTCCCGCATTCGACTGTAAATAACTATTTTTCTATTCACTGCCTGGGAAACATGTTTCGACGCACGCAACACTCAACCAGGAACGTATGTTTCCTGATCGGGGTCATGAGCACGAGTGTAAAAATCGCAAAAAGCACGCTTATTTTTTGCATTGTAAGAATTATTCAAGTTCACAATAATGAAATTGAAGGCGTAAAATTGCCACCGCATTGTCTATTTCTGGTTACAATTTCAAAAGAACGCTGAATTTTCTCCCAAAAGTATTGCGTCCTATTTTGAAAGCCATATCTCAAGTGATGGTTTACTCTTATCACATTTTCCCATATCTCGAAAACGGTACGTGTTATCTAAAAAAATCGTTCTTATAAAAGTTAAAGATATACAATATACACTCCTGAACAAAATTATCGCACCACTTTTATTTTTACAGTAATAATTAAATGGAAGCAGATATATTTCATATTTCATTATGGTAGGCTTATATCACTGAAATGCAATTGCAACTAAACGAAAAAATGATTGAAAAATACATTTTATTCAACAATCTACAGGTAAACATGAAATTAGAACAAAAAATTAAAAAACGGTTACAATAGAAATTTAACTTTCAGTAGTTTTACTCATTTGTGTACTCTAGTACCTCGTGTTACCACCAGTTAGGTCGTATTACCGTTAACATTCTTCTTTGCATTCCTCTAAGCAAGTTTTGTATTGTTTCTTGATGCATATTTTCCCACTCTTCAAGAACAACCTGTTACAATATTGCTGAAGGTTTCCAGGAGTCGGTATTCGTTGCCGTATGCGCTTTTTAACTAAGTCCCAGACATGTTCAATTGGATTCATGTCAGCCAGTCCCTACGGCGAATGTCAACTTCGCGAAGATAATCTAAAACCATTATGGCGACCAGCACTCTTGCATTAACCTGAAAAAAATTAAATTCTCCACCAATTAGAGAAGCGAAAGGTACTACGTGATCTTGAAAGATGTTCTCCACATACCTTCGTGCATTCGTGGAAGTTCCACGTATAACTACAAGCTCTGTACGTGCTTCATAACAGATTCCTCCCCAAAACATTATAGAGCCCCCACCAAAAGGTACACGTGAAGAAAAGGTGCACTCAGCAAATCGTTCACCAGCACGTCTCCATGTCCGTCCACGTTGATCTGGTGATTTTAGACTTACTCTTGTCTCATCCGAGAATAAAACTTGCTTCCATTGCTGTATAGTCCATCCAACGTGTTCTCGTGCAAATCTTAATCGGGCAAGTCGATTGCGTCTGGTAAGAAGAGGACCAGTTGCAGGCCGTCTGTTTGTTAATCCTGCTTCTCTTAAACTTCGCCTTACCGTTATAGCAGAAATTTGCACATTTCGTACTTGTCTCAGTTGTGGCTGTAGTTCATGTAAAAATGGGTGCTCCTTCAAATTTTCGATTCGGTTGATGTGATTCTGCATACACAAAAAAGATACGCTTCGATTTACCTATTCAACAAGATGTAACTAGTGCCCTCTATGAGCAACGGTAAAAGTGATGACAAATTCTTATTCCTAATGCTGAAAAACGTAGTAATACCAATTTTCACGTTGATTCGATGAAAACTTGTTGAATTATTGGTAAATTTAGAAATAAAATCATTAATTGAACACCCTGTATGTCTTAAACGAGAAACATTTGTATAAGGCATGTTGCGCTCAAACCTCATGTTTTAGGCTCTACTATTCTCAGTTTCCGGACTTCCCATTCTTTACGACTCACCCTGTATATTATAATTTTCGTATAGAACTAGAAAATGATCATTTAATATATGATAATCGATAACCGAGTTAATATAACTAACAGTTTTAATTCCAGATATATCAATTAACTTGGCCAGGAGGCTTTTTCCAACACTTGCAACAGACTCACTTTCAGGAATTCATTGCGTATTTACATTTCTCCACTTGTTTGTAGGTTGTAATTCTTATTATGTACATAATACTTATTATGTGTATAATCAAAGCTGAACAGATAGCTCATTAATATTTACGTAAATCACAAAATAATTATGTTGTTATGTTTCATGGTATATATAGATTTGAACATAAAAGTGAAACACACAAGCTTACATAGCGTTAGTTTATTTGGATAGCGTATCCAATAAATGCGTTGTAAACAAAATACTTAAAAATATTACTAGAAAATATATCATGTACCAAAACATGCGTTGGATATTAATTAAACAGATCTGCAGAGAAAATTGGATTGCTGGATAGTATATTGTTTCGCTCTTATTTTAACTTGTCAACAGTATACTAAGAAGTATGCTGATACGATAAAGATAAATGTATGTGTAATATCATATCATTCGTTGTTATATATACTATAAAAATTCAGTTCAACACTAGATTTTAGATTTTAAAACATATTTAACATAACATAACATGTTCAAACCAATATACTATAAATATATGTTAGCTATTTGACGATTCACCTAAACATGTATGTACATAGTTAACTTCTAGTAAACAACGCCTTCTGAATATTAGAATCGCCAGAAACTAGAACTGGAAGCAAGTACCTAGACAATTTGCCATATTCATGTATTTTGAAGGCGTAACGTAAAAGTATCAAGTTTGAATTCGTTTTAATACATCAAGCACCCGCAAGTTATTTTTGTACAACCTAAATAATGCACCAATTCCGGATTTGAGCGCTTTATGGATAAAACTTCTATTGATATAATACACACTGATTCAACTATAGTTTCACGAAAAAATGTAAGAAAGGCTATGCACATCTCGTATAAAACATTATTGCTGTCTTAAGCGCTTTGATAAAGCAAATTTACGAGTTATGAATACGTAATGGCGTGGTGAGTAGAGTATGCCAAAGCAAACTTAAAGCGAGATGTTGCCTAATTAAAACCTTGACCTCTAAAGATAAAACCGCAATGCTGAATAGGTAATTAAGTGGCGGTCATAAAAAACGTTCACCGAAGCTACAACAAGGCGGATATGAGGATAGGTAGAAGTAGAAGAGAAATGAATTGTGGGACCAACTTGTCTTGTCTGGTGGTAGCAGTAGATCAATATATTGACAGGAATATTCGAACAGGTTAGAGTAATAAAATTATTTTGTGGGTCCCCATACTCTTCAGCAATGTTTACATTACACAGTGGTACTCAATATTACTTTGTTTGTTGTAACATGTTTTAATCAACCAAACCTATGTGGTTTTAATTTATTTTTAGTTCCTTATATTTAAATTTGTCTTATTGTTTTAGTCAAACGAATTGGTAATTAATTAATTAATGTCGTACATATGCTAATAATTACAAACGTACTATTGTTGAAACTACAACTACAAGTTTTAAAATAATTGACTAAATGTATTTTTAATTTAAATTTTTTATGCTTCAATGCAACACAACCAAACTCAATCGAAACCTATTTTTTTTTTAATTTCTTAATACACTCCAGCAAATTTATAGTTACTTTCCTAATTTCCAATCCAGTCAAATTTAAATGTGGATAATTGTTTTCTTGAGTCAACTCAACGCAGTAAAAAATATTCCCAATAATTTTTGTATTGAAAATGTACAATTGTTTAATCATTTCAGTTGATTAATAGCTGCATTAGGCCATTCATAAAGCTAACAGAACCACATTTATTTTTAATTTCCACATCTTCAGTGAACCCAGTAAAACTAAAACAATAAAACCGGACGTAGTAAATTATTCAGTAACTCAAATCAATTGATAATTAATTCATTAACCACCGTCGTATATGTGTTAATATAGTTATAAATAAGTTGTTCATTAAAGCTATGATGAAACTTTAAACTTAAGATTTGTATATAGCAGAAAAAACG